>JABWPP010000050.1:68213719-68813719 GCA_016920855.1 Puya raimondii | reverse complement strand
AGGAGGGAGTGGGAAAGGGGCGGAGGTGAGGAGGAGGAAGGGTGTGGCGACGGGGGTTAGGGTTTAATGGTTAGGGGTTTGTGAGAAGAGAAGGGGAGGGAGGAGTGGAATAAACGGGTCAGTATATAGAGTTTCAATAGGATCCGATCCGATAGATAATTCTTGCAAAGCCTTCGAATAAACGGGTCGGTATATAGAGTTTCAATAGGATCCGATCCGAAAGATAATTCTTGCAAAGCCTTTAGCCAAATGGGCCATTATGTACCGTTTGGTTCGAAAAAAGCTATCTATAATAAACATATATAAATCATCAATATTTTTGCCACGTGGCATGTTTTCTTTCTTTCTCCTCTTCTTAACGTCTAACCCTTCACATCCTCCGGTCCTTTGAAACCACAAGGAAAAAAGATGATAGAATATGCAAGTGACCGTTTTTAAATTAATTAATTCATGCGACATTTAATTACCTCTTCTCAACATCTAATCCTTCACATCCCCAAGTTCTTTGAAACCACAAGGAAAAGAGATGATAGAGTACGTGCAAGTGACCGTTTTTAAATTAATTAATCCATGCAACATTTAATTACATGCACCATATTGTATCAATAAGTAAACTTTGTAACTCCAATCCACTCCCCTCCTCAATTAATCCCCCCACCCCCTCTCTTCATGGCATTTTACTTTGCAATGCAAAAAAAGAACATTATCATTTAATCTCCTACCCCACACTCATCTCTCTCTCTCTCTCTCATTGTGTTAATGAAGATGATGGGGATGATGAAGAAGAAGAAGAGCATGCGAAGAACGTCGTCTCCTTCGAGAAGTATCATCCTGTGAAGCCGAGTCGCGGCCCATATAAGCACCCGAGGTCACGTTTGAATGGTAAGCTACAACGGGCCGGTTCGCGCTGGGGTCCTCGCTCGCAGTGAACCGCCGCCTCCTCGCGCGGCTCACGTGCGCTCACACGCGGACGCCGCACTGGAGCTTGCTTCTCGAGGATCGCAAGAACTTCTTAGTAAACCCAAATTGTTTAAGAATTAGGGTTTCTCTGGTTGATGTGATGACAAGGTTGTGTCGACTTAAATATTGCAATTTCGTGATGCCAATGAGGTGTTTGTTCATAGGTCGCAATAGAAATTCAGAAACGGCTCAGCATGGGAGCAACTATTAACTGAAAATTAAGAAGATGTATGAGGTTTGGAAGAGCAAGCTCGCGTAGCTAAAGAAGTGCTTCAAAAAAGTATTAGTTTTTTTTAAATTTATATTTTTGTTTTATTTTCATCTATGACTGTTTTTTTGAGTAGGCACTATTGTTGGCAAAGTCCATTTCGTAAATTAAGAAGTATGACATGGAGCCTGAGATCTTATTTATATGTTTCATATTCTTAATCTGATTTGATGCTTGGACAGAGATGCTTGATTCAGCTATTCAGTTGGAGCTAACTCTTTTTAATCTTTCACAACGGAATATTCAAGATGCACATAATGCGATAAAATTGTATATTTCTTATTGTATTTTGATGATTTAAACAAAATTATATAATCTTCTAGCTATAATTTTATTTTTTAACAATTGAGTTTAGTCATGCAGATTGGCTGTGCTTAAAATAATAGAGTTTTCTACACATCAATAAATTGTAAATATAAATTTTATTAAAATTTTAAAATTTTGCTTCTATTTATCTACCCGCTGCATCGCGCGGGTCTCTACACTAATTCTTATTTATTCGTGAGATAGATATTACTTGTGAAAATTATAAAAATCATCAATAGTCAATCATCATCAATAGATCAATCAATCAATAGATATATTAAAAGGAGAGTTCTTTCCCCGAGCCACGTCTCCCTTGAGGCCCTTAGCCAATCAACCGATGCCACATCACCACTACAATTTTTCGGCGCGCCAATTGCACCGTAGACCCCGCCTCTTTCGTTCCTTCTCGCGCACCTTCGATCCCTTCTCTCTCCCGATGGCTCACCTCTCTCTCTCGCCCGCGATCCGTTCCCCCTCTCTATCCTTGGGCGGGCTTACGTGTCGCCCACCACGCCTCTCCTGATCCGCTATCTCTCCCGATCCGTCTCCTCTCTCACCCGCGATTCCCTCTCTCTCTCCCCCAGCGCTGTGCCATATACCCTGTCGCAAACCTAGCTCTTACAGGTCTCGCAAGGCGCGGAGAGTTGTCGCTCTGCCGTACCAGGTACGTTGCGTTATTGCGAGGAGTCGATTGCGTTATATTTTTTGAGATCCCAACGGAAAACGTGAAAATATATTGCTATATATTTTTATCTCAAATCCATTTTAGCTTCGAAATATATATGAATACTACGAACGGTTACGATCAATTTGTTAAAAAATAGTATTCCTATTCATCTATTTTATATTAAAATTAAAATTTGAGTTTAAATCGTAAATTTAATTTAATTTTTGATATCAAATTTGAATTAATAATTAAAAAATTAATTACAGTGGATCAAAATTAAATTTTAAATTTTAAAGTAAATGTGAATTAAATTTTGATGCTTTTAGTTTAAAACACATATTTAAATTTTAGATTTATCAAAAATCAAAAAATATATAAAAATATTTGATGTATATAAAAAAAAACACGGTAGGATATTACAAATATTTTTTTTAATATAATATAACATATAAATTTATAAAATATATTTTTTTTTATAAATTTTTGAATAAATATAATGTACAAATTTATATTAATTTAAAATAAATTAAAATAATTATTACGTGCAAATACGTACATTCAACTAGTGAATAAAAATATTAGTTACTATTTGAATAAACATATTAAGTTAGTTTCTAGTTTAATTAGCTAATTGGTTATAAATAATAAATTAATAGTTTAAGTATTTAATTAATTATATATTAATTTAATAAGAAGGTGGTTAATAATTATTAAAGAAATTAATTAGTTATTAATTAGCAATGTTGTATAATTATTTAGAAACTAATTAATAGAAAATTTTACTCCTTAGTCCTTTGTATTATTCCTGGTTCGATTTGTTCATTGTTTATCTAGATTTGAGTTATTCTTTTGCTTCTAAGTAAGACGTTTTTAAAAGTTGCGCATATAAGGTGTTTATAAAGATTTACTCATTTTAGATTTTATTAAAAATATCGAGCATTTGATGATAGAAAATTTTATAAGTTTAAATCACTCAATTGAGAGGTCACCTACCAACATTAAAATACTAAAATACCAATAGACAAGTATCAGGGAATGGGAAAAAAAAAAAAAGAAAAAAAAAAAGACACCTGTTGAAGTTGGAAGATGATATTTGTTCTAAAGACAGCAATCCTATGTGATATACTTCATCACTTGGAAGCAGCAAAAATATTTAAAATAAAAGGGATAATTGTCTATATACCTCTCAAAACTTTAAAAATATCTACTTTTTTTTTTCTTTCCAATATACCCCTCATATGTTCCTCCGTTATTTCAAAATATTCCTGCAGTTACCACCCGTTAACTTAACTTGAGTTAAACGTGGTGAAGTTTTTTTCATTAATAGGCTTACAAATTTTTATAATTATAAAATAGTCTTATAAAAAATTTATTTATAAAATTAGGCATATGCAGTGAATGAATTACCGCATTCTAAATGCGGTAAATCATTCACCGCTTTCTTCAAAAAATTATAACTACTTTTAGTATTTAATATTATATATTTTTTAAAGTTTGGATATAAAAAATATATATGTTAGGATAAAAGCGGTGAACGATTCACCGCATTTAAAAGCGGATCTATTTTTATAAATAATAATTTTAGACGCCTAATTTTATATTTTAAATTTTTGGCAGGCTTATTAGCCCAAAAACTCCAATATTGGTAATGGTAGAAGGGTATATTTGAAAAGACCAAAAATCAAAATACTTCTTGTGCCCCTAACTTAGGGGCAAATAAGAAAAGTCGGTGATGGTAGAAGAGTATAGTTGAAAGGGCAAAATAGTAATTTTACAGAGATAACAGCTATTGCTAACAGTTAACTAACAGAATTTAACTCCAGGTGTATATTTGAAATAGGTTGGAACGTAAAAAAAGTATTTTCAATATTAACCTTCTAAGAGGGGTAAATCAGAAAGTCGGAAACTTTTCAGGGGTATATAAGCAATTGCCCCTAAAAAAAAAGTAAGCTACTTAGGGGGAAAAAAAGTTTATATACAATTTTCTGAAACTGAATTGAAAAAGCTCTCTTAAGCAAATATGACCATAGTATGATCATGCTAGAATACTTCCTACAAATAAAGAATTTGTCTGTCGAGAAGAATTTGTAAAAGATTTAATTATTTTTGTATAATAAGTAAAAAGTAAAAAACCTTATAAATTAGGCTAAAACACAATCGCTTTAAATTTTTAAGTTTTTTAATAAAATATGGCAAATTGTATTATTTGAAAGTAGCACTAAACTATAACTTTATATTTTCTTTTGTAAAAAATAATTAGAGAGTTGACTAAGTCACAGAATTTCTTTTAATATTGTGATGCCAAAAGATTTATTAAAAAGAAAAAATAGCATATATATATATATATATATATATATATATATATATAGTTATTGTGGTTATTTTTCAAAAAAAATAACATAAAATAAAATAAAACATAATAGAGAGAAAAAAAAAAACTTGTAGAAACGCAATGGATATGAATGAAACCTCTGGAATGGCAAGCGAATATTAAGTAGAGGAAGAAATGCAAAAGAAATGAAAAGGTGTGAAAAATGTTGTGATTTTTTGTGTATGCAATTCAGACAATGCTGATGTTATGATGAGTAGTTTCCAGATAATCCTTGACCTTTTTTTTTTAATTACAATTCATCTTCACTATTATTAAGGGCTCCTTTTGGTTTTGTTATTTTTTTATCTTTTAAATAATTTTTTTGCTGTGGATTATTTGCAATGGAATTACAAACTTCGAACTTAACTTATTTTATGCATCTTATTTTTTTAAAAAAAGAATTAAGATGTTTTTTTTTTTTTTCCCACCTTGCGAGATGCATTTCAATTTAACCTAAGGCCTGAATAAATTGTTTTTTGGTCTTGATTTTTTCTAATCTCATCATTTATATCCTTTACCTCTTTTATATCATGTAGTAGAGGTGGCAAAAGCCAACATGAACTCAAAATTGGGTCAAGTTAGACCACAATTGGATCAAGTTAAATGGAAAGGAATCCTAACAAGAAGTAATCTGAATCCCAGGTAATAAAACTAAAGGCTTTTTCATGGCCCAATTGCACTGTATTAATAAATCTACGAGGTAGATACCTAATCAAAGGGTTGGTTTATAAATATTGAGAAGGTGAATGAATGACATATGGCTTGGGTACTAAGAACATTAAAATACAAACCAAAATAGTAAAGCATAACAAATAAAAATAAGGCTAACTTACACTTTTGGTCCTCAAATTATGAGGCGTGTGATACTATTACTTTGGACTTCAAACTTTAATCTGTTGCAATTTTCTAAACTATTGCAACCAAGTCCTACAACCCAAATAATTTACCAAATGTTAACTTGACGCATCGCTGATGTGAAAATGGTGTAGCATTTTTAATTATTATCATGTCATCAACCACTGACACATACTTCTTGCATTAGCGACATATCAACATTTAGTCAACTATATTGGGTTGTGAAAGTTACTTTAACTTATAACACTTTAGAAAGTTCGAGCCAGAAATTACAACAAATTAAAATTTAAAGACCAAACGTGTAATTTAGCATAAAGATAATACTACAGTATAGTGCAGTAGCACGTAGTTAAACCAAATATTATTTCCAGCACTCAATACATCTGTACATCTCATGTACCACACCCTTTCAACCCTTGCAATGCTCACACTAAGTTAAAATAAAAATATGTTGTCAGTTTCATCTTTTTTGTAGGAAAATCATGCAAAAGAACGCAACGAACCGGAAAGCTAAGCCGTAAAGAAAGAGCACAGTGATACAAAGGCCCCAGTGATGGATATCGTATCGCCTGCTGAATAGCAAACCGCACCGAGTTATCAACCACACACCAGGGTACCTGTAGGAATGAAGCACAACACACAAATCATAAGCTTCCACTGTGCACAAGTCGATTTTCGTAGCATCTATAAACTTTTTTTCTCATAGCGGAACAATAGTCGAACTAGCACACATGGTTAAAGTGGCATGACGATTCTAAGAAGCAATGATTCTCATGGAGTCTAATGCTTGCACGTAGCTGAATGGACTAAAACGAGAACATGCATTCAATGGAAGACAATGTAAATAAGCTGTGGGATCAAAAGCATGTTATGTTTTGCGAAAATAGTTAAAACACTATTTTCTACAAGACAAAGAGTGTGGTTTCACATAGCATGGAGCCAAGAGGCCATGAGTTTAAATCCCACAAGCCCTTAAGAGATCTGCATATTAATGAGTGCCGACAAATCCGCTGAATGTGAGGGGAGTGCTGAGCATAAATGATTAAAAAGCCATTTGCAAGTAAAATAAACTTTTAGAGAAATTTACATTCAAAAAAGTAATTGCAAATAACATGCACAAAAGAAAACTAGGTAAAATGTGCCTTAAATCCCTGAATCAAGCTACCTACTTCGATCATTTTTAAAAAAAAATGAATTCAGCTAGAAATGTGAAGCAACTAGGCTTCGAACTACTACACTAGGTACGATCAGTAAGTTGAAAAAACAATTATCATAACAAGTACGACATTATTTCTCCTGATAATTCTTATAGCAGCCCCTAATATGTGAGGCTGAACTGAGTTATGTTATGTTGAGTGCCATGTAGGGGCGGACTAATTTAAAGAATTAGCATTAAACAAGTTCACATAAAGGTCATAATTTACATGTGTCCAAATTTATGAAAGTTAACACAACTACACTTATTGAACAAAATGAACTATGTTTGTTTCACACTGCAAAAGGTTGTCCAAAACCTACCGACCTATTTTATCCTGCCGATTATCTAGTCGACTATGTGAATGCGTAAAAGATCCATGCTGCATGTTTTGTAAATATCCCTAACTTTGTGCTTAAAAAACCCCTGTTCCATTAGTCTTATCATGATCAAGCAAAAAAGATCCAAAGCCGGTAATCAAAGCTGGTACTTGCAAAATACTCCTTAAAAAGCAAAGCCAGTAAGCACTCACCTTTTCGCATTTATAATTATGAATGCTTCCAGTGCCCACTTTGGGTAGCATAAGTTAGCTAGAAATCTTGGAATTCTTGGCTGAGTAGACAGCAAGGTCAAAATAACAGGAAGTAAAGCAGACCACTGCAAAATCAAAAGCGTTCTGGTGTTAGGAACAGCAGCAGATTATCATTGAAAGAAAGTATTTTCGAACACACGGCTCTGCAAATATGCAAATTTGTGTGAACACCCCTACAAAGTTGGCATTTGAATGTGTACCCTCAAATACCTTATTTCTACGCATGCCCCTACCACACTATGTAGGCAAGAATCTGGGGTATCTATCCCAATAAATATTTGTTCAAGGCTTTTAGGGATATGCACAAAAATGTCAACTCTCCAGACAATTTGCAAAATTTCACATATTTGTAGGGCTTACATGCAAATAACCCATAAAGAACAAAGAAAAAAGGATGTGACTATTAGAACATGTAATACACACCAATTGGGCTGAACCTGGTTGGAAGCAGATGGCAAAAGTATAACCGATACCGGTCACGCAATACACAAGTGCAATCAAAACAATGTAGTTGTCGGCTATGGATGATCTTGGATTGTTGAAGAAATAAAACATTGAAAGATAAACTATTGGTTTGACGGCCGTGTTGAAATGATCAATTGTATCTTTCGCTAGAAAATAAGCTAGTGAGCTCATGCCAGATTCTCTCTCTCTCCAATATTGCAACCTTTCGAGCGAGAATGATCTCAAAGCACCAATTTTGCATAGAAGAGCTGCAAAACATATACATTAAACTTTATAATAATGCAGACTGAAAAGATAATTATTTTGAAATACTGTTATTAGTAATTATAGTTGCTGAATTAAGATATACTTTATAATTAGAACTGTGCTGACAAGCATATATGCACTTTACAGTGGCTACATAAACTTGATTCAGCTAATTTAAACTCATGGAACATTGGTGTTGTTTAATAGGCAAAACTCAAAATTCAATAGCGTGAAAGTTTGAGAACTGTTGAGGAACATGTTTCCAAATTCAAGTGACAAATATGCATTTCAGTTTCGTCTTACCAACACAAGCAACGATGAGAATCTACATGTTATAACATATTAGGAAGTACTTTAGTCCATAAGATACGAAAGTGGTACGGACAAATTATGAACAGACTGCCAACTTACAGACGGCAATGATAGTGTACACATAACCAGCAACACCAAATGTCTCATCATTTACTCTGGCAATAGTGCCTAAGCAAATCCCAGCAAGACAAAGTATTAAAAAATCGACTCCTTGCACTCTAGCTTCACGCAACCGCTGCTTAGCTACCCTGCAAGGAAAAAACGGGACTTCTTTATGCGTCTAAGAGGAAATGGTTCGATTATTCCATGATAATATCAAATAGCAATGAACAATTTTCATTACAAAATGTGTTTATACTTTATAGTCTATGTAAAAAAAATGATAAAGAGCTCTAGAAAAGAAACAATTTCAAGAAAGATGTTACCTTCCCAGGTAATACTTGTATTGCATTATAACGCCAGGCGTTCTCCTCTTGGATGAACCTTTCGATTTTGAGAAATTGTAATTTAAATAATCTTTCTCTTGCCCCAGAGAAGACTTAATATTTCCCCATACTTCACCAGAAACACATTGCTGATCCAGTCCAGAGCCGGAAGAGCTTGGATCACCACTCCTAACTGATGGATCAGTTTCGTTAAGATCATCCCGCATGTCTTGTGGTATTTCATACCCGTTATGCAGCATCCATAGCAGTGGCAGTTGTTTACTGGTAACATTCATATTTGTATTTGGCTTTACTATGCCCTCTAAAATGTCAATATAGTAATCAGGTGGATTCACACGATCAGGGACATTGATCCCTATGCCTGCAAAGTATTCTTCAATTTTCTTCACCGATCCATGGTATACAGTTAGGCCTCCTTTGGCCAAAAGTATCAAATCATCAAACATCTTGAACAAAGTGTAGCTGAGATATTAATTTATTATGTCAGATTAATGATAAAATGCAACATAAATACAAAGAAATCAAAAACAAAGACAAAAGCAAAGATAACTCTGATGGTTACGCTCTTAAATTCTTAATAGTGAGAAGAAGAAAAATCCAATATCAAGGTGTTATAGCTTGTCGGAAAATCTTAAAGGTGGTTGCAAACTACCAGAATTGATTTAGAAAAAAGAGAATCAGAAACCCCCAAAATTGCCTGTCTTAAGTTTCAATTATGTTAGCATCAAGCATGCCTAACTCTTGAATTACGAATAAGAAAAATATAAGAAGATTGATGAAGGTTTAAGTAGACATCTCGATAAGTATGAAAGCAATAGTAACCTGGGTTGGTGAACCACCATGCATATGTTTACACCTTCAAGCGCCTCATGGCGAAGGGCTCTTAGAAGAAGCTGAGATGAAGAACTATCTAAACCTGATGTTGGTTCATCCAGTATCAAGAGAGATGGTTCGATGACCATTTCTAGACCTACATTTACACGCTTCCTCTGTCCACCAGAAATTCCCCGCTTCTCAACTGTCCCAACTAAGGAATTCCTAACTGGCTGCAGGCCCAAGGATTCTATAACCCTCTCCACAACTAGAACTTTATCAGCTTGCGACATGTCTGCAGAGAGCCTACATAATGAAGAAAAAAAAGAAGAGTAGATCAAGATGAGGAGAAAAAAAGGGGCAGGAAAACAGTTTAGATAATAACCATAATCATCGAAACAAATAGTTCATCTAAAAGCTAGTAAAGGCAAGTTTATGAAAAGATAAGGGAGTTACGATATGTACTATGATGAGGAATATAAAAACAGTTATGTGGAAGGGTATCACTCAAACATAGGAAGTTCCCGGTGGTTCATGTGTTGCATTTGGTTTTTTGCTACTATTTGAAGACAAGCTTAGATTATAAAGATTGAAGAGTTATCAATCCTTCTTGCTAATCTTTGTATTAATTAGGGATAGCAAAGCCCAGTAGCAGACTAGTTTTAGCATCTTATACTGAAAGGGCCTTCTCCAACATGCAGAAAACCAAGATCAAAATAATTTCATATGTATATCTTTATATTGGTGAATCAAGTAACATGTCATATACATGAGTTAGATAAAGAGACTTATTTAAGAGAGTAAATGGTGGATTTCCACTTCAGACAACGAAAAAGAAATCTAGGAGTTGCTAACCATGCATGACTGTGAAAGATCTATGATGGTTACATAAGGCGTACTATATTCTATATTGAGATGGGAGAGATCCTTAAAGGTGCCAAAGTTTAAATCATATATGGATACATATCATATGCCATGACACATATATCATATCTGATACATAGTTTGCTAAGATGGAAACAAAAGTGATACTGAGAACATGAAAGGTGATTGGATAAGGAAAACTTTCCCCCTTGGTAATTGTTGCATATTAGATATTTCAAGAGTTCTTCATATGCTGTGACGTTGTTAGAAGAATTGACAGAAACATGAAAATAATAGTTATAAAGGACAAGTCAAATTTATGAATCAGGATTCCCTAGTAAAAGGGAGGAAATCTTGATCTAGAGAATTCACAAAATAGAATTTGAATGGACGGCTTACAGAGTGGACAGAAAAACAAATATCTTGTAGAACCAACGGACATATATATCGTATTGGGAAGGTAATCCTGCTCTTGACATGTTATTGCACTATGATTGTTCGAAAGATGTAGTTTATACCTGCATCTAGCACTGAACCAAAGGTTCTCCTCCACTGTCAAGTTTCCATGAACAATATCATCTTGCGGCACAAAACCAATGATTTTCTTATAAGAACGAATTGGTTCGCTTTTCCCATTTATGAAAACTGAACCAGTCACTTTACATCCAGTCACCTTTCCTGCCAGAGCGTTAAGAAATGTGGTCTTCCCTGCCCCAGATGGGCCCATAACAGCGGTTATCCTCCCAGGCATAAGTTTCCCTGTTATAGACCTTAGAAGTTTTTTGTTCTTCAAAGTTAGAGTTAGGTCCTTGAAAGCAACTTCCATTAACAACCTTTTTCCGGTTTTACTATCTATCAGTTTTTTTTTTTTTTTTTATTTTTTTTTTTTTCTTTTTTTCTTTTTTTTTTTTTCTTTTTTTTTTTTTATTTTTTTTTTTTTTTTTTTTTCCGGTAGCCATAGAAATTACTCCTGAAAAGGTAAGATTCTTGTTTTCCTGCTGTAGACCTTTCTCCTTTTCGATTTGGCCATACGCATATTTGAAGATTTCGGTATGAGTATGCCTGTGTTTACTTGTGGGTACATTTCTTTTCCTTGTGTGACCAAATTCCAGGTCGGAAACTTCATCACCATCATTATCGTCTTGAACTGAATCTGTCATTTTAGTAATGTTACCTGGTTCTGTTAGAAGTGGATACTTCTGACGATTTCTCAGATTGACCAAGAACTATTAATGGCTCTTGCTGACATTCACCAAGAGCTATCAATGAAGGTTGTTTTTTAACAGATTTCCTGTGAGAAAATGTGCGAGATAACTGAGTTTGAAGCCGAATTGCATGCATTTTTGCTAGTTCTTTTGCCACTTTCCATCTCTCACGAGCCAATGCAGTTTCTTTAACAATTCTAGTAGCAGCTTCCCTGGATTTGGCTTTTCTTCTTTCGCGGTTAGCGAGAAATTGATCAGAAAAATTGTATATTATAAGCAGCAACACACTCAAGATCACCTAAGAAATGGCATAAATGTCATATTCTTCATTATGAAAATTCAAAATGTCTCCTGATAAACATTAGGTACAAAAGACGAACAGATGATAAACAGAGTACACTGCTTGAAATACATACCGATGCTTTAAAAGTTTTAATTTTACTACCTAACTTTCACCTTATCTTTAAAAATTTTAATTCCACTACTTAACTTCACGGCATATATGTGAATTAAACTCAAGAAAGTGAATGTTCCAGTTAGTTACAAAGTATTCTACTAAATGTCACAAGAACAGAAAGATTATTAGTAGAAAAATATATAAGTTGAGATCAAGGATTTAAGTGCCAAGCACTTGCCGGCATGGTACAACACAGTGTCTTATGTGCCGTGCCAATATGTGTAATTCACAAAAATAACTATTTGCCGACATGCAATGGCATGAAATGTTCATTTTCTTTAGCATCAATATATTCTAATTGATTATTACATATATTTAGCAAAACATTTGTACTATATTGATTTAACTACTTACTAATTTCAAAGAAAAGAGGGTTTTAAGTCATGTCATTGGCACGGAGGTTGTATTGTACCGATATCTTGTCAGCACGGTGGGCATGGACCATGCCGATGGCACTTAAATTCTTGCTTTTAAATGGCACATAAAAAGTTTCTCTGTCAGCATTATGTAAGTTGGAGAGGGAACAAGAGCAACAAAAAAAAAAAACTAATCATGTGGTAGTAACAACTGTAATGAACACATGTTACCCAAAACAAGAGGAACACAGGTTTTATGGAGGAAATCAGAAAACAAATTTTCATTTTTTTACATAGTTACACTATATAGCATAATTATGAGGAAGAAAATACATCATGTGCAATAGTATGTGGAATACAATCTAACTATATTACAATCTCATTATGCCGTTATGGTAAACTAGTTGGAAACTTACAATTAATAATGCTCCGAGTAGAGAAATATTCTCATTCGCAGAATTTGGTTTGCATGAGCCTTTTCTTAAACATCCTGCAGTTGCATAACGGGTTCCGTGAGGAGATTAGGCTTCCGAAGTTATTGTAAAGGACAGGCAAACGTACAAGTGGAAATTGCAAAAAGGAAAAGGAACTGCATTATATCACAAAAAGATCTGGAGAGAGAAAAGACAACTTATTAAACCAGCTTGACCATGTCCAAAACTTACCGTCGGGTGTTCATATGTGACATGTGAAGATTTGTCACGCATGAAATAATATTAAGAGATGTGAAAAAAGTGAAAGAACAATTTTCTTTGAAAGCCTAGGCTGCTACATATGGTGTTTAAATGTTTTATAGTCAACACTCTCCGAGCGCACGTGCTCGAGAATTTTTGATAGGCCAAAGAGGTGAATGTCAATTAAATGAGAGTAAATTAAACAAGAATAGGAGCCTGGAAAGACTTGAACTCACAAACAATACTCTAATACCATGTGAAGCCACCTTTTTCCCTAAAAGCTTAAGCCGCTAGAGAACAACACTTTACTATTTTATATATATTGAACCAACGACAAAGAAAAGGACTTTAACATACTAATTGACCCGAAAGAGTCACGCTTTTAGGGTGAATAGGTTTTGACTTCCGATAGCTGTGATGTATGTAGGCTTGGGCTTCGTCTATCTCCCCAACAATGAGTATCAGAGCTGATAGTTTAAAGATCCTAGGCTACTCTTCTAAGTGGTGAGGTGTGACTAAATTGCAGCCATTGTGAATATGAAGGCTTTAGGAGAGATCATGGTCACGCACTCACACCAAAAGATGGTGTGATGCACTCAATAGAGCAAGGCCCCAGGTTAGGGCAACAAGGGTCGCGACTGGACTTTCAGGGATAGATTCATGAACTTCCATAGTTGTTATGTGATAGAACGTGCTAGCAGTCGGTACGGAAAATCGATAAAATTAGGAGTTAGGTATATGGTTGAAATGGGCAAACACTTCAGATCGTCATTTTAATATTTTGAAATTTTCCATAATTGCATGGCAATATGTAAAAGTGCAATAATTCAACAGGGTTCATCATATTTTTGCAACAACCCAGTTCAAGCAAATATGTGAGCATGTAAACAGTTAGTACTCAGTAAGTGTTGCGCTCGTGCCTTATTGGAAGCAATCAAGGGAGTATCGCTTCTCCAGCATACTAAGAGCATCATGTCATGTTGATTACAACACACCTAGTTGTACCCATTCCATGTTACTCTGAGCTTGAACAACTTTCTTTGGCATAAAGTTTTGCCATTTCATGCCACGTTTGTGCCAACAAGAACATAATATGCCACTAGCTTATTAATTTCACAAGTTAATCCATTTTGCGAGAAACTAGATAACGGCAACACAAGAAAACTTGAAAGACAAACTTACTCCTTTCAGAGGTGGAACCCATCCTACAATAATGTCTGCAACAAAAACAATGGAATCCAATTAGAGATAAATAGACAAAAAACCTGAAAGAAGGCGAGATACAGTAGTATTAACACTAATACACAGATAGGATAAAAATAATACCCCCTACTACAGGAAATTTTCTCAGTTGTGCTTGGGCAATAATAACCTGGTGGGCAGAATATTTCAGAACTAGTTGCGACATCAGCCCACACATCTGCACCACCGCAAGTGCTGTTCCCTGGAGGTGGCTGGTAATTGTATCTGAAAGTTATTTTTTTCACCATAATTATCTAATAAGATTTCTTAATTACTAAAATCGAGAAACAAATTAGCAAATTATAAAGAAAATATTCTTACGGATCACAAACACCAGTACTCTCGCTTAGCTTTGCAAGGGGACAGTAAGCACCCAAGGGACAAGCTTTATAAACCAGAAAATAGAAATTTCATGTCAATACTCGTTCTAGAGAAGTTTACTCAAGCTGGCAATCTATGCACAAAAAAAAAGAGAGATATGAAATAATGACGCATCCTAAACAAATGTAGCACGCAAAGAAGTTTCTGCAACTGGTTTTTTTCCCGTATATAATAAGAACATCAAATCATACAAAAATATTTTAAAATATCAGTTGGAAACTAAAGAACAGTAAGTATCCTATATACTGGCTTATTAATCGGAGGATGACTCACAGGTAACTGTAAGTTATTCAATCAGATATCACCTCATTGTGGATAGCATGGTGCTGAAATTAAGAGTTTAGCACTCACAAAGTAGAAGAATTTGATTTAAGACTGCTAAATTTCTTGCAGTCATCAAATATCAATTCTGTATAACCTGGCTGTTGTTTCTGAGGTGTATTTAGACCAAAGAGGTCAGACTACCGATTTCAAAATCATTTAGAAAGATTAAGAGTCGTCAGACAAAAGTGCAGAACTCAAGTTCAGTACTTCGGAGACATGTCGTATTCTTCTGTTCTTCTTTTTACAACCCATTGCGCTAGAGCACTTCTACTTATTCAGGAATTGTTCATTTATACATTCTTAAACGACTTATTTGAGAATTAATCATGATTTTACTAACACAGTTCATGTGCAAGTGTTGCTGTTCCCTCAGAGATCGATCTCTCCTTAATCTATTATTAACTGGCGACTTCTGATTATCTGGTTATTTTTGTTATTCGAAGCTTCTTTTGGTGTCTTCAATTCAACTTGAATCCATTGTCCAAATCTTGATGCTTCTCACATTGAGCGAAATCGATAGAAATTTTTTAGTTACTCCAGAACAATAACACGGTTTGGTACAAGAATCTACTAATCGCATTGCCAGGATTTAGTATATCAACAGGTGAAACATAATTATAAGAGCTCATCACGAAAAGCCCGTTAAGATGTCGCGGATCTATTATAACATAAAGAAATGGAATATCGTAATAACTTTACGAGGACACTAAAAAAATGGGGAGATCATGGTTTTAAATACTCACGTATCATGCACGTAATACCGCGAGGACAGAAGAAACCTTCGCAACAAGGGCGGCAGTCTGTAGTTCTCGATGGAATATAATCGGCGGCTTCTTCACCACTAATAACTGTCTGATCAGCGCCAGCGCTGCACGCCCATCCTGGATCACATCCGCGAACCCAAGAATTCAAATTACAGTTCTTGTTAGGTTTCAAGTAATTACTCCTCTCTCCATTGCCGTATAAATTGCTGAAATAGACCTTGATTTCAGCTTCTGTGCATAAGCGTCCTGCAAGATCTCCTGTTCATGATTTTTGAGTAAACACACACACAAAAAAAAAAAAAAAAAATTAGGCATAAAGCACATAGAAGCCTAAACAAAAGATGCGAGATAGAGTCCACAACAAGATATCTCCTAAACTTAAATTAGCTATTATTTGAAAGCAAATAGAAGCTACAAACTCTTCAATTACAATATTAAGATCAACTTTTGAGTGGCCAAAATAACAGTTCCGAGGGAAACAATTTGCCAAATTTGAACATGCCATTAATTCATTCTACTTTTAAAAAAGTAAAAAAGAGATTGCCTCGTACCATTTGTTTGGTGGAAGCAATTAGTTGCGAAGCTCAAATTCGCCGAGAAATCAAATGCTTCGTTCAGATCCTTTTTCCTGAAGTCAATCAAATAAAATAATATAAAAATTAATAAAAATCCACAAGAGCAGATTTCAGGATCTCATCACAAAAAAAAACAAAAAAACAAAAAAAAGAAAGAGAGATGGAAGAAGAAGCGGAAGGCGAGTCGGTACGGGTCTTCGACGCAGAAGCCGAAGCGCTGCGCGACGGCGGCGGCGACGGCGTCGGTGGCGTCGCCGAGCTGCGACTGCAGGCGCGACGCGGCGATCTGGCCGGCCGGCAGGCCCTGCCGGCCGTCCGGCTGGCAATGCGCGCCAGGCAGGCAGGCGGAGAGGTGTAGGAGAAGAAGGGAGAGGAGGATGAGCTGGTGGGGCCCCCTCACACGCATATCGTAAAAGGGGACTCTACTTTAGAGAGAAAATGGAATAATTAATAAACAGAAACACATGGAATTAAACTCAGGATCTCTGAAAATTACGAAAGAGGTTTAGAGCTCTTTCTGATACCATGTCGAACACAAAAACTTAGTACCTCTTGGAATTACGGAGAGGGTTCAGTACTGATTCTGATATAATATTTATTTAAAAGATCGGTCTGATAGGAAACGACACAGTTTACTAGTTTTTAGCGGAGAGGTCAGGAGGTGGTGGGTGTTGGTATGGGAATGGAGATTGGAGGAGGTTTGGATGAATGGGGGAAGAAGGTGCGCATAATAGAAGAGAGAGGAAGGTGGAGGGAGGGAGTGAATATTTATTTAAAATGGTAGGCCGGCGTCCTTCTCAACGGTCGGGTATGACCCGCGGGCTTACGGGTTTTGACTCAGTTTTAGTTGCTTCTCTGGCTCTAAAAGAGTTTTTTTTTTTTTTTTAGAAAAAAATAGCACGCTATCCGTTTCGTTGACCTCAGGTATCAATCACCAAACCTTTGCCACTTGCGCTAGGGACGGTTGGTTCCAGCTCTAAAGAGTTAGAATAATAAAGTTTTGAAGCACCGTTCATTATTTATAAAATAAGAATTAATTTTATACATATCTCTATAAATATGTTGAATAGTAAATATATTTTTATAAAATTTAACTTTTTATATTTATTTCTGTAAAAATTCAATGATATTCGTATTTATCTCTCTGATTTGTTATCGTTAGTGTAGAGAAATGACATTGTTGACATCATGAATATATCCTTCCAAAAGTCTCAGTTGTTAGAATTATGCAGAAATATCCTTCCAAAAATCTCCAACGATCATTTCTTCCTTTCTGTCATCACAAATAATATAACAGGGGTAAAAAAATTAATTTAGCTCATTCACTAATCAAGGTTAAGTATTTTATCTATGATTAACTATATTTTTTTAACGGATCCTAACAATAGGATATATTTGAAAACGTTAGAATTTTTATAAGGATAAATATGAAAAGTTAAACTTTGTAGGAATATATCTGTTTTTCGATATGTTTACAGAGAGCTGCATGCGATTAACCCTATAAATAAACTCAACTGAAAATATAAAATAATTAAATTTTAAATTAAAATTTTATATATTAATTATTAAATTTTTAATAAGATTCGGTCGGTCTCTATTAGTATTGTTTGATATTTTGGACTGGATATATAAATTAATAAAAAAATTTATTAATATATTAAACTATATGAAGGTATCATTTTAAGGCAACTATTGCATTACTCTTTTGATCAAGGACTAGGTAAAGTAATGATTCTCACATAAGCACTATAAATACTAAAATATGTTGGAAAAATGATTGTGTGGATCAAGAAAATATAGTGATTTGAATAACTACTCTAAGGAGAAATCGTATCTCCGAATAAAAAGGTATCAACAAACTACTCTAATTGGATGTATTTCATTTGTAAATTTTGCCATCTTAATTATTAATATGGAATGGTGGTTTATTTCTAGTATAGAAATTTATTTTTTTTGGGCAAATATAGTTATTCTTTTTGTACCGATACTTTTTTCAATTGCTGCAGTAGGAATTACAATCAATTTGAGTGTAGTTTTATTTATAACAGTTGGATCTTCTTCTGCAATTCCAACTACAACAATTAAATACAAATGCATTAAAACTAAATAGTAGAATTAAATCTGCGTATGGATAAATCTACAATGCAACTGCAAATGTGTACAATCAAATAATACTATATTAAAAGTTAAAAATAGTTAAGAAGAGTAGCATTAAAAATAGGTAGCATAGTAAAAGTGAAAAAGAATTTTATTGGATGCATCCTAAAATGACTATCATTTTTATATTTTTTTGAGAGAAAGGTAACTCGCTACCCGCTTCGTTTATTTTTTTTAGAAATAAACTATCTCGAGTACCAACCATCAAGTCCTTTGCCACTTGCGCTAGAGACGGTCGGTCAAAAATGACTATCATTGAATGTTACTAACAGTTTAAAATTTAGAAAAAACATAATATCTAACGATAGCGAGAATTTGTTAAAGAAAAACGCGTATAAGAAACCATATGTTATGTCACAGAGTAGCTTAGTTTTAAGCATGTGAATAGAGAATATTAAAAAATGTTAGGAGTTGGTGTATTCTTGTATTGGCACAATCAATAAATCAACCAAAAATATTAATGCATATATATCCATGTGACATCCCCATGTAGCCCAAGGTGGGTAAGCTAATAATTGTTAGATAATTAGAAGAATTAATAAAGATAAATTTGTAATAAAATATAGACTATATCTAGGATACTTGTAGAAGTAAATGGCAACGTAAACTTTCATATCGTTTCTGATGAACGGACATGAGAATTGACGATCGGGATCGGCACCGGTAAAACATGATCTACACTATTTGAACTTTATAATTCTCGAATTTTATAATTTTTCGATATTATTTGTCTAGTAATCAAGTGGTCGCAAATTTATTTTATATTAAATATTAAAAATAATTAATTTTGAGACTGCGTGAATAATAAGCAGATAATGTCAAAAAATATTATAAAATTCGAACCCTAAGAAATTCAAATAGCTTAGATTAAGTTTAATGCCGATTGTCGATTCAAATATCCCATCGCAGAAATTGATGTGAATGTAAATACCTCGATGTATACAGAATTATTCTAAATATTCTGATTAATATCGTAAGATATATAGAATTTCATTTGTTAGCGAACGCACTTCAAAAATATTATATAAACTTTTTAATAAATTTGCAACATATAAAGGCAACATTAGAAATGATCTAAAGTATTTCTCATCAAAAGTTTAAAATTGAGACGGCCATTCCAACTTTTTTTTTAAAAAAAAAACATCAGAAAAAGAGTAGAGAGACCTGGAACTTTAGCTTTTTTTTTTTTGCAAACATGTGCCTAGACGATTAATTTTGACATTTCGATCCCCTAACTTCATCAGATTGTTTCATAGGTCTTTCTTGTTAATTGAAGATACAAATTATGCAACCTTTTTTCATTGGATGCTTTATATATAATCTTATAAAGCTTCAAAACTAGGGGTGTAAACGAGCCGAGCGAGCTAGGGCCGGCTCGTGTTCGGCTCCGAACACGAGCTGACTCGTTTAAGTATCAAGCCGAAAAATTCAGTCCGTGCTCGGCTCGTTTATTAACGAGCCGAAAACGAGCTGGCACGAACAACAAGTTAAAATAATTAGAAATGATATATATAGAGAAAATAAATTTATGAGATTTTACCCATTAGATTTTGATCTAATGGTTGAAATTTACATATAAATTGACTTTTTATAATTGAGTTGGGCTTTATATTTATGTTGGACTAAAAATCAAATAATAAAAATTTATATTTTTATATATATTTTTTTTATTTATATATAAATATAAATTATATAAATAATAAAAATTTATATTTTTATATATATATTTTTTATTTATATATAAATATAAATTATATAAATAATAAAAATATTAAATATATGTGTTTGAGCTGTTATCGAGTCGAACACGAGCGAGCTGACCCCAGCTTGTGTTCGGCTCGTTTATTAAATGAGCTGAAAAATTCAGCTCGTGTTCGGCTCATTTATTAAACGAGCTGAAAAATTCAGCTCGTGTTCGGCTCGTTTTCTAAACGAGCGATTCGATCTCGAGCTCATTTCGAGCCGAACACGAGCTGGCTTGCGAACAGCGAGCCGGATTGCCACCCCTATTCAAAACACAAACAAATCTATTTTCAAATTTTAATATATAAAAATAATAAAAACTGAGGGTAGGTTCATTCTATTCTTTAATTCTCATCTTTAATTATCAAAATTAAAATAAAAAATACATATTTTTTAATATTTTAAAGTCGGCCTTTTTGCATAAAAAATCCACTAGTTTTGGGCTTTTGCAAAATTGGGCCGTATTTTTCGTTTTTGCAGATTCGATCTGGATTTTCAGCAAACTGACCCAAATACCCTTGTTACTTTTTCTCTCTCCTCTTTTTTTTTCTCTCCTCTTTTTTTCTCTCTCCTCTTTTTTTTATCGCTCTTTTTTTTTTCTCTCCGAAGAAGGCGGCCGAGGCGGAGGCGGAAATGGCCCGCCTCGCCTCTGCCCCTCACGACCTCGCCCTCGCCCTCGCCCTCGCCCTCGCCCCGCGCACCCCCCCCCCCCCTCGCCTCAGACCCCGCCGAGGCCGCGCCTCGCCGCGACGCGACTCTTTTTTTTTTTTCCCTCTCCCGACCCTCCTCCACCTGCCGTCCCCGCCGCCACCGCCGGCGACGAAGAAGAAGTGCTTCTTGGGGCCGAGAAGCACGCCGGCGAGGGAGGGAAAAAATATAGTTACACTCCGGCGAGGGCGGTGGGTCGTGAAAAAAAAATTGTAAAGAAAAAAAATAAAAATTAAAAAATATTATTTTCCTACTGAAAAGAACAAAAAAATAGAGAAAAATAAAGAAAATTATGAAATTACACTGTTTAAAAAAATATTTGCACTGTTTTAATGAATGTTGCACTATTTAAGAGAGAAATTACACTCTTTTGAGATGAAATTTACACTCTTTAGGCCAAATTGCACTATTTAGAATAATGTTGCACCATTTCTTTCTCTTCCTCTTCTTCTTTCTTCTTCCTCTACTCTCCATCCCCATCCCCTTTCTCTCTCTTTTTCCTCACACTCTAAAATAATTTTGAACCGCTGCGGTCGTAGCCGGAGGAGGAGGAGCGGTCGTAGTCGCGGGGGTCGAAGAGGTAAACGGAGAGGAGGAAGCGGGAGGCGTCGGCGGCGGCGCGTGGGGTGGTGGTGGGGGGGGCGGGCGGGGGTGGTGCGAGCGCAGGCGGCGCGGCGAGCGCAGGGGGCGCGGGCGCGGGCGCGATCCCCCTGCGCCCCCTCTCCCCCCGGGACGCGCCCTCTAGGGGCGCGTGCGCACCATGCGCCCCCTACGCCCACCAGGTGGGGCGGGCGGGGGCCCAGGCCCGGGCCCGGGCGGCGGGCGGGCGCAGCCCGCGCCTGCGCCTCCAGGGGCCGCAGGGGACGCGTCCCCTGCGGCCCCCGCGCCCCGCCGCCGACGTGCTCCCCTTCTCCCCATTTATCTCTTCGCCCCGCCGCGCCCTCGCCGCCGACGTGCTACTCCCCCGCTCACCTCTCGCTCGCCTTCGAGATTCTTGACCGCGGGAAGATGGACGAAAAATAAAAATACAACGAATGTGTAAAATAGTGCAATAAATGTGTAAAATAGTACAACAAATGTGTAAAATAGTGCAACGAAGGTCAAAATGGTGCAACTAAGGTGTAAAATAGTGCAACGCAGAGCGGCCGAGCTTAGTTGCACCATTTTACACCTTAGTTGCACTATTTTAACCTTAGTTGCACCATTTTGATCTTCGTTGCACTATTTTTCATCATTTTGCACTTTTATTGTACAATTTTACACATTCGTTGTATTTTTATTTTTCGTCCATCTTTCCGCGGTCAAGAATCTCGAAGGCGAGCGGGAGACGAGCGGGAGTAGCGCGTCGGCGGCGAGGGCGCGGCGGGGCGAAGAGATAAACGGGGAGAAGGGAGAGGGGAGAAGGGGAGCACGTCGGCGGCGAGGGGCGGCGGGGCGCGGGGCGCAGGGGAGCGCCCACTGCACCCCTGCGCCAGGGGGCGCAGGGAGCGCCCACTGCGCCAGGGGGGCGCGGGGGCGGGGAGCAGGGGGCGCGCCCCCTGCTCCCCCGCGCCCGCCCGGGCCCGGGCCCCCGTTGGCCCCCCCGGGTGGCCCGCGCCCCTGCCGGCTGCGCCCGCGCCCGGCGCCCCCGCCGGCTGCACCCGCGCCCACGCCGGTCGTCGTCCTCCTCCTCCTTTGAGGCTTCCTCCTCGTCGTCGTGCTCCTCCTCCCCGCCTCCCTCCGGATTCCGAGTGCTTCCTCGAAATCCAACCCGCGCCGCGCGGCCCGGAGAGGGAGGTGACCGGATCGAGTTTGGTTGGGAAGAAAGAGTGCAAAAAAATAGTGCAACGAGGTAGAAGAAGAGAAAAAAAAATGGTGTAAAGTTTTCTAAATAGTGCAACGTTGGCCTAAAGAGTGCAACTCTTTTTTCAAAGAGTGTAATTTATGTCTCAAATAGTGCAACCTTCATTTAAAACAGTGCAATTTTTTTTTAAAACGGTGCAATTTTATTTTAAAAGTGTAATTTCTTCTTCTTCTTCCTTTTTGTATAATTTTTAGTCTTTTCTTGTAGGAAAAAATATTATTTTTATTTTTATTTTTTATTTTTTTTCTCTCTATAATTTTTTTTTTCACGATCCATCCTTCGCCGGAGTGAAACTATATTTTTTTTTCCTCTCTCGCCGGCATGCTTCTCGGCCCCAAGAAGCACTTCTTTTTCGTCGTCGGCGACGGCGGTGGGGATGGCGGGTGGAGGAGGATCGGAGAGGGGGGAAAAAAAATCGCGGCACGGTGCAGTCTCGGCGGGGTTGGAGGCGAGGAGGGCGGGGGTGCGCGGGCGAGGGCGAGAGCGTGAGGAGCAGAGGCGAGGCGGGCCATTTTCGCCTCCGCCTCCGCCTCCTTCTTCGGAGAGGAAAAAAAAAAGAGCGATAAAAAAAAGAGGAGAGAGAAAAAAAGAGGAGAAAGAAAAAAAAAGAGGAGAGAGAAAAAATAACAAGGGTATTTTGGTCAGTTTGCTGAAAATCCGGACCGAATCTGTAAAATCGAAAAAAACGACCCAATTTTGCAAAAGCCCAAAACTAGTGGATTTTTTATGCAAATTGGCCTTTAAAGTCTTATAAGATTATGTACATGACATGTGATAAAAACGGCTATTAATTCATAATTAATAATTTTGATTAAGAAGAGAGAGATTTATTAAACTATTTGATAAAGGTTAATGATATAATTGTCAAAATTGAAAGTTTAAGTGTGTATTAGCAAACAATCTAAAAGTTCAGGGTGTCTTTGTACATTCTTCCCGAAAATTAGGGAAACTTTAATTTGCCCTACCATGAACTAACGTATTTCTTTTTCTTTCGCCCTATAGTCCAAAGAGTTTTATTTTGCTAATCCGTAACTTTTTAATTTCTATTATTATAAGAACCTGCAGTTAAGTGAGATACTAAAGTGGTAAAAACTAAAAAACAACAGAATAGTCAACTAATGCACTTTTTGAACTACAAAGTAGTACGAGAATATGCGAGTTACCCGCAATGTACTTTTTTTTCTATTCTTATAATTTTCAAATACAATATATATATATATATATATATATATATATTATAAAAGCGTATAAAAATTCTCACAATAACAGACGGAATCAAAAAAAGAATAAAAAGAATATTCTTTACGAACGGTTATAATTAATTTGTTAAAAATTATCTCAAATAAGAAAGAACATTTATGATCAATCTGTTAACAAATAACATTCATATCCATCTACATATTCAATCCTATAAACGATTATGATCAATTTGTTAAATAATATCTGAAATATAAACGAAAGGTTACGATCAATCTGTTAAAAAATAGTATTCATATTCATCTATTTTACATTAAAATTAAAATTTGAGTTTAAATCGTGAATTAAATTTAATTTTTGATATCAAATTTGAATTAATAATTAATTTTTTTTAAGTACAATGAATTGAATTTTAAATTTTAGTAAATGTGAATTGAATTTTGATGCTTTTAGTTTAAAATAGATACTTAAATTTTAGATTCATCAGAAATTTAAAAAAAATATTCAATGTATATATATAAAAAAAAATATAAGATATTACAAATATTTTCTAATAAAATATAACATATGAATTTATAAAATATAATTATTATAAATTTTTAAATAAATATGATGTACAAATTTATATTAATTTGAAATAAATTAAAATAATTGTTACGTGAATTTGCATGTACACTCAACTAATATATATATATATATATAATTTTTAAAATACCATAACACAATCTACTGTTTAAAATATCACAACATATATATTTAAAATATCATAATATACGTAAATAATATAGATTTTTAAAACAATACTAAGAAAAAATAAGTTAGGATTCTGGAGATAGGTAAAACAAACGTGTATTCACTTATTTTATTTTAAATATATATATATGTGGATATCCACGGGTATCCGTGGGTCGCCGCAAATACCTTAATTTAACAGATACTCACATGTTTTATCTGTGATTTTGGGTAAAAAATTTTAGTGTCCGTACCCGCAAATCTGCGGGTCGATCGCGGGTATGGGTAGAAATTATGAGGTCTAATCCTACTCAACAGCAAGTCCCAACAGTGAAACATTTCAGACTATGAGGTACAAAATTACAAATACACTAAACCACAAGGGTTTACTTGAAGTTTTCGCAAAAAGATTTTTAAAAAGGTGGGGCCCGCGCCGTCCTCGAGTTGGGCTCGCCGATTCTCGCGGGCTCCGCGGGAGAAACGAAACGACCCCCCGCGGCGCCACGCACGCGCATCTCAACAAACTCCTCCACTCCCAACGTGCCACGTAGACAACAAATTTGACCAGCCTCTCCACGTGGCGAGCTCCTATTGGCTGCAGACAATATGGACGATTCCTTAATCGGCGCCTCACGAGTCACGAACCCTTTTAGTTTTTATATTTTATTTATTTATTTATTAATTATTATACTTTTCCTCGCGCTTCCCCCTGCCTTTCCCTCTCCTTTGGTTTCTACAGTTTTTTTTTTTTAAAAAATTTATTTTTTATTTATATATAAGATAAGACATATTCCTCTACATTTAGGAGTTTGTTGCTTACATACCAAGTAAGTTTCTTCACCCTTTCCCTTTTTTTCATTTTTTCCCCCTTTGTGGGATTCAATTTTTTTTTCTTTTGTTTTGAAATTAATAATAATTAGTTTGATTATTGTGGTTTGATTAACCTATCAAAGGGAGGATTTTGTGTTGTTTGTCAATTAGTTTGATTCATAGAAGTGGTAAATTAGCTTGAAATTTCCATCTAATTGCTGTTTTTTTTTTTTTAAGCATTAAGTATTAGGGGAGCGAGGAAACTAGAAAATCTTTTAAGGGCAATAGGAATTAAAGGGAAAGAGTAAAAGGATCGCAATTTTTGATTTTGTAGTGTTACGATCTATGTATCACGGACACTTCTATAAACCTCGCGTGTTCGTGTCGGACATGCAGATTCACGGCGCATTCCATTAAAATATTTAAGCACCAGGTGTGGGTTCTTGGAACACCTTCACTTGCCAAATTTGCTTACATCGGAAAATCGCATTCGAAACTTTAAGACTTGTTCCGAATGTTCGAAACATGTTTCATGATTCTCGAAGCACATTACTCTGTGAGTTAGTGTGTGTTATTAGGAATTAATTTGTTAAAAAATGCGTGCTTTATGGCAGTTGCTTGTATTTGTTTCTACCGCGCAGAAAATCTCGTTCAGGATGATCTTCGGAAATTAGATGATATGATGATCCAAAACATCCTTTTAACAAAGTTTTAGGCCTCAATATTGTAAACAAGATTCTGGAACGAGGTTCAAAAGTTAAGTCGACGATAATGTGTGAGCAAGATCCTGATGTTAGCCGGTGGGGTCTCCATCTCCTCCGAGGTGACCTGTGCAGTGGCGGTAATCAAAACGGTGCCGGTGACTACGACGAAGATCCAACCAATGCGAAGTTTAGAAAAAATGATAGTGCGGTTGAAAACGATGAGATTCTTGCGCACGCTCTCCAGGAAGAATTTTCGCGCGTCGCTGTTGCTGAAGCGTCTGGGCCTTCATGCGGGGACGAGCAGCAGTTGCATGCCTCTGTTGTTGCCCAAGATTGGCACGGCCAATCGACTACTAATTTAGCTTCGGGTATATATTCATCATACTAGGCCATTTTTTTCGATCTTTATACAAGTGCGTTTCGTTTGATATATCTTATGCAGGGAACATGCGTGTTGGGGAAGAGAGGGAGGACCAGGAACTGCCGAGTTCGTGTTCGAGCCCTGAAGAGAAGTTCGATGAAGGAGATATTTGTTTAATAGAGATTACGGATTCTGCTTTAGATGGTGAAGTAGGCAAAAGATTGAACCAGATGGTTCCTGTTCCTGTAAGTAGGCCTATCAGACTCAATACAATTTGGTTTTGATATTTTCGCGAAACTAAATTAGGAACTGAATTATCATCTTTCTCTGCATTACATTCATGTGCAGCATGTTCCTAGAATAAATGGAGAAATTCCTTCTGTCGATGAAGCCATTTCAGATCACCAAAGGCTTCTTGATAGGTAATACCGCGGTCGCTAGATGTTTTTGGCTCCTCATGACAATGATTTGCATATATTTAAATCATTACCAATTCTAATTATCGCATTTTTTGGTCATTGATCTTACAAAACTTGTTGACACCAAATATTGTTGTTCTAACGAAGTTTGGCGTGCTGTGACAGTAAAATTTTCTGACAGAAAGATAAGAAAATGAGGTTTAGGAAGCATCTCAATCTTAAATAACATAAGAAAATACAAGTAGAAAAGGAGATAATTGACATGTGCTAAGCAGTTCTACACTGCCAAATGTCTTTTTTAGGTAAAATATTCACCTAAGACTGAACTCATCTATGTTTTTGTATCATCATTACTAACACAATAACACGATTGGTTGCATTTTATTAGTTGTGTTGCTCCCCAGTAGAAATGCTTAGATCGTAGTTTCTCATCTGCTTATGTGACCGTGAGTTTTTCTTTTCTTGTTCTAATTAGATGACTGTGAGTTTACATATGTAGGCTGCAGCTATATGATTTGGTTGAAATGAAAATTAGTGGAGACGGTAATTGCCAGGTTAGTTGTTACTCAACTAATTGTCTTCTTTTATGTGGTATTATTTTTTTGGTTTAAGACAAAAAAAAAAAAAAAGCAGCCTAATTGGCTGCAATTCCATTAATGGCAAACTATAGTGGGTTTCAGTGCTGAACAGGGCATTGCTCGAGTAAGTCTACATTTTCCTACTCTAATAAGTCTACATTTTCCTACTCTAGTTTTTTTTTTTTTTCTTTTTTTAATAATTATACAGTCAATACTTATTTTCGTTTGTGTCTGTTACACCTAGAACTGTACCAAATTGTCTGCGCAGCTGGTCTTGGGACTTTTTCCATTAAAAATGTGGCTACTAGAAGGCATTTAAAATTTGAGTGTTATCCTGAAGTCATAACAAATGACTCACTGATAATATTCAGTGGAGTGAAATGTCGCAACTTAGAGATCTGAATGCACGAGTTATAACGCTATGGTGCATGGATATAGGAATGCTTCGCCATGTAGTGTAAATCTAAGTTAGAATCATTGATGTAAGATAAGTAACTATCGTACCAGAATCTGTGTGATGAACTAAAGTTGGTGAAGCATGTTTTATACACCGCACTTCTATATTACAGTGATCCATCATTTGGTTTATTTGCTTTCTTTGAAAGTACATTATAACTGTTTTTTAATTTTGCTACTGAGTGTTTGGTAACATTAGCTCGTATTTTCTTTCTTTATTTGATATCGTTTCAGTTCCGAGCACTCTCTGATCAACTTTACCGTACCCCTGAGTACCATAAGTTTGTGAGACGACAAGTTGTCAAACAGGTTAGTCCATTTGATGGTTAATTTTCTTTTGCTCATCTTAAATGATACTCTTTGTCTATGAATTGGAGTTTATCTTTTACATTTATCCTCAGCTTAAGTCATGCCGCAATTTCTACGAGGGATATGTTCCTATGTCCTATGATGACTACCCGAAAAAGATGTCCAAGTAAGTTATCATCCTTTAAAGATATTCATTTAGCAAAGCTGTTTTTTAACTTCCTTGTACATTAATACCTATCTATTGTTTGATGACATTTCATTAAAAAAAAAAAAAAAAATGCAGGAGTGGGGAATGGGGTGACCATGTCACATTGCAGGCTGCTGCAGACTGGGTATGCTTACTATTTTCTTACCTTTTATTATATTATTTTGTTTAACTTCACTAAGCCTTTAATCTATGATAATAAACTCCTTTTGGCTAACATCTCGGTAATGTAATTCCATTGCTAAAAAAAATTGCAGTATGGTGTCAGAATATTGATCCTAACATCATTCAAGGATACCTGCTACATTGAGATACTGCCCAATGTTCAGAAGTCCGATCGAGGTATGATTATGTTCTTGGCGATGTAGACAGAGTGGATTAAGCTGTGTCCATTCCCCTTCTTTCTTTTTTTTCTTTTTTTTGTTTGCTTCGTTTATTTTGCTTCTGTAACTTTGCATCAATAGTACTTTCTTAATCTATCAATTTTTCAAAAGAAAAGGAAAGAAAAAGAGCAAAGAAAGAAGGTGTTATATAGTTTTAGATATTTGATTGTAGGATAGTACTTTCTGTCTTTCTCTTTGTACAAGTACCACACACCTCTGAGAACAAAATGGAAGGCATATGAGGAAATACTGTCACTGCTTTTGGGATCCTCTTTTTGCAGAGCTTGTGATATTATTTGATATGTGTACCAGTGAAATTGTCACTCAGTTTTATCTTGTTAGAGCAATGTGTGATCATGGAAAGAGGATTTGGATTCAAGCATTTATTCTTCTTACTTAGGTTTGATTTATTTATTGTTTCCTATTTAATCCTGTTAATATCTTCTCTACATAGCATTAGGTCATGTAGTATCGTATATGACACTTAAACAGAAAAAAAGGGAATCCTCGGACTGTGCAACTGGTGCTTTACCACCTGAAACTACTGGTGATTGGTTTAGTTCATTTCTAAGAAATCAAAAACAATTTATTCGAGTTGGTTCAGTTTGAAATGTACGAAACACCTACTTGAAACTAACTCACAACTAAAGGTAAATTACATCATTTTTGTTAATTGATGCCGAAGGACTGGGTATTATGGATGTGATGTTAGCTATGGTATATTTTGTGCATAATTCAATTTCCTTATGGCTTTTGCAGTTATTTTCTTGAGCTTTTGGGCTGAGGTGCACTACAACTCAATCTATCCTGGAGGAGGTAACTCAATTTCTTGCTTGTCTAATCCTTCGGAGTGCTTAGATTTGTTTTCAATTTTATATCATTGCCGATTATGCTATTTCCAAAATTCTTTTGCTTGATGCAACTAAGAGTGAGAGGACAATTCTTGCCCTAGTGTAAAAGCAGTTGGTCTTGTGGTGGATTTGATAAGGCCTCAAGTGCGTCTGATTGGACCTGTAATTGTATAACCCATTTTGTTTCATCTTCGCAGAAACCTTTTTGTTTCTTAGCTTGGAAAAGATAATTTTGAATCCAAATGCCATCCACTTCTCCACATACATTTTGTATATGAATAACTGGATGTTGATCCCAATTTAGTCTGCATTACTTGGGTGTGATATGTTATTTAGTAACCAATATGATTTTTCCAGAAAGGATCAGATCAAGCATTTAGTAGTTGTCTGTCGACCAACTGAAAATGTTAAAAGGCGAACAAATAGATGATCGACTATATTGCTTTCTTTCTTTCACCATCTTATTATCACTTTTGAAATGAAGTATCCAAGTCTTTAACTTGTTTAGATCTTGTAGGATATGCAGGTATAATACTTTTGAACCGGATCATGTGTTTCGATTTACTGACACCAGTTAATTCAATAATGTTTTGTGCCAATGAGATTGAATTTTTGTGTCCTGCAAACCATAAGAGCATTCTTTTATCAACAGATCGATCGCATCTGTTTCGTATCTTTTTGCGCATTTCAATACCTCCAATAAAACCTTTCAACAGTGCATTTTAACTCATGATCCGAATGGAATCCAATAAGAATGAAGGATTTGTAGCTGTATATTGGCATTTGGCAACGACTACATTTTAATAAACATCCAAGTTTAGTGCAACTGATGTTTGATATATTTATCCTCTATCTCTCTTGCAACAAGCAGCTATGGTTAATTCTAATCTATTAATGCGCAGAGATGCCGACATCAGTCACTAAGAAGAAAAGGTGGTGGCACTTATGGTAGGGGCTTTATTTCGGTGGATCCGCGCGTTAATCGATTCGTTATGTTTCCCCTCAGAGACCGTCGCTGAGTAGTTCGTTTTGCGTTCAGCGATGTGATCATGGAAGAAGGATACACATTTAGTTGATCTTTTGTTCCTACTTAGATTCATTTGTCGTTCTTCATTCGTTCATTCTTACTCTGTTCTGTAAATATTAAATGTACAAATTGTTCGAGTCAAATAATATCATCGCAAATATAATTCTCTTTGCCGGTTAAATATGAACTTTCAGATACTAAGATGCACTTGGATTACAGAGAAATACTCACAATTATTTGATAATCTTTTTTTTTTTGTAAAAAAGAAAAGAAGTTATTTGGTATTCAAAGTGAATTTGCAATATTTGTGAAATTTTAACTCATAATATTCTGCTCATGTATCAATATTTGTGGAAGCTTAAAGCACATCTCAGGATCAAAATTTTTCTGTGGCTGGCCACCAAAAATAGGGTCCTCACGGCAGATACTCTAGCCAGGCGAGGTTGGCATGGACCGTCGATATGCGCGCTATGCTGTATGAATGAAGAAAATCTGGAGCACATACTTTTCGAATGTACATTTGCGAAGTCTCTGTGGGCAACATTACTGCAAGGCATACCGAATACCGCACATATGTTGCTATACCAACCAGGAGAGCTGGCATCCAGGTGGGCTAAAGCTATGAACTCACAGTCAGGGCTTTCCAAAACCCTATTTGATCTTTGCGTCGCTGCGACTAGCTGAGAACTTTGGAAGGAAAGAAATGCTAGAATCTTCGATAATCGGCTAACGCAAAGCGGGGATGTGAGCAAGAAGATTATTTCATCTGTCATCTTTTGGTTTTCTATCGCAAACAGGTAGGATGCTATGGTGCGTTTAGCCATAACATACAACTGCCCAATCTTGTTATTATGTATTATGTAACTCCTCAAATAGGGATCTCCTGTTTAATCAAAAAAAAAAAAAAATATTCTGCTCATGTATGTTAATTTTGCGGATTTTAGTGAAAAACTTTGACAGAAATAATTATTTTTTTTTTGTTGAGAAAATGGTAGTTTGCTACCGCTTCATTCATTAAGAAGATAAACTAAGTTACAAAGTGAGGCAGTCGGGCCTCGGAGAAGGAGCCAAAAAAAAAAAAAAAAGACAGAAATAAATATTGTGTAAATTGTTTAGCTAATTGAACTTTTAAACTTCTTTGAAAGACAAGCTTCCATGATTCCGAACTGTATCAGAAAACTGTAACCCAACACAAGATAAGCGCACATCAGAAGGGAATTTAATGAGGATTTAATTAATGTGTGACCATTCCATTCGATGATCACGGATGTTCACTAGGCCCCGTTTGGTTGGGGGGTTAAGCGGTAAAATTTGGCCGGAATATTTTATTCCCGCTATTCCGCCAAACAGGATAAAATTTGACCGGAATATTTTATCCCGGTCAAATTTTACTGTTCTCGGTTATTCCAGAATAGCTGGGATAAAATATTCCACCCTTTTGGCGGAATAGCGCTATTTCCAGCTTAATTCCAAACTTAATTAAAATTCTAAATTTAGTTAAACATAAATTATATAGACATAATATATTTAATTAATAATAAAATAATAAAATATCCAAGCTAGATTTATAATAAAATATTATTTAATTAATGTTTTATATATTAGTTTATTTACTAATTAACTGGATGACTAATTAACTACTTAATTTTTTACTCTAATAAATATTTAATTAATTATTTGAGTAATTAATTTATTATTTTAATTAATTTGCTGATTAAATAATTAATTATTTAGTATACTTTAGTCGATAACTAATACTTATATTGATTAATTAATTAATATTTTGAGTAATTTAAATAATTTCTTGATTAATTATCTGACTATTATTAACTAATTTATTTATTAATTTATTAATATATTAAAATACTTGTGATAATTAAATTATTAATTACTAATTAATTAATTAATTAATATTAAGGGTTTTTTTTAGCAATATTCATCATTAATTAGTAGATTAAATAAGTTGAATTATTACTTAAATTAATATTTTGTATTAATTAATTAGATATAATATTATTATTTTTTATTTATAACTACCCACCCACTTTAATTATTATTCCATCTTATCTAACCAAACGCTATTTTTCTTATTCCTAGGAATAACCCAATTTTCATTCAAACGCAAAATTAATTTAATCCCCGCTTATACTTCAATTTATATCTATCTCTGGAATAGTCACTTTTTGCTTATCCCCGAACCAAACGATATCGACAGGTCTGTATGTTTCACCAAAATTGGACTTTGGGTTGAAGTGAAATTTAGGTGAAAGCTACTTCTCGCTCACTGTTTGTTTCATAGCTATGAAAGTGAAGTTTCTTCAGCTTTGTTGTTTGTTTGGCAGGAGTGAATGATGTAAAAGTATATAATTTATGTATAAATAATAAGTAACTTGATAAATATAAATTATAATATAATAAATAAAAATAATATAATTATATTTTTTATATAATTAAAAATTTAATCTAAAACAACTAAATTATTTTTATACATAAATTATAATAATACAACAATAAAATTATTAAAAAAAAAATATTAATACTTAACTAATCAATTTTCATCATATTTTAAACGTACAAACTAAAACGAAGGAAATACTAAAACTTAACTAATTAATTTTTTATCATATTTTAAATAAGCAAACTAAATAAAAGAGTAATTAGTAACATAATTAAATATATTTAAATATAACTAGCATTATCCATTGTATTATTTTATTATTTTTTCTTCATCTATCTTCACCGTAATTGACTTCGGCTCAGGGTGGACCGAAGTCAATTAAGCTGTTTCGGGTAACTCGAATTTTGATTATATTTTTATTACAGCGAACCAAACAGCAGAAGTGAACGTGTACGGCCGAAAACGACTTCACCCCTCTCCACTTTTATCCAAACAAATAGGCCCTACGTGATCGGGGAGTATATGAAAATAGCATTAAAAATGGTATGCGACATTGACAATGGCTAAAACTATCGATCATATTTAGTGTAGTTGATTTAAGGATTTCATTGTTGATTTTTGAAATTTTAAATTTTAAATTTTATTATTTAATATTTTTTAGTTGATTTTATTTTACTGTAGATAGCTATGAACAAAGGCTTTCTTGAGCTACACAGAAAATGGGGGCCCACCAAATCTAACACAGAAAATGGGGACCACCGTCTAAAAGTACCTTCCAAGTTCCAACCGACACAGCTACAACAACAATTTTAGACTAAGGAATATATTATAAGTTATTATTTAATATTTAATATCTTAAAAATTAATGGATTCTAAGGTTGGTACACTTTTCATTTCCCATCTATTCCCAGAAAATGGGGAAATCCACACATAAAAGTAGGATAAAAATCATTACCACACGTCACACAATTTAGGAAGACCAACTCATTATATAACATTATTAAAAGCAAGTGTACATTAAGGAGTCTGTTTCGTTCTGTATAATTCAAATTCGGCGATCAATTTGACATATTTGATTCAACTGCTATATTTAAAACGGCATAAGAAGACCTAACAATAATGAGAAAGTCTAACAATAATAATTAAAATACACTTTTCAACTGCATACAATCAAATAAATTCTTTATAGTTACAACATTCCCTACTGTATTATTCGAAACAAAATATATATAATTATAACTGCATATCAACTGCTCACATCTACAACTAGGCTAGATTTCTAATTGCGTCAAATCAAACTGTCCTAATTTTATCTAATTTTATCTATTTATTTATAAAGGTAATTTAGAAATCAAATACATTTTTTCTCCTCCTGCTGCTCCCGATGATCGATTCGGCCTTTTATCTTAGCCACAAAAAAAGAAAAAAAAAGCAAAAATTAAAAAAAATCTTCTCAGTTTCAATCGAGCGGCCGAAACCCTAAATCCACGCGGCGGCCGCCGTCGTCGACGACTGCTTCTTCTTCGGCGGTGGGCGGCCGCATGAGCATGTCGGTGAAGTAGGGCAGGACGGGGAAGAAGGGCGCGGCGTGGGGGAAGAGCTCGATCGTCGGCGCGGCGGGAGGCGCGGCGGAGGAGGAGCGGCGGAGGTGGCGACGGCGAGGATGGAGGGCTGGGCTTGGCGGAGGAGCCACTCGATGGTCTCGCCGTCGGTGCGGTGGCCGAGCTCGCGCGTCAGCTGGAAGACGCGCGCGGCCACCACCGCCGGCATGCGCACGCGCCGCCCCCGCCCCTCCACCTTCGCGTGCCGGTCCCTCCCCCGCGCCTCCTCGCGCCGCACCCTCCGGCCCCTGCGGCTAGGGTTAGGGTTAGGGTTAGGGTTAGGGTTAGGGTTCCGAGGGGTGAGGGGATTCAGAGGGGGTTTAGGTTTAGGTTTAGGTTTAGGTGGAGGGGAAGGGGTGGGCTTGTAGAGTTTAAGCTCCGAGGCCATGATTTTCGGTCGCTGTGGTGGGGACGGGGTGGGGTCTTCGTATGAAGCCTATGGGAGTAGGGTTACGATCTTATCATAGGGTTTTTTTTTTTTTTTTTTTTTGGTTAATTACACCATTGATTCCCAACTTTGCATTGATTTTCACTTTGGTCCCAACTTTTTTTTTTTTACAATCAAATTCCCAACCTTTCAAATACCACCCCTGTGGTTTCGTACTTTCTCATTTTAGTGTCCTGTTGTTTAAAACGTATCATTTTAGTACCATGTGGTTTGGTTATTCTTTTTTTTTGTTATCTTTTCGTTAATTTTTTTGTTAAATTATACAGAAAAAATTTCAAATATCCCACCTATGGTTTATCGAATATTTACTTTACTATACTGTAGTTTTAATTTTTTTATTAATTTAACGAAAAAATTAACGAAAAGATAACAAAAAGAGAATAACCAAATCACATGGTACTAAAGTGATACGTTTTAAACCACATGGTACTAAAGTGAGAAAGCACGAAACCACTTGAAGTTATCCCTTGATTTTATTTCAATTAAGTCCCGACCGTTAGACGGATGTTAAAATTGACGAAAAATACCACATCATTGCCATGTCAGCGCCATAGAGACGCTGTGTCAGCACCACGGAGGCGCTATGTCAGCGCCAACTAATTATACAATTTAAATTTTATATTATAAATTTAAATTTAAAATTTAAATTATATTGAATTAAAGTTTAGGAATCAAAATTGATATGCAAATAAAAAAGCCACATAGGTGCTGACATGGCGATTCCGTTAATATTAACCTGTTTTTTAACGGCCAGTATTTAATTGAAATAAAATTAAAAGATTGGGAACTTGATTACAACAAATAAAGGTCGGGGACCAAAATAAAAATCGGTGCAAAGGTTGGGAACCAATGGTGTAATTAATCTTTTTTTTTTTCTTTTTTTTTTGGGCCTTGGAAAAGGGAGAGAGAGAGAAAAAAGAAAAAGAAGAGAAGGGACCAGAAGAGTTTAGAAGAAGTATATGCAACTTTTCCGAGGGTCGGTGGGAATTGGATTCGGGGATTTAGCGGGCTAAATTTTTTGTGGGTCGGGTAAGATGCCATATTGGACCGGGCTGGGCTTTAACCCGAAAAAATCCAACCAATGCTATATACACACTCCTGAGGGCCTGTTTGAATGCACAGTAAAAAAAATAATCTCTATGGAGTTTATAAACTGTGATTTTAGTCTATGTGAAATAGAAAATTCTGTAACTGCACATTTACAATTCCACGGAATTTTCTTTCAATTAAAATTTTAAAAAATTTAAAAGTAAAATATTAATTTTAGATTTTAAAATTTAAAATTTAAAATTAAAATCTAAATTAAAAATTAAAAGTTAAAAATTTGAAAATTGAAATTAAGGGCCTGTTGCTTTCACCGGAGATGAAGTTTAGGTTGTAGTAGATTTTTAAATAAATTAGAGTTTATATAAAAATTATTTCTTTTTTATTATTTATTTGTATAGTTGTGGACTTGAAACTTTTTTCAATTATATTGTTTGTTTGATAGAAAAAAAATATTTTAAAAGTTGGAGGTGTGAGATATGAGCTGATATTTTATTATTTTTTCTCACTTACTTTTTTTCCTTCAAAATATTGTAATTAACTTCGGCCTAGGTGTACCAAACAATGAAAGTGAGCATATATCTTGTACTATTTTATTTTCTCATAGATATTACTAAATTATTTTTTTTTCAAAATCTAACAGTTTTATTTAGAGGCACTGGTTAAATAGTGGAATAAAATATAAAATGAGCCTTCATTATAAACTCATTAAAAACTTCTATCAAGTTATTTTTAATTATGTTTATATATTTTGTTATTTTTAATATCAAAACGAGCTAAATATATACTTTGTCATTTTTAATTAGTATTTTTAACAACTTTGGTATAAATTATAAATTTATTGTTTATAGTGTAGAGATTGAAAAAAAAAATAGTAGAGTGCTGTCCTTTAAATAAAAAGTAAAAGCAAAAAAATCTGTAAAGTCTATAGGGCTGTCGATGGGCCAAACACGAGCTAGCTCGTTAAAACAACGAGCTGAACAATAGCTGGTTTGCGGACAACAAGATAGATTGTCAGTCCTACTACTCGACGAAAAGTTAGAAAAAATTAGAAAATCAGAATTTTAATCTAATAATTAAAATTCACAAAATATAGGTCTCTACATATTTAGGTCGACCTAAAATTCAAATAGTAAAATTTTGTAATATATATAATATTCAAACTATATCCAGTCAAACACGAGCAAGCTGACTCTAGCTCGTGTTCGGCTCTTTAAAATTTCAAGCTGAAAAATTTAGAATCATGTTCAACTTGTTTATTATTTATTAAATAAGTGATGAATCTCGACTCATTTCAAATTGAACACGAACCTGCTCTAAATTATTAAGGGGCCATTTAGTTGGGGGTTAAAGGAGGGGGGATAAGGGGTTATCCCCTCTTAACTCCCAAACACTATTTTTTAGGGGTGAGATTTGTTAATCCCAACCCTAACGATAGGGTTGGGGTTAACAAACCCCACCCCTCCTATGGTATTGGGATGGGATTAACTAATTCCATCCCAATTCCATTTTTAAATTTAAATTTATAATTTAATTTTTAAATTTAAATTTAAATTTAAATTTTAAATTTAAATTTTAAATTTAAATTTTTAAATTTAAATTTTAAATTTTAAATTTTAAATTTTAAATTTTAAATTTTAAATTTTAAATTTTAAATTTTAAATTTTAAATTTTAAATTTTAAATTTTAAATTTTAAATTTTAAATTTTAAATTTTAAATTTTAAATTTTAAATTTTAAATTTTAAATTTTAAATTTTAAATTTTAAATTTTAAATTTTAAATTTTAAATTTTAAATTTTAAATTTTAAATTTTAAATTTTAAAATTTTAAATTTTAAATTTTAAAAGTTTTAAAATTAAAAATTTGTAATCTTAAAATTAATATTTATAATTATAAATTTTAAATTTTAAATTATTATTTTTAATTTTTTAAATTTAAAATTTGATATTTGATATTTTTAAATTTAATTTTAATTTTAAATTAAAAATTTAGAAGTTCTAATTTTTAAATTTGAGATTTAAAAATTTTAATTTTATTTTAAAATTTTCAATTTTTAAAGTTATATATTTAAAATTTAAAAATTTAGATTCAAATATAAGGGGCAATATCATTATTTTCTATTTATAACTACCTACTATTCTTCTTATTCAATCTTATCTATTCAAATGCTATTTTTTTTATTTCCGAAAATAACTCAATTTTAATTCAAACGTAAAATTAGTTTATTCTAGACTTAACCTCAAACTTAATTTTATTTTTGTAATAACTAATTTTTACTTAATCACGAACCAAATGAAGCCTTATAATTAAGCGTTTAAATTGCAACCCAATGAAAAAATCATGAAAATCATGGCCTGCGAATCTTCTGGAAGCTCCTCACTCTTCCCCAACCCTCGAACCCGCACTACAAAAACCCCACCCACCTCCCCAAACCCCTTCGTTTTCTCTTCACCTTATCCTCGCCGCCTCCTCCGCATCTCCTCCCTCGCGCTCTCTCTCTCTCTCTCCCCTCCAAAAATGGCCGCGGCGAACGCCCTTTCCACCGCCTCCATGCTCCTCGCCTCCCCTCGCCAGGTCCCTTCTCTCCTCCTCGCTTCTCCCTTCTCCTTTCCCCTATCGATCGATGCCCTTTTCATGCCTACTGCTTCTCGGAGAAGCCAATTCCCCTCCATTGTTTCCGGGGAGGGCTACTGCTTCTTGGAGAAGCTGATTCCGCCTTCTTTTTTGAGCTGATACATATGGTTTTTGGTGGTGATTGGAACAGGAGATCCTGAGGAAGAGGGCAGGGCCAGGGAGGAGGACGAGTGGCCACCGGAGCATGGCGGTGCGCGCGGCGGCGAAGGATATCGCCTTCGACCAGCGCGCCCGGTCGGCGCTCCAGGCCGGCGTCGAGAAGCTCGCCAATGCCGTCGGGGTCACCCTCGGCCCCAGAGGTAAAATTTCTCATCTTTGTGTATCATTCTCACAATTTTAGGCCTCGCTTCGCATCGTAGCCCATTTCTTATTGCTTCTTAAATAGAATTTTTATATAACATAGTGTAGGAGCAATGGTGGATTGAGCGCAATCCTTATTTGTTTGGCGACAAAAGAAACTATATCAAAATTAGGTTTTGTTTGGTTCGGGTGCATCATTACGAGTTAATGAACCATGACAATAAGAGGAAAGTCCTTCCGCTGTTATATCAAACTATATAAATTTATTTTTTAAGCAAACAAAAAGAATGGATGCATTTCGTTGTCTTGTTTATTTGTTACGCAAGTAGCAGGGTTTTATTTTTCAGGTTGGTTGTTATTTGGTAGCATGATGTTATTATATTATGAATTTATCCTGTGTTTTCTCCATTGTTGCATCAATTTTTGTACTGCTCTTTACCATTGTCCCAAATAGGTTTAGAAGTTTTGAATGATTGTTAAATTTGGATGCAAAGTGGATCTCGGATGATGTGTTGGCATAATATGTCGATTTTATTGTCGAACATTAGTCGAAGTTGCAACTTACATAATAGATTTAAAATCAGATAAAAAATTACTACACCTATCAAAATTAGCAGTTTGTTGGACATCTGTTTAATTTTGTCACTCCATTCTATGAAATATACAGCTAAAGTCATCCACCAACTCGTTTCTGTGAAATTCTGCATCCGAATTTACAATCATCCTGAAATTTTGGGCATAGACGGTAGTAAAGTATGAGGGCTAAAACTGATGTAACTTTATATTGGGAGGATTGATATATCAGCCAAAGGGCAAGAGTGTTTTTTTATTTTGGGATAATTTGGTCTTGTTTTCTTAATTATAGGGCAGTTATACTGATTTTTGTTTGGATTTTTTTTTTTTCCTGACTCGAAGGGAGGAATGTGGTTTTGGATGAGTTTGGGAACCCAAAAGTGGTAAATGATGGTGTCACGATTGCTCGGGCTATTGAGCTCGCTGATCCAATGGAGAACGCTGGTGCAGCATTGATTCGTGAGGTATAAGACTTTGCTAGTTAAAATCCTTTTATTATCTTGTCTTTGTACTTGGCTAATATATATATATATATATATATATATATATTAGCTCTATATATAGAGTCCGGCTGCTATACTATCGGTAGCACGGAGACCTCCGTGCTACCAAGTTGTTTTCGATGATGCGGCTTCCAAATCGACGATCGGCTCCGTTAGACTTGATCTACACTATTGAAAGTATTTGGAAACTAAATTTCATAATTTTTCGACATCATTTACCTATCAAACGAGTAGTCTAAAAATGAATGGCTTGAAATAAAAATCTCATAAAAAATGATGATAAAAGACTTGAATTTAAGATCAGAGGTACTGGCCTTACTATAAATAGTTCAAAGAATTTTCTATAGAAATTTCATCAAATTTAGATTGTTTTACACCGTTAAATTCACAAACGCATCACATCCACCATTAAAATTGTCAATTTTGAGACCTTTTGATCACTAGCCAAACAATATCAAAAAATTATGAAATTTAGTTTCTAAATACTTTAACAAGTCTAACTGAGCCGATCGTTGATTTGGAAGCCGCATCATTAAAAACAACTTGGTAGCACGGAGGCCTCCGTGCTACCAATAGTATACCAGCCTAGCTCTCTCTCTCTCTCTCTCTATATATATATATATATATATATATATATATATATATATATATATATATATATATATATATATATTCTGGTGGATCTAAATGGCTAATTGTGGCAGTCATATATGAGTGTTTACTTTCTATTTTCGTTGTAAAGTTGGAAAGTTGAGTTTGTTATGTGACACATGTTTTGCATTGTATGAAAGGTTGCTAGTAAGACTAATGACTCAGCTGGTGATGGGACCACAACTGCATCAGTTCTTGCTCGAGAAATAATTAAGTTGGGTCTTCTGAGTGTTACCTCAGGTGCAAATCCCGTCTCACTTAAGAAGGGAATTGACAAGACCGTACAGGGCCTAGTCGAAGAGCTTGAGAAGAAGGCTCGCCCGGTCAAGGGGCGTGGTGATATCAAAGGTACCAAGATCATCTCTCATTTCTATGTTGCTGCTTTTTGTGCTGATAATAATGTCGGGGCAGTTTAAACTTTGTATCAATTTTGGCTTATCTTCTAGTGGAAAGGTGAATGAAAGAAACACTAAACTATGAAACGAGTATCTGCAATTTATTATTTCTCTTGTATTGCAGCCATTGCCACAATCTCAGCTGGTAATGACGAATTTGTGGGAACCATGATTGCTGATGCTATTGATAAAGTTGGTCCTGACGGGGTTCTTTCAATCGAGTCTTCCTCATCATTTGAGACTACTGTTGATGTTGAAGAAGGAATGGAGGTCCTGTCCTAATTTGACACCTCAAACTATTCTTCTTATCAGCTCTCTTTATCAAATGGAACTATAGTGTTTCCTATTGCCTCTTTTCTCATGTATGTGTTTTTGCACTGTTCATGCAGATTGACCGAGGTTACATCTCCCCACAGTTTGTCACGAATCCTGAGAAGTTACTTGTTGAGTTTGAGAATGCCCGAGTTCTTGTAACTGATCAGAAGATCTCCACTATAAAGGAAATTATTCCTTTATTGGAGAAGACCACACAGCTAAGAGCTCCTCTGCTTATTATTGCCGAGGATGTTACAGGTGAGGCTTTGGCAACTCTTGTTGTCAATAAGCTTCGGGGTATTCTCAATGTCGCGGCAATTAAAGCTCCTGGTTTTGGCGAACGGCGAAAGGCTCTTCTTCAGGATATTGCCATCGTGACAGGTAAAAGAAGTTATTGCAAGTTCCAGTTACCTTTAACATTATCGCCATTGTACTTACTGAAGATGCTTTTTTCTTATTTATTGCTGCTTTTTCTAATTTACTGTCTTCCGATTAAAAGTCAGGGTTTTAGCTTAATGTAATATTGTTCTGTTGACTTCACACTTTCTTCTCCATTCCTAGAACTATATATTACCTTCAAAGTACAGTTCGGCCTTTAGTTACCATGTGAAGAGTTGAAAAACATGATGGAAACTATTGGGAAACTAGTATTGTCAAGATGAAGCTAAGGGAGCGAATTTCAATGGTTAAATAGCAGAAATTATGGGTCTCAAATTCAAATATATCACATCTGCAGTAATCAGATAGCGCTTGAATGTTTTGCGAGGATGAGCTTTCGATAGGTTATTACGCAACTTAGGAGTTCATCCAAAATATTTATCCTGCAGCCGTTCTAGCCTGAGACCCATAATTTTCTTTCTACAACTTATCATCCTGATCCTACTTGTGTTCCCCATCCTGCCCTTCTGTTTCTATGTATAGTTTGACTGATCTTCTTATTCCTGGTACCGTATTTTCAGGGGCTGAGTTCCAAGCCAAAGACCTCGGCTTGTTGGTTGAGAATACGACAGTGGAGCAGCTCGGAACTGCGAGGAAAATCACGGTCTCGCAATCCTCCACAACCATTATTGCCGATTCGGCCACTAAAGATGAGATTCAGGCGAGAATTGCGCAGATAAAGAAGGAACTCGCTGAAACAGACTCAGTTTACGACTCTGAGAAACTGGCTGAGAGAATTGCAAAACTCTCTGGTGGTGTGGCCGTCATTAAAGTCGGAGCTGCGACGGAGACAGAGCTCGAGGACCGCAAGCTCCGCATCGAGGATGCCAAAAATGCCACCTTTGCGGCTATAGAGGAGGGGATTGTGCCCGGTGGTGGCGCGGCCTATGTTCACCTCTCGACCTGTGTGCCTGCGATCAAGGAAAAGCTTGAAGATGCTGATGAGCGTCTTGGAGCGGACATCATTCAGAAGGTATCATTTCTCATTATTAATTTTGCTATATTTGTTTGTTTTAGAATGTTGCATGAAACTTGCGAGTGCCAATTGTTTTAAATGCTCCTGAGCTCAAACGAGCTCAAATGGGCATTTCGAAGAAGGATTAGGAGATTGAGAATATACCTGAACTCTTAAGAATCACATGATAGTCGCATGAGCTGTGACACCCTAATAGTCCCACATCGGATGGGAATGGGGTTGTGTTTGGTATATAAGAGATCATGGACACTAGCAATAATAACTGGGTTTAAGTATTTTGGGTTGGTGGTTTGGGTCCAACGAGTTATTATTGCTAGCGGGTCGGGCCGTTACATGAGCAATAGCCGTTCTCTAAAAAAAAAATATGACAGGAAGATCGTGCATGAAAAACTTAAGATTGGTCACGCATTCAAAACTAAAAATTGCGCGTACTGATCCTGATCTTCTGTTAATCCTCATTTTGGTTATTTAAACAAAATTCTTTCATCAGCCATAGTAAGGCATTGAAAATTTCATGTCTTCATAGAGTTAAATTGACCCACCTACTCCATCAAACAGGCATTGGTAGCTCCCGCAGCGCTTATAGCGCACAATGCAGGAGTGGAAGGCGAGGTGGTCGTCGAAAAGGTCAGAGACAGCGAGTGGGAAGTGGGGTACAATGCGATGACCGACAAATACGAGAACTTGGTAGAAGCCGGCGTCATCGACCCAGCTAAGGTCACAAGGTGCGCGCTCCAAAATTCCGCCTCAGTGGCCGGGATGGTGCTCACGACACAGGCGATCGTCGTAGAGAAGCCGAAGCCAAAGGCTCCGGCGGCCGCCGGACCCCCGGAGGGTTCTCTAGCAATTTAAAGTTAAATTATGGCATTCTTTGGCTTGTTATGGTCGGATAGGCAGTTCGTATCAAATAGGCAAAAAGGGTGGAGAGTGCTATTTTGAAGGGAAGGGATGGGATTATGTATGGGACTTTTGAATGCAAACATAACAACCCTTTCCACCGGATTTTCGAGTTTCGCTTCAATAATTTGTAATCTGAATGGGTTGAGGGTGTGGATGGATTCTAAATGGCAATGATTAATGATCGAAAGCCAAGCCGGATACGATGATGTTTGTTGGCTATTTATTATTGGGCTAAAATAGGTTCAACTTTTTGTCCCGTAACAAAAGGCTCGGGAGACAAATAAGTTGAATTGGGTGAGCCCAATAAGTTGAGTGGAGGTGTGATCCACAAGAGATCCAACGGCAAGAGGCCCAACAATAGACCCAACGTCTAGGTGGGTTGAGTCAAGTCGAAATCTGCGAGCGCTATGACTGAGCCTTTAAGTGTGATGGGTGCGCCGTTCCTATCAGCACATGCTTTTAGGATAGTTAGTTAGCGCTTACGATCCACAATGTAATGTCTTGTGGTGTTGTTAATGATTTTTATTTTCGTATCCATCAAGTTTCGGTTCTTTTTTTACCTGCTTTCTAATTCCTTGAAAAGATTCTGTTACTCTACTACATTTGATGGAAACAAGAGGTGCAGAAACCACAAGACGTGTAGTAGATGGTTGTCTACTTTTTCTTCCTTACTAATGCAAACTTGATTTAATGGGTTGGTGATAATAATATAATGCAGAAATTATTATTGACACAGATGGTATCTCAAACTTAAGATCTTGCATGTATAGAGTTGGTTAGATTTTAATGCATCTGCTTTGTGAATGCAGCACACTAGTATATATAAATGGATTATAAATGGAAGTAATACTAATCCATTGAGCATCTTCGAGATTATTTGGCTCTGCTGTTAAGTAGAATGTTGTTTGATAAACTACCACCTAATTACTATTATTATCAGCACCACATTAAAATATAAGTAAATTAGAAGCAGCAAATTGAAGTTCCTGACTTTGAGACTCGAAATTTGCAAGAAGTTTCAGCCTTTCTTTTCTTTCTCAAATGCTCTACAGGATGTTACTGCTGAAAATAAAAGCAAAAGTAGAGTCATTAAGGTCTCATTCAGAGCAAAGGTTTACTCTGAAAAAAATGACTTCACACCATGAACTATGAGGAACATACATAAATTAACTCGTGTAGAAGACACGCAGGAAAACTACTTTAGCCAACAAATTGAATTTAAAAAGAAAAAAAATCTAGTAAATAGAACTAAAATGGGAAAAAAAAGAAGCAAAAATCAAATCCAGGATATGGCCACAAACTTGTCACTTGTTAAGCACGAGTGTTGGTAAAAGGGTTGTCGCCTCGCCATCGATTACAAGACATTCCTGATTCGTGAAGCATTTTGTTGTAAACTTCGCACTACAAGCAAAAGAAACAAAACCCCTAAATAAGCAGGGAAATAAAATTTGCTGAGTGTGAAGAGAGAGTGGGTATCACGGACATGTATCTTTTCTTGCTTTCCTTCAAATATATTGCTTGAACTTCGGCGACGACCTCGTCTCCAACATAGACCGGTTGTTTGAAGCTTAGAGTCTGAGCAACATATATCGCTCCAGGCTAGACATTTACAAAGATTGAGGTCAATCAAATAATGGCCTTGTCAAAATAAGAAAATAAACAGATTAAGCTTATTTGATCTGGACTCTAGGAAGTAGAAAGTTGCAGCTCAGAAATCTAAGGGTTAGAAATTTATCGAAAACAAATTGTAATTAAATTTAGTAAAACATATTCTCTTGTAGTGCTAGACAAGAGGATAAAAGAAAAGGAAAGCAACAAAATAAAGTTTCACAAGTTCGACAGAATATAAATATGTGCAAGAAAATGAGAAATCGGTAGTGAAACAGACAACCTTAACATCAAACTCTGTACTAGAAATGAAGCATCAATTAGCTTTGATAACTATCATTATACATGCACAACTTGCACGATTTCGACTGTACCATTACCATCTAACTCACTATATTTATAACAAGTCAGATATCCGTCTACAGATATGGCAAACTGCCAAGCAAATCAAAACAAAGTAGCGTACAGTCACATGCACATTTCCTTCAGTCTAAGTTAAAAGGATCTCCGAAAGCAAAAGAATTCAGATCAGAATTTCATAGGTTCCTCAAACATATCATCTTTTCAGAGATAGATCCAGTGCATCAGCTCAAGAACAGTATAATTTGTGAAGCCAGGAAAAGATAATGTCCAGCAGATAGAATTATAACTCCAAGTGCATTAAAATTTGCTCTATAATGTGGTTCTGTTATCATGAATTTTAATATCCTCAAAGTATTTTTCTTAGCACCTTTATTGCCAAATCTGCCATACTGATACTCATATGCCCTTGGCCGAAAACCAAAGCTTCATCCCTGCAACACAAGGTTATTTTGATTTTTTTTATTTTTATTTTTATTCTCCAATGCACGAAGCCTGTTTCTTCATAATCCAATGCTAGTAAACAACGTGGTGCTAAGAAATAATGCGCATATACGTACACCAATCAAGCAAAAAATCAATTTGGATGCATTATTTTCTCAAGAGTAATTAAGGATTCCTAATCTAAGAACTTGTCCATTCAGTGAAACCAATCAAAACTCTCAATGAGTCGGTTAAAACACCTATAAAGCATCTTCCAATTTTTCACATAGTATAATGCAAAGTTTCAAAGTTGTACATCCTTAATGACCCTTCGGAACACATAATCTGATTCACAACATTCTCCAATGTTTTGTAAAATTTGCACATAATTCACAAATTTTTGCCTATCCAAAATCTCTCTGAATTTTCATTATTATGTATATAGTAACCAAAAAATCATTAAATTTTCTGGTTAACATAGAAATTAATCAACTAATTTAAGGACTTCATACATTATTCATTACCAAATGAATTAATCCTTACGTTTTTAACTTTTGTTACCTCAAAGTTGATAAAACATAAAATAACTACACAAAAGTTTTGTACTTTTTCTATATTTTATAAACCAAACTATTGCAAATTTTTTTTGGTTTTTCTTTTCCCCCCAAATTCTCCAAACCTTTCACCAAACTGTCAACTTTTCGACCTTTCGGAATCAAACCCAAACCCACCAAACTCGCAACTACGCACACAACTCATCCGTCCACCACCTGTTCGACGAAATTCCCAAAAGACAAATGCTAACGAAATGGGAAGCAGAAAGTGGTTGGCGATGAGTGAGTGATAAACCAAACTATTGCTATTTTTTTTCTTTTTCCAAATTCTCCAAATCTTTCACCAAGCTCTGAACTTTTCTACTTACCCAAATCAAACCCAAACTCCCAAAACTCGCAACTACGCACACAACTCATCCGTCCACCACCTGTTCGACGACATTCCCCAAAGACAAATGCTCACGAAATGGGAAGAAGAATCAGATGAAGTGGTCGGCGATGAGGGAGTTATAAACCAAAACTATTGCTAACCTTTTCTCTTCTTTTTCTTTTTCTTTTTCTTTTTTTTTTTCCAAATCCTCCATATATTTCACCAAACTGTGAACTTTTCGACCGTCCCTGATCAGGCCCAAACCCCCAAAGCTCGCAACTACGCACACAACTCATCCGCCCACCACCTGCTCGACGAAATTCCAAAAAGAGAAATGCTCACGAAACGGGGAGGGGAAGCGTACGAAGTGGGAGGCGATGAGGGAGGGGAAGAGGGAGGCGACGAGCATGCCGTGGACGACGCTCCCGCGCTCGAACCCGGCGACGCCCCGCGCGAACTCGGCGTCGAGGTGGAGGGGGTTGCGGTCGCCGCTCACCGCCGCGTACGCGGCCACGTCCGCGCCGGAGAACCGCCGAGGCTCGCCGCGGAGGACGCCGCCGACTCCGAGGACCCGCGCGGCGCCTTCGGAGGCCACGGACGAGGAGGAAGAGGAGGTGGTGGAGAAGCGGAGGGGCCGAGGACGAGGAAAGAGGGTTCCAATTAACCGCGCGAGGCGCATCCTCAAGCAGTAGGAGGAGGCGAAGAGGGTGTGAACCTCGCACGAACTTATATACTTCGTCGCCTCTTTGCACCTCAAAAAAAATATATAATAAATTCAGAAAAAGAAAACATTTACTGAATAAATTTTTTTGTATTATTTATAGATAATGCTATTTGTAAATTTATTTTTATAAAATTTTATACTTGAATTCAATAATTATTCTAAATAGCTAAACCTATTTAAAAATAAGGCTAAATTACATAAAATCTCCCTGTCAATACCCGCTTTTTCACTTTTTCTCCTGTTATTCAAAAATCTACATTTTACCCCCTTAAAAAATAAAAAATATTCACAGAGGGTACGGTGTGACAAAATGACCAAAATGTCCTCATTTTTTTCATCTCCTCCTCCCCAATCTTGCTCATCCCGCACCCTCGCCCACGCCTCTCTTGACCCCAACTTCGACTTCGTGCGAGGGCGAGGCTGATGTGGTGAAAAAATAAAAAATGTTCACAGGATAGATTTTTTTTACCACCCGCAACGCTCGCAACGCTGATGTAGGGATGTCAATGGGTATGGGTACCCGAAATATTATCCGAACCCGAACCCGAACGGGTCGGGTTTACCCGAACTAAATGGATATGGATTCGGGTATGGGTATAGAAAATAAAAACCCGACGGGTATGGGTACGGGTATGGATTTGTATGTACCCGACCCGAACCCGAACCCGAACCCGAACCCGAACCCGAACCCGAACCCGAACCCGAACCCGAATAAATTATATATTATTTATTTATTTAATATATAAAATACATAATAATTTTTATCCATTGGATCTTCATCCAATGGTACACTCAAAGGCTCAAAAGTTTTAATTTTACTACAATATATTTTCAAATATAGTACTTCGGGTTTGGGTTTCGGGTTCGGGTTCGGGTACGGGTTTCGGGTATTTGGTCGGGTCGGGTATGGGTATGGATTTTTAAAACCCGTCGGGTACGGGTCCGGGTTCGGGTTCAAATTTGGGGGTCGGGTTCGGGTTCGGGTTTTTTAAAACCCGACCCAAACCCGACCCATTGACATCCCTACGCTGATGTGGTGAAAAGAGAGTTATATGCCAAAAAAAAAAAAATTCTTGCATGATTTGTATCCCAAATTTAAATTTATTATAAAAAAAAAAATTTGAAAAGGAGAAAAAGGCCCGAATCTATGGAATACTACAAAATTTATTTCTCAAAACTGATTTACGTTCTACTTATGAATGAATGCCTCCGCTTTTCACGTCAACTAAAAACCCAACAAAATTGTAAGCAATAATAACATCAAATTAAAATTTTAAGTGTCATGACACGAGATCGTGACACGGTGCGTACCGAATCGTGTCAACTAAAAACCCAACAAAATATGTAAGCAGATGTAATTAATAATAACATCAAATTAAGAATTTAAGTATCATGGCACGAGATCGTGACACGGTGCGTATCAAATCGTGTCGATCAGTATCGATCACAAAAAATATGTTTGCCGATATATAATGATATAAAATATTTATTTTTTTAGCAATAAACTTTTCTAATGACTTATTATGTATCTTTAACAAATTTTTTAAATTTTATTGAAAAAATTATTTACTAATTTAAAGAAAAAAATAATTTTGAGCTGGGACTGTATCGTAATAATATCTTATTAACACGATAAAATATAGTAAATACAGCCGGTACAGATGGCCACTTAAATTCTTGCATCAAATAAAAAATTTATTCTACGTAAAAGAAAATATAAAAATAAAATTTTTAACTACTTTAATATAAAATTACTGTATTATTTTTTATTAAATCTTTCCACAACTGTTTTGGCCTAAATTCTATACTTACAACAAAGGTTTTATTATAAGACGAAAGGAAAGAAAAAGTAAAATAATAATAATAATAATCATCCAAAACCAATGTTCATAACATATCCGAAATTACACAACACCATCTGATTGGAAAAAAAAAAAAAAAAAGGCTCAAACTTACACAAGCAATATTTTATTTTTGCTCACAGTTCGGTCATTGTCAGCAACCCTGCAACAAATAATTCGTACAAACGCAAGCCGAAAGATTCGCTAGTTAGGCCGACATGTCCGGCCGCCAGTTATTCGCCCACTCCGACAGCGCGGCCACGTTCCTGCTGATGTCTTCGACGCTGTCGCTGCGCAACGCCACCACGATATCCTCGGGGTAGCTCGCTCTCGCCTCCTCCAGCATCACTTGAAAGATCTCGCACTCGATGTTGTTCGTAAGCTTCGAACCCATGTATCCTCTGCGAACATTCCGCGCGCATATCAGTAACTAATTTCCACTGTGGACCAAATATAGAAGTAACTTCTGAATCTGAAGTTTTAAGTACCTATCGCTATAAGCTACTCTACTGGAAGAAGCAGGTACACTGACATTTAGGGCGTGTTTGTTTCAACGTAAGTAGACTTTGGGCTGAAGTGAACTTTGAGTTGATCTAGAATTTAGGTAAAAATTACTTCATCTCTGCTGTTTATTTCTAGCTGTGGAAACTAAGTTATGTCAGTTCTGTTGTTTGTTTGGCATGAAATGAATAACGTAAAAAGTGCAATTCTCCACTTCCTCTGTTTGTTTCACAAAAAATTATTCAATGCCCACACCCCTGGTAAACTTACCTCCTACATTACATTATTGTCTCTTTTGTAACTTAATAAATAATAAATTATAATAAATAAAAAATAATATAATTATATGTCTATACAATTATAAAATAAAATTTAAAATAATTATATTAACTTTTTTGTATATAAATTATAATAATGCAAAAGTTAAAGAATTATTAACATTTAACAAATTAATTTTCATCGTTTTTTAAATGTGCAAATTAAATAAAAGATATGGTGAAACTTAACTAACCAAACTTCATCATATTTTAAACATGCAATCTGAATAAAAAATTAATTACTATCACAATTAAATATATTTGGATGAAATACAACTAGCATTACTCAAAATATCACACCCAAAATAATAAAATGTATCATGCATAGAGAGAGAGAGAGAGTAACCCTAAACAAGTACCATAATTAAGTTTTCATTCTCCTTCCCTTCACTTCACCGGAATTGACTTCGTTCCATGGGAGAGCGAAGTCAATTTCGGTGTTCTGGGTGAACTGGACTTTCGACCATACTAATATTACGGTGAACCAAATAGCGAAAGCGATCAATTTTCGTCGAAAATCATCTAGCCCCTCCCCACTTACGGTGAAACAAACAGGCCCTTAGCGAACATAAGTTCGGTTCCAAAAGCAGAGCTCCAATTTGAAGCTTTTTTCTACAGCTGTAAAAGAAGCGGTTGGAGGGTTTTTAATTGAATAATTGCTAGTGCTTTTCAAACAACTCTATTCAAGCAACAGTTCTGCCAAAGCTTCTGAATCCACATGAAGCATAAATACTACTATTCTCAATGATCAATTACCCAAGCACTTAAAAAAAGAGTCATTACCTGCTAGCTAAGCGATCATGCAGAATAGAATTGTCCGTCTGTAGTACAACAACACGGTCAAACCAACGCTCTGGGAAGAACTCACAACCGTGGTAATCTACGATATTCCCGCCTTCTTCCATCATTTCTTCAAGCTCGTCGCATACCTTCATCGCCAACACAAAGGGCGTCAATACACGTGAATAGGAAAAACGTAGTGGAACTTAGAGATGATTTTAGATCTAATATCTAAAGGATCGGATCATAAGCGGAACACCGCTACTAATTCTCATTTCACAAGTAAATATCAGTTGATAAGCCAATCACAAGAAGGCAACACTGTATCGCTGATTAGTAACCTGCAAAAAGAAAAAAGAACCTTGGGAGATTATGTAGTAAAATCCTTAAGGTGCAATAAAGTAAAAAGGTCCCAACGTTTGGCGTTCCCCAGAAAGATCCAGACTCAAAGGCCGTGCGTAGATCAGGGTCAATATATTCAGATCATCATTCTCAGATTCAACTCAGATTTGGAACCATACTTGGATTATTAAAATTTGTCCAACTAAAATCAAAATACTTGGTTTTTCATGCTAATTTCCTTTTTTCTTTCCACTTAAAATCATGTTTAAATGTGTTAATTTCGAAATATCTAGTTGTCCTTCCTAGTGAAGTCCCTAGTTAGGTCCAATATTTGATATTATGCCATGATCTTAATAGGTCAACTCGGTATAGCCCTAACCTCACAAGTAGGATTAAGACAACAAATCCTCAAAGGTTAAAAGAAAGCAAATAGAATTCATCAAAAAATCCTGTTCGCCACTCAATCCGATTACGGTTATGCCTTCTCCTAACTATACAGCACATTCAGAATATACGGTTATTACCATATTAATAAATTACCATGTGATATGCAATGATGAAATATAATTTTTGACTACATGAAAATCTATAAACACATTACTTATGATAGATATCTCCACTCTTTTATCAGATTATCCAGCAGTAGTTGGTTAATATTCAAGTCATAAGGGAACAAGACCAACAAACTGTTGTTTCTCAACTTATTAACTTAGCGTGTTTTTCAGCTCATATTGCGGCCCCTTATTGCATTATGTATTATCACTGGGAGCCTCAGATCCCCATCCAGAAATAAAAGGTATCCACAGCTCAAATAAAATGGTTTACAGCTTTCAAAAATCAAACTATTGCATCTGCTAAAATATGAGAATAACGAAAATAAAGGCAAACGAATCAATCTAGTAAAAGAACATAAACAAGTCCAAACAAAATTTCTCCGGAGAAGATACAGGTATACTTACTATACGAGGACTTGTACATCTATAAACATCACAAATAGGTCTACAAAAGTCCTAAAGTTGTCAACTAATGAAAAAGTTGTACAAGTACTTAAAGAGTACAGGATCATGATACAAATCTGGCATCCCCAAGGCCCCAAAGAGAAAAGAAATTATGGTTATATCATATACTCGTTAGCTAATTGATTCTTACGCCTGACCAGTATACATAACATGCACATCAAAGAATAAAAAATAGACTAGAAAAAAATTCAAACCACAGTATGTGCCATTCAAGAAGTGCCATGCGGATTGACAAATACTATCGTCTTGAGGAGGTTAGAACGGTAACATTCTATCCACAGTCAACACCAGACTCTCTTTGTGTTTCAGTATGGGTGACAAGGGTGGCCACTGGCCATGATCCCCCCATCTAACAAAGCTTACCCCACGTAACAAGTATATGCCCCACTGAGTAAATAATATGACCACCCTCAAGCTACAGAAATTGTCCAATCAATAATAAATTTATTACCATGACTAAAACGAACAAGCGATTATTAAGATTCTACACGAGCAAACCAAGTAACGAGAGAACCAAGTCAAGTTAAATATTATAGAATTGAAAGACAATTATAATCAAATCAAAAGGGGTGGGAGGGAATAAATGCATCTTTTATCACCGCTCTCCTGCAAAGGAGGCTCAACCATTGTAAGAGAAGTCCATGAGGGGGTCATAAGTCATCAAGACACGGGCTAGGGAAATTTTCCTACTCAAATGGGTCTCATGTGATGGAGAAGAGGAGAGAAACAGAGAAACTACGATATGGAAGAGGTCGAAGCACCCACCCCTCTTTCTTTTATGTCTCCCATCCATAAAGCCAAAACAACATCAAAACGCTAAAGAATACGCAGCTACCCAATTGCTCTACGAGGACTAACAACATGACATTCATTCCTAATCAATCCAAAATAAAAATTTAAACAATTTGGCTAAGTTCAATCTGATTACAGATGATGGGTAAAGTATGATGGTCAATTAAATAATGATAAAAGCAACCATCAAGCAAGTGATAACCGAGAGTGCACTTTAGTATTGTTTATGCTTTTCTTTTTAATTTATTTCTTCTCTAGAATTGAGCTCCTATGCTTTTAAAAGCACCAAGTCATTGATGCTTGTAGGTTTTCGGCCTTTGGATGAAGATTTGTAGGGTTAGGATAATAGTGGTCCCCTAGGGTTGAGCAGGTGGTCGGTGGAATAGCATAATCTAAGGGCAGGAATTGGTCAAAGGGATAGATCTAACGGTGGGAAACTTACAAGCACCAAGTGCTTGGTGCTTTTAAAAGCACCATAGCGGACTCTTCTTCTCTAATTCTTTAGTTTACTTAATTCCTTAGCCTAAAAACCCTTTTTTCCCCTTAAACATCCATAGATTTAATAGCCACAATGAAGAATAATCCCTCGCATCCATCCCTTCATTTCTCAAACCTCACAGAACTTAACATGCACTAATAAGATTTTAGACATCACCTAACAATTGACTTAAATAACAGGAACTACTGGATTGTTCAAATTTTAGACATTAAGAAGCAACTTTTAATCTTCAAATCAATATGGCTAATACTAAACTGCCAATAATTGCTATAGAGCTGAAATTTTCTAATCTGTTCCCTCAACTAGCAAAATTCACAGGTAATTGTTGGATTTTGCTATAATATTTCAATGAGGCTTAATTCAGCAACTAACAATTGACGAACAACTGCAAAAGCCCAAATTGTGTCATAAATTGTGTCATACGGTGAATATTAAAAGCTATGGCAAAAAACGAGATCAATCAAATAGATACAGCACGAATTCATACCAACATAGCAAAAAAAAAAAAAAAAAAAAAAAAAAAAAAAACATGGAGATCGTTAGGGTTAGGGTTAGGGTTAGGGTGAGAGGTATTTTGGGGTTAGGGTTAAGGGGGGATCGGACCAGGTCCTCGTTGATGATGTAGCAGTCGAACTCGTCGTCCCAGCCGTCGTGGAGGCCCTTGTCGCGGACGAGGTCGCCGACGTTGACGTGGCGGAGAGCGGTGGCGTCGGCGAGGAGCGAGCTCGTCGTCGTCTTCCCCGTCCCCGGCGTTCCCGTCACCAGCAGATTCGGCCGCGGCCGCCGCCGCCGCCTCGCCGCCGCCTCCTCCGCCGCCGCGGCGCCGCCGCCTCCTTCGGCCGCCATGGGCGTCGCCTCCTCCGCCTCTTTAGGGTTTTAGATAAAATAAAATAGAAACAAATAATTAATATATATCTATATATATCTATATATATTTATATTTATATTTATATGGTTTGAAAAGGAAAGGAGAGGATTGAGTCGATTGATTGATAGCAACAGCCGCGCACTGGGAGAGTGTGTCCAGTTCTGGAACCCGAACTTTTCTAGGGCTCGTAGATATGAGTACGTATGTTCCGCCCAAGATAAAGTCCGCATTGAAATAGATTTTCGAATAAACTAAAATTTAGATAAAATATATTTTTTTTTGTTTTTTTTTAGGATTTTTTTATATTTAATTCCGTTTTAAAATTTTTTTTCTACAAATAGTTCTATAAAATTTATATTTACAAGATTGATTCTATTCCCGCCACGCAAGTGGCGCGAGCGCCACGTGAGCGATTACGTTGAACACGGTGAATCACTCACCGTGTTTGAACACGGTGAATGATTCAACGTGTTCTTTCTAAATTCTAAACCCCAAGATATTACGTAATATTTAGCGTTTAGGATATTACGTAATATTTGGAGTTTAGGTATTACGCTAATATTTGAGGTTTAGGGTTTAAAAAGAACTACGTAATATTTGGGGTTTAGAGTTTAGGATATTACGTAATATCTGGGGTTTAAGATTTAGAAAGAACTACGTAATATTTGGGGTTTAGGGTTTAGAATATTATATAAAATTTGGGATTTAGGATTTAGAATCTAAACACGGTGAATGATTCACCGTGTTCAACTTAATCTTACCTACCGCTCACGTGGCACTCGCGTGGTGCTTGGGTTGCGGGGATAGGGCAAATCTTATAAATATAAATTTTGTGGGACTATTTGTGAAAATATATTTTTTAAGAAGGCTAAATATAAAAAAAGCTCCTTTTTTCTGTTTGTTTATATAAATGTGAAATTAAAATTCTCTCCATACTTCTATTTTTTTGGGTATAAAATAAATGGCATAGAAGATGCAAGTGGGAGAGCAAATTAAAATTTTATCATTTTTTTCTCACTTTATTTTTTTTAATTGACTTCGGTCCACCCAAAGTGAGAGCGAATTAATATTTTATTATTTTTTTCACTTTTTTTGTAAATGACTTGGATCTAAAGTGGATCGAAGTCAATTATGATACTTTGACAAGTTTCAATTTCAACTAAAAATAAAGTTTCAAACAATAAAAATAAATATTTTCGGCCAGAAACAACTTCACCCTTCTCTATGTGTACTTGCACAATATTATTATGGATTATATAATTTCTTTACAAAAACTAAAAGCCAAGAGAAACCTTTTTAAGTATTTTGTTTTAGGGATAACTTCAAATACCACCCCAGTGGTTTCGTGCTTTCTCACTTTAGTACCCTGTGGTTTAAAACGTATCACTTTAGTACCCTGTGGTTTGGTTATTCTCTTTTTGTTATCTTTTCGTTAATTTTTTCGTTAAATTAATGAGAAAGTTAAAACTATAGGATAGTAAAGTGAATATTCGATAAACCATAGGTAGGATATTTAAAAAAATTTCTGTATAATTTAACGAAAAAATTAACAAAAAAATTATAAAAAAAAAAATAATCAAACCACAGGGTACTAAAGTGATACGTTTTAAACCACAGGATACTAAAGTGAGAAAGCACGAAACCACAGGGGTGGTATTTGAAGTTATCCCTTTGTTTCATACATTGCCAAACATATACATTGATGAATGCAAGAATTGCAAATAATTCACTATTTCATTCCCTTTTTCACATAAAAGAAAAGATAACAACGCTTTTTTGCACCAGTTATAACACTTTGAATGAATATATCTCAAACCACTCATATAACATTGTGCCATAACAAACAATAAAAAGTTTAACCATGAGCAATATAATAATTTTATGTTGTTAAAAGATATTCGTTCAAGACATGCTCGTCACACCTAGAATCCTGAAACACACATGAACAACTTACTGTTCCTGGGTGCGGATAGTTCAAAAGCCGGATGAAATTTACGGTGTCCCGAGAAAAAAAACTTGAATGAGGAGCGCCCCATCAAACTCACAAAAGCACCAATACATCACTCAAAGATTGTAAGAGAACATTTACTAGACAATTAATCTTGTCAAAGAAGTACCCAATGGCCCACACAGGAAAGCAAGAGAACTGAAAAACAGTACAACAGCAAACACATTTCCGAAAGACAATATCTCATTTGAAGTTTATGATTTTAAAAAAAATAACTGCTTTACTATTACCATAATAATCCAATTAACTGTTACAAATGGCTATGTTAAAGGTCCTGAAAATTTATACACTTCCTTCAAGGCCAAAACCATTTACATCGCACGCCTTGGACATAAAACCCTAGACTAGATCATCATCATCATCACGGTATTGCTATACCAAATCGAAGATATACACAAAAATAATGGCCTCTACCTCTATTAAAGACATGCCAACTATAGAACATATGGAGTAGTAAGGGCAAAAGTGATTGAACTTTCCTCGAGTTTCTAATAAGAATAACCTCGACAACTTTACAGAATCGGTTTTACAGTATATTCCTCATGACAATTTCGGTGGCATCCCCATTCGCTTTTCTGCAAGGTTAAATCTTTCAGTCAGAATAGTTTCTTTACCAAAAAGCACGAAAGAGAAACTATAAAATAAAGCATATGGAAGTATAAGCTTGCGCCTGACCTCCAGCAACAATTAGCTTCTCGACACGAGCAACGATATGCTTCCCGTACGTGTAATTCTTAAGCACGGCTAGGTGAGCTCTGATGCGTGAAAGAATGAGCTTTCGCGTCTCGTCGTCGCAGGTCTCAAGGACCGTCTGTACGACATAGTTTGCAAACTGATCCTTCATCATTATCTGCAAGTAGATCAATTCAGCATTAGGATATAATCAATCATCAACCAAATTCCACTTTGGTAAAGAAAAAAAATGAAACATCGATGGTTGTTGCAGTAGTCACACAAGTGCATGTTCTTTTTGTAAGTCAAACTTAATTCCTAAATCTCAAGAGGCATTCTGTTTTGGAGAATTTGATCCCTGGTGATTAGGAATTTGGAATAAAATTGCCCCAACCACACAACACGAATGGAAACCGCTCTCTCCGATGCTGATCCAAACCTTAAATCCCTTCAAGTAGCGGCAACCTGCTTATCACACTAGTAAATAATCACCACTATAAATGACCGCAATGAAGTTTCCAATAAATGTAACTTGATAGTTGAATCAGATGTATAAAGCTCCTACATCTCAAAATGTAGAATGAATATTAATTAATCATTTAGAAATATAAAGCTTCGCTATTCTCAACTTTTACACACTTTATAGCAGGTCAATATATGATATACACTATCTGTTCCCTAAAATACTTTTTAGGCTCCATAGCGTTGCAAAGCTATAATTTTGCACTTATAAACAGAAAAGGCAAAAACAAGGTATATTAAAAGCCGCGCCACTCTATTCAACTGTAGTCAAACAGCTAACATACAAACATATATGTTAATCTTTAGTAGTAAGCTTCTGTCATCGCCATAAAACAGTTTGTTTACTCTGAAGAGCTTCCGGTGGTTCTAAGATTTTTGCAAATGCTTGAAAAATCAATGAATAATTAAATTTCAGGTGTCAAGGATTTTCATGCTCTTTCTTGGGTATGTGTCTTTGTCGTTCCATTTTTGGTGTTTTTTATTTTAACTAGATTTGTCCAAGGTGAGTTTTAAGTACTCTTGATCTTCTCCTGATTAACAAATGCTACACTTAATGCAGTTTAAGATTCAAGTATGTGCATTAGCATTCTCAAATAGCTTGACAACAGTTAAGTTAAAGTTTTCCCAAAAGGTTCAAAAATAACACTTAAAAAGAAAGCATCATGTTGTAAATGACTCCAATGCTACTTTTGAATCGATGAAAAGGTAGCACCAAATTTCTCTATAATAAACTCAGAACAGGAATTGCTTCAAGCGAGGAGTAAAGAACATAAGTATTCAAGATCCGCCTACTTAATCAAATTAATAAAAAAGAACAAACCTGCAAGTGTTCATTTTCACCGTTAGAACCCATAATTTCATTTATCTGAAGTTGGCGGTCTTCAGGGGAACCATAAATCAAGCATTTCTCGACAACATTTGAAGCAAACTTCTCTAGGCTCATCTCTACAATCTGTCCTCTAAGCTTGTGAATTATGGCAGACCGCTGTTCAGGCTTTCCATATTGCAGGACATGCTTAAAAAAATATAACAGTACAAAATCAGTAGGTTATATGGATAAAAATTACTGAAATACAAAGCATATATGAATGATTCAAAAAGGATAATACACAATAAATAACAAAATCCCTTTAAACATAATTAAAATACAAAGCACATAGAAACAACTGTAAAGGATAAAACATAATGAACAATAGAAGCACACAAAAAAAAAAAAATAATAATCAAACAGTGTTTCAAAAAAGAGGGTCCTCAATAATTCTCCTAACTTCCTTATAGTGACTGTAGCACCTTAATTCCATCAATTTGAATCCAAAAATGACTCCAAAACCGACCACAATACCAAAACAAAGATCCGAGAAAAGCTCCCAAAAACACCCGACATAATCTTCACTCACTAAGGAGTAAGGGTCTATTTGGGAACACATAAATCCTATAGGAATCGCAGGAAAGAAGAATTCCCAAAAAAATCTAGTCAGTGAAGGAAAGATATCCTGCTTGACTGTTTGGGTAGCCTTTCACCTTCCAGTTTTCCCATGGGAAAGGAGTGATCGTATGAGAAAAACAAAATCAATTTCTATCTATTTTATTTATTTTACAATTTGCGGACGCATCTTCAGCTTCCATAGCACTTGTGCTAATCTTCCAAACAGCATTACATGACAGTTTCCAAAAAAAAGAAGCTTCCAAAATTTGGCAAATCAAATTCTGGAGTTTTCGCTGTTATGGAAAGCTGAAGTATTGTTTTTGGGCCCCAACAACAAAAGCGTTGAGTTGAAGATTTTGCTTAGCTATTAAGGGAAGCTATTGAGGAGATTTTAATGAAAAAACTGTCAGTGTTTCATTAAACAACTCTAGTAAAACAGCACTTCCACAAAAGCTCCAGCACAGCCAAAACAGACATAACAATAAGAGAACCATGATTAAGCCTTACGAAATGAAAACTTACTTGAACAACGTAGTTCCCATACTGGTCATATGACAAAGTAGAGAGAGATTGCATGATATCATCCATCACTATGCTTAGGGTTTTTTGATCAACACAATGCTCCAAAATCCTCTGCAAGCATTCAGATGAGAAATAATAGTTAAGGATAAAGTTTTTAGTTCTTATTATAAGTTTGTAACTGTCGTAAAGACATCAGAATTTAGTGAATTTAGCACCTGAATAACTCTGCAGCCATATGGGTGGGTGGAGAGCACCGAAACCTGTCCAAAGACGGTGGATATAATAAACTGAATCCTGTCTTCAGGGACACATTCGATGCACTTCTGTATTACATGGTTGCCGTTCTGATCTCTGATGCATTTCATGACAAAACCGTCAAGTTCACATGCAATTTGAGTTCGTCGATCCAAATCAACGACTTCCAAAGCCTGTAAAGGCTAAAATTATTACTTGATTCCAGGATTATCACCAAAACAACCATAATATGCACATCAAGAAAAAATTTGTTCATTTGTGAAAAACATAGGCATGAGAATCAAAGAATCAACAGTTAGATATTGAAATCTACATCTGTAAAGATTTTCCTTCCTCGAGATTGAACAGAAAAGAAAGGAATACTGAAAGCTAGTATCTACTGCAAACTAAGTAACGGTATATCACTTTGCATAGGAAAAAAGAAATAAATGTGATAACAATAAAAGTTACATGCCAACCTGCCACAATTTCAAATGGTACAAGTACGCAGATATAATAAGATTATTTATACTAGACAATGCAGTGATAATGCCAAATCTCCAAGAGAAAATGAAAGAAAATTAACTTTCTAGACCTAGGTTAGAATAATATTTTACAGTAAACGGTAAAGGTCATATCCAAGGATTAAAGTGCCGGGCGGCACGCCCCCGTGCCGCCCGTGCCGTACCGTGCCCCCAAGAAGGGGGCACGGTACAGGGGGGCCCGAGCCCGCAGCCCACCACTGACATCTATTTTTTCTTCACAATTTATTTTTTCAAAATTTGTCGCACCGCGAAACTTTTGGCGAATTAGGGGAACAAAATTGAACTCAATAAACAAATTTTGAGGCACATCAAACATAAAAGTTTATTTTTGCGCTAGAAGATTGAAAATACTGATAAAATTAAAAGCTAAATTAAATCAATTGATACTTAAATTTATTTAATTTATTTAATTTATTTAAAATAAAATTTATTTCTTAATTTTTTTGATAGATCTACTAATTTTTTGAAAAATTAATTTAAAATAATTTTTTCAAATACTTTAAATTTTTAAAATTCTGTATTTTTAAAATTCTAACCTGTAAAAATTTCTATTCTGCATCAGGTATAGTTGTACTTTACATACAAAAAAGCTTACATGTATGTTAATTGATGAATATAGTAAGCTATACATAGTAAATATTCATAATTATTTGATTAAATCTTTCAAAATAATATTATAAAAGCTTATTGGAACCAAAAAAACTGAAATAAGTCCGTGCCAAAGCGTGCCAGTAGGAGGTCATGCGTATCCATCGGCACGCAAGCGTACCACGTGTCGGCACGGAAGCGTGCCCGTACCGTACCGTGCCAGGGACAGAGCGGCACGCCCCCGTGCCACGGCACTTTAAACCTTGGTCATATCTCTATTGCAGAATTTTATGAATGAGTAGCATGGAAGTGTTAATCAGAGCCACAATTTGCTGAAACATTATGCAAGGCACAACAACCACAATTGCATAAACAGAACCAGAAAAAGAAGCTGGATACAAAAACTGCAAGCAAAGTGCGAAGAGATAGGGAATCTAACATAACTGTAGCAATTAAAAGGCTGAGAATAGAAGGATGCAAGTGCAAATTACACTACATAAAAGGTAATAAAAGTATGAATACAGACGCTAAGTCAACCTTTTGAATTACTCTGCACCCATATGTTTGAAGACTTAGATGCAAAACATGGCCCAAAATTTGATCACTCAGCTGATTCCTTTGGCTCTCGGTACCCAGCTCGAAAAACTGCAAATTGTATACTCAAACTTCAGCATTCAAATGATATATTTATATAATTTGTTTGACAATAGGACCATCATACCTTTTGAATGACATAATTCCCAAAGACATCCTTCGTCAAAGAAAGAGCATGAGCAAGTATCTCGGGAAAAATTTTGCTTTTCTCACCAACTGATGCAGTTTCAAGTTTTTGTTGAATGAAACGACTTCCATACTGATCTAAACTGCAAGATCACGGAGAAAAACAAATAAATCATGGATTTAATAACGACAAAGTTAATTAGTAAGGAAATTATTCATAAGACTGCTGTAGCACCTAAATTCAATAACATGACCCACTATATCAGCAAGCTCAAATGTTCTGATTTTGTTGTGCTTCAATTCATCCAACATAGATCTGGTAGCTGCAACTCTTGCCGGGGAAGAGAGAAAAAATTGCTGATCATTATGCTCAAAAGGGCTCAGAGGACCAAAAGAAGAATTACTGGTGCGTGACAACTGGGTTCCCAAATAGGGCAAGCCAATGCCAGAATCAGGATTGCCGAGGAACCTACTATCGGACATTTTCTGCTGCGAAATAAGAGACTCAAGGTACGCTTTCTGATACTCGGAGAGACCCATTTGTGCCGTCTGGAAGTAATTACTTCTTAAGGAATTAAGATCCGCACCAGCTTGCATTCGAATATCTGACTCCCTCTGTATAAGTGGCGTGTGTATTTTGTCCATCACCGGTACTTGAGAATTTGATAACAATTGATTTCTAATTCCATTCAAGTAACGACCTTCCTCGCTTCTTAAAAATGCGGCACCTGCTAAATAAGGCAAATAGCTATGAGTAAGACATTTATTGAATTAGACAACACAGTAACATTGTTTTCTCCGAGATTACCTCTGTCAGGATGATTATTTGGCATTTTATGAAGCTGCTCTTGCACAGGATATCTTCCATACATTGCCGTACCATTAGACAGGTGCAATCCAGATAGTGCCGTAGATATATCAGCATAGTCCCCATGAAAAGATGAAGTGCGTTGAAAGGCATCTTCTGAGAGTGTTTCTCTATCAACATTAGAACAAGGTCGAGATATTGAGCTAAAGCTCTTGTTTCTAACAATGCTGGGATAAGTCAGTCCAATTTGCAGCTTCTCTACATCTTCCATCCTATTTAATCGAACACTAGACGCTCCCATTTGATCAACGATACTGTCGAACCTATCGCAACTGATTGGCTGTGAATGGCAAGGATAAGGAGAAGTCGAATGGCCCATGTCATCCTGTAAAGACAACAGCACTTCTCAGATGTTTAAGACAAATAACGTACAGAGCAACGAGAAAATCAACAAACAAATATATCCACAACTTGCAATTCTCTTCATAATTAACATCTATCTACGGCTTGCGAAACACAGCTCTCAAATCCATCTGTTAACTCCTTAACATTTTCATGCTTTTCATTATTTCGATGCTAAACCTGGGAACTCATACCGACCCAGCATAATTCAAGATACAAAAATATACAACAAAATTACTCCCAAAGTACCCAGATCAAGAACTTTTTTTTTTTGGGTTTTTGCATAGCTCAAATTAAACAAGCCAACTAAACATCAAGAATAACCAACTAAAAGATCAGTAAAGAGAATGAACAATGTAACCTGACCTGCGAAAGATGTGTCAAACTCCTTCTTGCTCCCAATCCTGCCGAATCACGCCAATCGGAAGAAGGATGCGGAGGCACCGCCGCTCTCTGCTCTCTTCCCGAGCCAACCAAACACGGCTGCACCGAGAAGAGCGAGCTGCTATCGGAATCGCAATCGGAACCCCTCCTCCGCGACTCGCTGATCCGCCGCACCGCCCGCCAATCCTCCTTCGACACCGCCGGCGGGGGGAGCCTCGGATTGAAGTTCCCGGGGGCGTAGTAGTACGACAAGTAATCCGGATGCCCCCGCATCATCTCCTCCTCCCCGCCCACCTCCTCCGCGCCGCCATTGACGCCGAACAAGCTCGCCAACGCCGCCCGCGACCCTTCCATGGTGGGCGGAGCGCTGGCGCCTCTGAAGGGATCGAACGCCGCGGCGGCGGCGCCGCCGCCGCCACCGCCATGGTTCCGCTCCTCGAGAAGCGCGTCGATCTCCCTCTCCACGCCGTTCGCGACCGGCCCCATCGTTCCTTCGCCGCGGAACCCTAGAAACCTTCGCGAGGGCGCAGAGCGGACGACGCGAAAGGGGTCGCCTTTGCGGGAGCTCCGAGTACGATGGGGGTGTGGTGGTGGTGGTGGGATTCTAGGGTTTGGATACGGGGAGAGGAGGAGAGATTATATAGAGAGGAGAGGGAGGGGGGGGGATGAGAGACGAGAAAGGAAATGAGGAGATGCGGGGAGTCGAGTCGGGAGAGGAAAAGGAAAGAGAAATTGGAAACTGCTTTTCCGAATAGGATTGTGGATTCGTGAACCGTTGGGTCCGGTTTAAGAGGGTCGGAGATTTCCTTCTGGTAAATTGCATTATAGTTCCTAAACTTTTTGGTTATTGTCTAATTGTGGTCCTCCAACTGCTCCCATCATATTCGACACCAGATAGGATACGAATATGAATATCAAAATTTTAAAGCATTCGATATATATTTCAATCCGAATTCGAACTAAAAAAAAAAAGAATAAAAAAATAGGATGTGAATATGATTGCTTAAAGAGAGATTGACGGAATGTTAATTTATATTGTAGGGTGATAAAGTGATTTTTTTTATTGTATTTTTTATTTATTTTACTATGAATTTCAAGTTAAAATTACATTTATATTTATTAAAATATTAAATTTTATTGAATAAAATATAGGTATACGAAGTTTGAAAGCAAGTGTGAACCTTTAATTAAATTGTGAATCTTATTCGCGCTAATATTAGTTCATGTTTATATATGCATATTAGAATAATATCATAATACAATCTGAATCCAAATCCGATTTAAACATATATGATAACGAAAGTTTAGCATCAGACATATATCCGCTTCCGAATTTGTATCCCAAGAAAAGTATGAATGCGGATATAGTTTGATAAGAAATCCGACCATATTCGACCAGTTTCACCCCTAGTTTTTGGATGACTTGGCTTACAAAATATTTGAATTCTAAGAATAGACGTCCGACATTTTTATTTATAAAATTAGACTTAAGCAGTGAATGATTTACTGTATTAGAAAGCGATGCATCATTCACCATTTTATAAAAATGGTAAATTATTTTTCTACTTTTACCGAACTTATATTTTTTCTATATCCGAACTCCGAAAAATGTGCAGTATTAGACACCAAAAAATAATTATAATACTTTAAAGAAAGCGATGAATGATTTATTGCATTTAAAAAGCCGTGATTCAGTTACCGCATAAGTCTAAATTTGTAAATAAATTTGTTGATAGACTATTTTTATAATTATACTATTTTGTAAGTCTATTAATAAAAAATTTCTCCTCAAACTAAGAAAAAAAATTGAATTTCTGAGTTTTAGAACTTTTTGAGTTGTTTCACTTGAATCATTGCTTTAAGATTTCTTTTTTTTAAAAAAAAATTGTCCGTTTCTAGCACTAGTGGCAAAGAAATGGTGGCTTGTATTCGAGGTCCAAAATGCAAAAGCTATTTGTTTCATATTTGCAACTAAGTTTATTTCTAAAAAAAATGAACGAATCTGCTATCATTCTCTCAAAAAACACATTTCCTTTTCCCTTTTTTATTTTTGAGTTTTCCCCTGGCATCCGAATGTCCGATCCCAAAGTAATCTATCTCAATGTTGGTGTAGTTTTTTTATACTCATATGCGTATACAATTTCTGTGCACGGGACAATCTCGTGATTCGTTAGCCGATTCAAGAAAACATTCCATCGCTGACGCTTGGCGTAATCACTCTGTGCTGTCATAGATTTAAAAATTTTGTTCATAAAGTCTATGCCAAATAATGTGGTGCATGGATGACGTGGTGTAACTCTAATTTATTAGCAATAAGAGAATCATACCGCGTCATCCATGCACAACATTATTTGGCACGGGCTTTGCGATTAGGTCCAGACTAACAAGATTGAGGCAGACTTATTCATGTTCGAGTAGTATAAGCAAAATCACTAAGTCTGTGACAATGTGCAGGAATTCTTTGCATATAAAGTGCTCTCCGTTCCAAATTTACTTTACTACATATGCTATTCTAATACCAAAGAAATTGAAGATAGAAACTTTTTCTTATGAAAGGCACAAACAGGGATCAAACTTTCAATCTTTAAATTGATTAAAATAATATCTACTTATTAAAATTCTTTATAATGAATGGGCAATGGTGCCATAGTCCACAGTTGATATGGTGACCATTATTTTTTGGATAAACTACACAGTAATTTTTCGATTTTTTATCAATCAAGGTTTTACTTTGGTCCTTTTTTAAAATTGAACTTAAAATTTTTCAAAAAATATCAAAATTAACTCGTTGTATCATGCCGCATTAGTTCTACTAATATAAAAAAACTCATATTAATAGCAAACAATCTTTTGGGATAAAAAAGAATCTCCTAACACCAATTTTCTTCTAAAATTAAAAAAAATACTAATTCAGTATTCGCAAACCACCCACTAAACTCTAGAAGACCACTATCATTCTAACCGCACATTTTTTTTCTTCAAAGGACGAAAATCTAATAGCACCGATAACCTAGTACTATTAATAGTATTCTAGTCTAGTTCTATAAATATATATTTATATATAAAATATTATATAATAGTATATTAAGATAAAGAGAAAGATGAGGTAAGTTACTCTAAAATTTTTGTTTTCTGCCAAAAAAAAAAAAAAAAACCAAAAAGGGAACCTTCATTTTTTTCTAAATCTGTAAAAATATTATTAAAAATTTATTTTATATAAAACTATTTTCATACGAAGAATAATTCCTTTTTTTTTTTTTGAGAGAAAGGCAGCACGCTACCCGCTTCATTTATTTTTTTTTAGAAATAACTTAGCTGAAAATGTGAATCAACTAGAATTCGAACTCGGAATCTCGGATACCAAACACAAAGTCCTTTACTACTTGCGCCAGGAATGGTCGGTTTCGTTTTTACTGAACTCTCCCTAGCATTAGATGGAAGAGTGCTGACGTGGCATTTTTTAATTGGACCACCTCGGCAACTTCATCCTCGCATCTTCGCCCTCCTCTTTTTTTGGACCATTTTTGGGCGCGCGCGCGAGGCCGTGTAATGTAGAAAAAATCTCTCAAACCCTACACGCTATATACGCAATTAGAGCGATTGGTATAGAGAGATAAGGTGGTGGAGGAGACGACGAAGGGGATCGAAAATGGAGGCTAGAACGAGCATTCTCTCTCCTCCTCCTCCTCCTCCTCCTCCCAATCTCCCACGAGCCCACCTCAGAAACCCTAGCCCCACTTCAGGTAGCTGTTTTCTAATATTTTTTTTTTTTTTCCCTACAGTTAATGGCTCAAAGTTGAGTTTTTTTCTCCATAAGAAGGGTTTTTTTTTTCCTGTAATTTTTGAACAAGTTTCTCTGATTTTAATGCGCTGAGAGAAACCCTGGGCTCACTTCAAGCAGCTGTGAATTAAACCCTTTCTTTTTTTTTCTTTTCTAATTTTCCCTATAATTAATGGCTCACAGTTGAGTATTTTGTCCGCAAAAAGTTTTTTTACTCTGATTTTTGATCAATTTTTTCTGATATTTATGCACTAAGAGAAACCCTAGTCTCACTTCAGGTAGCAGTGAATTAAACCCTTTTCTTGTGTGATTTTCCGTACAATTAATGGCTCACAGTTGAGTATTTTGTCCGCAAAAAGGTTTTTTTCCTCTGATTTTTGAACTTTCTCTGATATTTATGCACTAAGAGAAACCCTGGTCTCACTTCAGGTAGCTATGAATTAAACCCTTTCCTTTTCTAATTTTTTCGTACAATTAATGGCTCAAAGATGAGTATTTTGTCCGCGAAAAGGTTTTTTTCTCTGATTTTTGAACAATTTTCTCGGATTTTTATACACTCAGGGAAACCCTAGTCTCACTTCAAGCAGCTGTGAATTAAACCCTTGTTTCTTTTCTAGTTTTTCGTACAATTAATGGCTCAAAGTTGGTATTTTGTCACAAAAAAGTTTTTTTCTCTGATTTTTATCCACTGATAGAAACCCTATCTCTACTTAAAGTTGGTATGATTTAGAGCCTATTTTCTTTTTCTAATTTTTCCTACAATTAATGGCTCAATGTTGAGTATTTTAACAATAAGAAAGCTTGTTCTTCTGCGTTTAAACTATTTTCTCTGATTTTTATGCACTAGTAGAAACCCTGTCTCTACTTCAGGTAGGTATGAATCAGTCTAATTTTTTATTTTTCTAATTTTTCCTACAACTAATGGCTTATAGTTGAGTTTTTTGTCCACAAAAAAAGTTTTTTTCCTCGGATTTTTGAACAATATTCTCTGATTTGTATGCACTAAGAGAAACCCTATCTTCACTTGGCTCAAAGTTGAGCTTTTGGTCCACAAAAAGTTTTTTTTTTTTTTTTCCCTCTCTGATTTCTTTTGAGTTATAGTGGTCTAAAGAGTAAATACTGAAGATTTTTAGCACTTCTCTCTCATTTTTATGCACTGTAGAAGCTTCTCTTCCATTTGTTTGGTTTAAAATGACACTCATTCTTTTGAATTCTTGTACTTGGGTGGTGTTATACTTGAGTGAGTATAAGTTGTTTGCTTGTTGTCCTCGCAGGGTTCACTCATTTTTGAAGTATATTGCATTGTTTCTCATTTCCAAGTACCTTGGATTCCTTCATAGTGTAGGTTTTTGATCAGTTTTAGATGGAGTTGGCTTGTTTCTTGATTTTGTTGAAGGGCTCGGGCCCAACCCGAAAGCTTGAGCTGATAGGTGGAGAAACCCCTCAAATTTTGACACTCTCCCTTAACACGTGATAGACCCAGAAATGTATTTAACAGACTTAATTTGACCAATATATGTATATGTTCAACTTTTAACATTAGCCTACTATTGAAGAGTCAGTTATCCTATTACTTAGTCTGGTTCACATTAGCATACTATTTCACGCCGAATAGTCCAAGTAACTTGCCTCTAAGGAGTCAAAACAAAGTAAAGATTATGCCATGACATATCAAATGCCAGGAAAAGCTCTCTCACTATTTTTATCGTGCGTTTCATAGTTGGATGTAGCATTCTTGTGAATTCTTGGGGAACCCTTTATATTTGAAAATTTTCCTTCTTGAAGAACACGGATCTGTGGCTCAAATGGTATCTACCTTATCAACGATCAATATTTCAATTAATGATAAGTTCCGCATGTTAATTTGCACCAAAATCACTGAACTGGTAGAAACAGTTTGAACATATGCACCAACATACCATCTTCAACAGTCACTTCTGTTTATCCTTCACATAAAACGGGAATTAATATTATTAACCACAAGTCAATAGAGGTTGCACTTAGTCATGAAATTAGCCAATTCTCCACCTACAGGATTCAATCTGTTTGCACAGTTTTGTTAGCCGGCAAAAACTAACTTCGGTCTGCAACCCATGATAGTATATGTGTTTTATTTGTGGATGATTTCAGCTTAATTTATTCTCAAAGTTCTAAATCATTTTGTTTAATCTCAGAAAGAAAGTTGTCATTTCTTCTTTGTACATTATTGATCACTGTTGAAGCTTCTAGATGCTTTAATATGATTGTATTTGTCAAAATCAATTTAGAAGATTACAAGCTTTCTTATGCCTTTTCAATGTGGTAAAGAGAAGGTTGTACGTCTAATAGGTTGCTAACTATTTGAGGTAGTGATGCAATTTTTTCACCATTAGGAGAGCAATATTAGCTTAAAAGAAAATTTAAGGACCTTTTCATCAAATTCTATGAAATAGTTTTTGTAATTATTATTTTTTGTAACGAATTCGGATTTTGCAGTTCCAATGCTAAGTGAGCACACAAGCCGGATTGTTACCTCGATGACAACAACATCTCTTGTGCGTCGTCTTCCTGCATCACTTCTTTCATTGGAACAACATCATGATCGTAAAGATTACTACTTAAAGGAAGAAAAGGTTTCCCAGGTAATGCTCCTTAACTGGCACTCTTGTTTTGAAGAAACCATGGTACACTCCGATTAGAGATATCTGTTAGACAGATAATCCCCTTGGAAATTGATTGTCATTTACAAGGTTGAGCACTGCTTCACTGTTTCTGGATTTTATATTTCCTCAGCCTCTTGAGAACAAATGTGAAAGAAGATTACAAATATCAGTTTGGGTGATAGTTTATACTTCACACCTTAACAATTTATGCTTACTGATTGCAATTGTTTGAGTATGTCTTGTTGATGCATGCCAACGTTCATTGGAACTTTAACTCGAGCAAATATTCTGATCTACATGATTAACGGCAAATTAACTTTGCAAATAATGTCATTCAATTGAAGGCAATTCTGGATAAGCAGAAAGTTGGGGATAGGAAACCTCCTTGTGAAGAAAATGAAGAGTGTGAATTTGGCCAATATCTGGAATATTTTCAACGCCAACTTATTTCTCGTCCAGGACTCTGGTACACTGAAACTATTCTTTTTTTTTTTTGTTTTTTTTTTTCAGTAGAGATGTCAATTCCTATAATTGTATATAAAGCTGGATTATAATTTTTTTTGGATTTCTGCATTCACTTTTTTCATTTCAGGCCACAACCTACAATAAACAAGGAAAATACTACTTCAATCAGGTCTAAAGAGCCGACTGTACATCATAGCAACTCCATTAAAGTGGCTGAATCTATACAATTGGGGAACAGTCCAGATTCTTTATCGCCAGCTGTTGTTCTGAGTCTTGCCAAGAAAGCCATGATGGCCACGAGGAAAGCTGCCTTATTAGCACAGAAATCCGACATTTTATCTGCTGAGCTGGATGAGCAATATTTTTCTGGGTTAGTATCTCATTACTAGTATCTTCCTTTTTTCTTTTTTTTACACACAGTAATTTCAGCTGTTTCTAATCGCATTTATGCAATTATAATATGATGTAACCAGTGTGGTTGACAAAGAACTTAGTGCGGAAATTTCAATCAAGGAAGAAAAAATTGTTAAATCAAAACGATTATTGGAGAGGAGGTCCAAGAGACGAAAAGCCTCAAAAAGTCCAAGCAGCATTGGTTATGAACTTGCTAGTTTGAAGAGCATTGACATAAGCAAGAAGATTGATAAGCGTCTTGATTCCAATGATCCTCTTAAGCTGTTCTTGTGGAGGCCGGAGACGAAGCAATTATTAACATTAAAAGAGGAAAAGGACTTGATTATTCAGATACAGGCATGTTTCTACTCCCTGATTTGACCGGAATAATGTATTGTTTTAAATGGTGTCTGATAATATGACCTTAAACAGGATGTTATTAGATTGGAAGGAGTTAAACAGAGACTTGAGCTTCAGTTTGGTCGTGAACCAACGCTTGCTGAGTGGGCTCGGTCTGTTGGAATGAGTTGTCGAGTTCTACAGTCATGCCTTTGTTCAGGAAGGCGCAGCAGAGAAAAGATAATCTATGCTAACTTCCGTCTTGTGATACATGTAGCTAAACAATATGAGGGAAAGGGTCTCAGCCTTCAGGATCTTCTGCAGGTTGTTTATCTGTTTCTTCTTCTATACATTTGATATTGCACATTTTAGCAACAGTTATTCTTCTTTTGTTGTCCTACTGTCACTTCTGAAGTAAGCTGAAACTGTTGCAGTTATATACTTCCTAAGTTAAGAATCTAAAGACTAGTCAAGTGATACAAAAATGGCACTCATTACTTTGTTTGGGGAAATAATTGTTGCACTACTATTTTTCGTTCCATTTGTTGACCAATGTCTTACTATATAGCTGAGCTTCATGGCGAGTAATGTTGTAAGTTGTATTGCTATGAAACCATCCGTTTTGTGACCATTGTCCATTCAATTCTGAATCAGTTGAAAGCTCATAACTAAAGTCATTACACACCATGACAAGCAATGCGAAACATCAATCAATAGGTGTAAGACTACGAATATTTTGTTACTGAGAGTATGTAATTTGGCTCTTTGTAAACGTGGATTATTCTAAAAATAATTTGACATGTTCAAAATTGGCTGGGTGCTATATTTCTTTGGTTATGGCTTTTGCAATTGGAATCTTTAACTTATGCAGCTTACTTTGTTGTTATCTTTATATAATTTATTTTTTGTATTAGAAGTTCCATACTTTGTTGTTCTCAAAAAATGTCTTGATCTTACTTCAACAAAATCGTCATGTCATGCAATTTTGAAGCATAATGAGCATCTGCTACTGTAGGAGGGAAGCAGAGGCCTGATTAAGAGCTTGGAGAAATTTAAGCCCCAAGCAGGATGCAGATTTCCGAGCTATGCGTACTGGTGGATACGCCAATCTATTAGGAAGGCCATATTTCAACATTCTAGAACAATTCGGTTGCCGGTATGTGCATGATTTCCTTTATTACTTGTTTAAATTGATAAGATGGTTGAGCTTACTTCTGTAAACCTGATGCTTTCCAACAGTTTAGAGTTTTAAGTCTTCTTGTTACTGCGGTTAGTTTTTGTATCGCTTCTGCATATTTTCCAAGGCTTCCCTTTGGAGGCTTATGTGTTCCTTGTTAATATATCTGTGGTGAAATGCTCATCATTATAGGCGAGAATGGATAGAGAAATCTGGGAAGGGAGGTGTTCAATATTGTAGTCCTGTAATAGACTAAAATATAGAATTATCTTGTAATTTCTGGGTAAAGGATCTTCCCTTTACTGACGTCTGTCTGGTTGTAACGGAAACAGGAATTGGGGTTAAGAACACTAATATCTAATCCATTAAGAAGTGAGGAAATGTTATAAGGGAACGAACCTTCTCTTTATTCAATGCATGTGAAACACTATGTTATTCTAGGCAATCTCTTTGCTGCCGCCTGTTCAAAAGTTAACTTCTCATTTGTGCTATTATGCGTTTTCTTAGAATATGACATTTTCTGCAGGAGAATGTAATCGGACTTCTGAGGAAGGTAACGGCTGCAAGGCAACTGCATATACAAGGAGGACATCTGCCAACAAATGAAGAGATAGCTAAATGTGTCGGAATCACGTCCCAGAAGCTGGAAAGCCTTCTATTAAGGGCTAGAAACCCAGTGTCCATTCGAAAACGTGTTTGGTCAGATCAGGACGTCACTTTGCAGGTACCTTTTTTAGTTATCATTCACTACAAGTAAAGAACTAAAGATCCTCTCACCATCTACTTGTGTATTCATAGTCCTTGTTTCGACTATGAGCTGTTTCTCTCCTATTATTCATAGTTTCAATGATTATGGTGTAACATCCTCTCTTCACAAACTCAGGATCTTTGCTTTATTCGGGCTTCCGTATATCTTATGCATATTCTGTATTTTTCACCTGGCTAGATGCCTAAAGAGTTCTCACATCATTGATGCTCACAGGAGATCACTGCTGATCCTGAGGTTGAAATCCCTGATCTAAAGATATCGAAGGCGATGATGAGAGAGCATGTGCGCGCCTTCCTCGGAATTCTCAACCCTAGGGAGAGGAAAATAATCCAATACCGATTCGGTATTCATGACGGTGAGCGGAAATCTCTCACAGAGATCGGCCGCATGTATGGCCTATCAAAGGAAAGAGTTAGGCAGCTGGAGAGCCGCGCTTTGGACAAGCTAAAGGAAAGCCTTCTGAGCCAAGGGCTTGAGGCTTATCTCCACTTGCTAATCTAAGAGGTCTAGGTACCCTTCACCGTGCGCCCTCTGAATTTTATTTTATTTTATTTTTTAACTACAAATGTTCATAACAAACTAATATTTCTGTAATTAGCTAATATATACTTCTATATTGACTGTGTATTCATTCAGTTCTTGTATATCTCTCAAAGATTTTGTTAAACAATTACTTGTTATAATACACAACAATTGGTGGAATAAATGGCTTCGAAGCGTTCTTCTAATCTCCTTTTCCAATTATATGTAAATCTTTTTGAATCTTCATGCTGAAAGTATCTTGATTATATCAACAGATGCCAAAGATTCGGTGAAATCGACAAAATCTTTTATCATTACCTAAATATAATTGATGATTTTATGTGTACAATGTACTTATTATGGATATAAATGAATCAGATTGTTTAACCTCACTGTTTTCAAAGAGTTCACAATTCAAATTTCATCTACATCAAAGGATGAACAAACCTATCTATATCTGAGTTTTGTTGTTGCAGTACCTTTTTATTTGGGTAAAGTTATTGCAGAACCTAAAACCAATAAAATAAATAAATACTTTCTGGATTAGGATGATATTTTTGTTAAGTGAAAATCATCTGCTATTGTAATTCCAGTGGGGTTTTTTTTTTTTAATGATTATTGTTGTTGCAATATACCGAAATTTCCGAGTTGTAGTATGGTAAAACTTGGTTTGAGCTCATAGAACTAGCTCAAACCATTCCTCTAGGTTTTGTTAGCTTTTGAAAATCTCAACTTGACCAGCTTGGCGGAGTTAGTTTGAGTTAAAGCTCAACTGAGTCTGACAATATAAATTTTATGAAGTTTTTATATCCATATTTTTAGATTTATCCCCATGGCTTTTTTAGTTCACTTCGAGTTGAATATAAATATTAAAAACGTCATTATTTCGTAACTGAAGCTTTTGGAGAACATCGGTTGTTTCACATTTTCAACATACTGCTATTTTCTGATAACTTTAAGTTTTCAATATTTTTAACACTTTGTCGTCGTTGCAAATATCATATTTATTATTTAATGACAGTTTCTAACTCATAAGCACAGCTTGATGGATATTAGATCAAGCGTAAACTTGTTCTTTGCACAATGAAAACCCTAATTCTATCACAATGGTTATATAGTGCAAACTCTCTCTCAAGTTGCAGAATTTTAGGGTTCCTCATGGAAAACCAGAGAAGAAAACTAAATACCAAATGTTTGTCAATTTGGCTTCTCAAGAACAACCAAACTATGGTCAAAATTGATTGGATATATTCACTCAAAAAATAACAGATGATACACACAGATAATTTCGCCTCTCGAGTTCCCATTACAGAGAAAATAATAGCACCTAACACCATAGAAAGAGAAAACAACAATACCTTGATTTACGACGAAACTTAATAGTAGGATAATACAAAGAATCAACTCAAGTTTTGTATAATTTTCGAGATAGCCGAGTACGTGCCGAAGGCAGAACATACAACTCCTATGGCGATAATCACGATACAAAATATTGCCTGCAGGAAAAAGAAAGTCATCTGAATTTTAGCTAGAGAGATGCTTTTAGTTTTGTGATTCGAGTTTATTTACTTCATCTTCGCAAGAAGCATTACTGACTTTCCTTTTCTCATGAGACATAGAACAAAATATGAGATGGACGATCGATAAAACTACACTGAAACACATTGGTACTTTGTCGGACTCAATTTCATGTGTTATAGGCCAACTAAACTGGAAAAAACATGTCATTAAATAGTCATTCTTGAAATCATGTTAGTAAATCATCCATTAAAGATAAAAATGTCACAGTTAAACAGTTACTGGGAAGATAATTTGAACTACATTAACTTGGTGACCTAGATTGGGTCGATCTTTTGCTTGTAGAATAAGTACGTGAAACTCTGAAGCAAAACATCTAGTAGGATAAATGATCTATGTTATGATCTTTAAAATATGTGTAGTTAAGTGTCCATTTTGTTAAACCTCAGAATATGATTACATAATTGCCACCCTTTGGAAATGCCTTTTGTGTACATTAAAGTTAATGACACTTCATAATGCGACAACATTTGGTGGGGTTTTTTTTTTTTTTTGCCCTTTTCCTATATTCGAATGACAAGAATTATTATGAAAATCGCTAATGAATATACTAGACGCACAAGGGAATCAGATCATACCACTAAGAATATCAAGAAATAAGATATTAAAGCCGATGAACCTATAGATGATAAAAATATCGTAACCTATGGCGATGAACTAGTTTACTTCAATGGTGCTCTTCTAATGCTCTCTAGAGCTTTAACTGTAGACAATGCCACTCCATATGGCTTGAATTTGTTCAAGAACCTTTCTGAAGTTATTGGCATAACATTAATTACAGTGGCTAAATAGAATCTTTAAACTAATAACTACGCCATTTCAATTAGCAAAGTAATTGAAAAAATCTTATTATAAAGTCATCATTGCGTTAAAATCAAGATATTAAAAAATAAGAAGCATTGTCAAACCTGTAGCCAAGAAACTTTACTCTTGAGAATGCCCAAAAAGCAAGCACATGGTAGAATTAGAGTCTGCCCACAAAGAAATTTTTAGTCCTAGTGCATAAAAAATATCAAATATCGAAGAAAACAGTAAGGAAAGGTACTTACTACAAGCATGGTAAGAAAAGATCCAACTAAAGCCATCACGAGTCCTGATCGCAAATGGAATCCAAGTAAGAAGAAAAATAAATATATAAGGTTTATTATACAAAGTCTTGCTTATTTGAAAGATTAAATAGAATGAATCTTCATTAGTCTATGTTTGAGAAATTTGATGATACTTTGAAGTCTTATTGGTCTCAAGCCAGCCACAATTGTTACCACTCCATTATTTGACAACGATAGAAAGTTGATCTCAAAAAATATAATTAGAAGAACAGATAGTGATAGGGAAAAATGAACTCACCAAAGAAAGGGACAGAAAGAGCCACACACAAGGTAGAGATCACCAGTGCTGTTCTAATGATGATAGCATACATATGTGTTTTGCGATGACTCGATGGTATCAACTCCTCGAGACTCAACGCCATAGGAGTTATGGTTAACGCATATGTAATTACCAGTTAAGGAAAAAGAAAGAACTTGAAATATCTCAAGATCATCAAACGTCTATTAAGAATATTCTGAAGAATACAATATCGTGAAAATCTTTCATCGTAATTCAATGTACACTAAATAAACTTTTTTTTTTTTTTTTTTGGCATTCGTGCTTACTATTGAACATAGAAGATCATTAAAGTTATCTAGAAAGAAAAGGAAAATAATTAAAGAAAGGATATTTGGTAATAGGGTTCACCACCTGCAACATCATTGACCACGAAAAGAATATCTTAGTATGAAGATAACTTCGTATTCAAATAAAGAATGTAAAAATACAACAAATGCACAAAGTTATAAAGTGTCATAATCCTACATTTTCGTTGTTTTTCTTTTGTAATATATTGTAATCCAACAAATGCACGAAGTTACTTATATCTTCAGGTTTACATAGGATTTTGCTGTTCGATAAAGTGCTTGGGACACATATGGCCATTCAAGTTCATTGCCATATAAGCATCAGAATCTTGGTTCATCGAGATACAACCTTCTTGATACTCTACCATACATGAGGAGATAAAGGCTTCTTGATACTCTTAGACAAGATGTGATACATGAATTCTGATTTTCATATCCAAATCAACACATGAGAAGGCTATGTGTTACACAATCTTTCCATCATCACTAATACGAGGGCGATATGAAGAATTTGAGATTTTCAAGTCGAACGATTTAAAAATGTGTAGAGTTCATAAATTACTCGGTGCATATGTTGCTGTTCTTAGTTTCAGTGCAGGAATGATACAATGCTGCTTAATTTTTCTGGGGCCATCTAACTAATCTTCAAAATACTGGATAGCAGAATAAAAAGCCGCAGCATAGTAAAAGATAAACACATTACCGTAGTCCACACGGCAATCTTCGAAGCCACCAGGTTGTGGGGCATGTTGAGAGTGAACTGAGATTGTGTCGATTCACCGAACATAGTGTAACCCATCACAGCAACTCCGGCGAACATCACAGTGCATATTGCAAAGCTAAGTGAAAAATACCATGAAGCTTGAGTTAGTTATATTGCTAAATTTACTAATGCAAACTCGATTTAATGCGGTGAATATAATTTAGACAAATACCTAGAAAAGAGAACTGAGGAATATTGGTCGGGTTTCTTCAGAGAGGAGTATATGTTTGGGAAAACTGCGTGTCCCGAATAGCAGTATCCGTATAATCCAATGGCGATAGGAATGCCAGAGAGGTTCAATGTAGAACCCTTGTTCTGGAAACCGACATGATCGACTAGTCCAACCCAGAACAAGCTGATCACAACCAACAAAGATGCGATGACTCCTCCCGCTGCCGATGCAGACACAAGCACGATGTTAGGAGATTATGTCGTCAGAGGAAAAATTTGAATAAATGATCATGTATAAGAGAGAACAAATTAAACACACCAATTAACTACGCATAAATGCCGCTTACATAATCTTAGCATCTTTCAAAAAATTTCTATCGGGGAATGAAAAAACATGCTATATATATGGTTTCAAGATAGTTACTGATTATTTGCATTAAAGTACTAGCATAAAAACATAAGCATAGCTCTTACGAATGGTGCTTTCGCTAAAGTAAAGCTATTGGAACGAGCAATTTAAGTGAAACCCGATAAAATTTAGTGAACAATATGCTAAATGTCATAACTCTTCTTTACTCGATATACTTCGTTTAGGGGGCGCTTGAGTCGATGAAGCTGCATTTCGGTTGTAAATCAAATTTATTAGAAGTAGAGACATTAGTACTAGCAATCCATCGTGAAAATACCTCTTCTTTACTCGGTATACTTTACTAGCAATCCATCGTGAACAGTAATATGATAAAATTTAGTGAACAGTAATATGCTAAATGTCATAACTCTTCTTTACTCGATATACTTCGTTTAGGGGGCGCGCTTGGGTCGATGAAGCTGCATTCGGTTGTAAATCAAATTTATTAAGAGTAGAGACATTAGTCCTGCCATCCATCGTGAAAATACCGAAAAGATCCGGTAGGTAGACAGTCTCAAAATCTTAGTTATTGGAAATAGGTTTTTTTCGAAATAGTCTGAAGTCATCTATCGTAGAAAGTCTCAAAATCTAGCGTACAACTAAACAGTGACTCTTCCCGATATTATCTTAGTTGATCGCAACCAATACTTTTATTCTCACCGGACATAATTTCCGATCGAACTACAATACCGGATGAACCAAACGCGGTAATCTTGGCAGGATTGCATGTAATCCTGCCAGGATAACCCGAACCAAACGCCCCCTTAGTGTGCTTCTCTCCTTATTTTGCTGCGTGTCTTGCGGTGCGTTGTTTAGTTTTTTTATTTTTCACTTTTTTACACGAAGAAAAAAGAAAGATGTTCAACCACATGAATGGCAACTCATAGCACCTGCCTTTATATGAAAATAAGAGGAAAGTAGAGACAACTAACACCTGACTAAAACAAAACTGAAATGAGAAGGAAGATAAATAGTTATCTGAATGTAAACAAATCAACAAAACTGTGTGCAAATACGATTAACGACAAGTAAATGGTGGCTCACCTGAGATGTAACTAAGAATGCTTAGATCGCGGAGCCAGGTAGTGGGTAGTACCACAAGAGTGGTCATGATGGCAAAGAGTACTTTAGAGTTTAGATGCAGGCCACCTATGTCTAAGTGTGCATTTGGAAATAAAGAAGACAAATTGTCGCTCTCTAGAATTATATACTCAACACAACAGGCCTGCAGAAACAATGGGTAGAAACTAGTTCAGCATCAAATATTTATCGATTCAATGAAGACTACATTTTTAAAGTTCCATTTCATTTGCCAGAAAAGAATTTGATGGGATGCTACAAAACCAAAATCCTGGCAATGAAATCAATTCATTCAACAAAAGCTACTTTTCTGAAAGACTTCAATAAGATAAATTTTGAATTGAAAAAAAAGGACTTTTCAATCTCAAAATTTGTCATATTGAATTCGACAAACATTTAGTTTCAACAACTATATGAATGAATGAACATTAATTTAATGGTTTCGATTCTCTTCAAGCTAATGTTAAAGGATCATATATTTGTACTTACATACAGTTCGAAGTAAAGAATAATCTGCAGCAAGAAACAGAAAACTGAAGTGTGTCAGCTCCATTAACTTAATAGCAGTCAATATTAATAAAAGGAGGGGAACGTTAAAAAGGCTGCTGCAGGAGAAAACTCACTGAAATGGCGATTCGACCGACAGTGCCAAATGCGGCCTGACCGACATCTGGGTATGTCTCGAGGCCTTCCTGACTGTCTAGGCATTGGCGAAGGAGGATGCCTGTGTACCACGCAAGCACCGCGAATAAAAAGAGTATAGAGAGACCGAGCCAACCGCCTTCTTTTACTGCATAGGGGGTCGAAAGGATCCCGACTCCACAGAGGACATTTATTCCTACAAAGTAATGGCATGAATCATTGTACATGGAGAACACGAAAATACATTATTTCTGAATAAGTAATTCATATTTTTCTAGAAATTACACTGGATTCAGTCAGCAATTGTATCGATAAGCGTAGATTCCTGAAATTATCAAAAAAAAACCCTGACAAATTGATTTATACGATGATATGCCAATGACAATTTGGTGAATTGTAACAATTTGTTCTCTGGATATAAATTTGTTCTGATGTGTAGATGAGAGAATAGTTCCGACTACAAATCTACTTTAGAATCCAGGATACTTTTAAGCAGAACATTCAATTATTCAAAGAAAGCTATAATACATTCTGATTTGGATACAAATGTCAAGAATCAGATTTTCTGGCTAAGTGTCTAAACATAAAATCCCATCTGGCATCCAGAAGCACTTTTAGTTTTTCTATCCTACAATGTTATAAAATTGCGGTTGCTTAAGCTTTTCGGGTCGATGGTTTAGAGCCGAGAAACTAATATTTTGGGCTTGAGCATTTTGGGTCTGTGGTTTGGAGTCTGCAAGTTATTAATACTAATAGATTAGGTCGTTACAGAAGATATATATGAAATTAAAGGTGAAGAAAATTAAACCATTTCTTTTCATCCCATTTTGCTAAGTGCAAATTGCTATACTAGTCCCTAAACTTCTAGTCAAATTTCATTTTGGTTCTTCAACTTTTAAATTCGACTTTCAGTCATAATTCAGTTTGGTTCTCGGACTTCTAAATTCGACTTTGGAGATCTTAAACTTTTAATAATATTTGGCTTTGTCCTTACATCGAAGTAAAAGTTTTAATTTCTATATGTCGTTACGCAATGAATCTACCAGCCCACCCTCCATTATATGCAGTGCATGAAATATGAGTAGTAAACAGATTTAGCTAGCATACTTCATGCAATAGTCGCATCTATAAATTTACTAAAGTAAGAAATTAACTTAAATTTTGAAGTCAAAGTACCGTCCACTGATTCAAATCAAGCAAATTGAAAGATTATGTAGGCAGTTGATTGAATGATCTATAGTTTAAATAAGTTCTGTACATTTAAACCAAAATTTTAAAAAAAATCTCTTATAAGTTTTTAGTATTGAATAAAAAAGAAAAAGAAAAAAAGGAAACAGTAACTGCATCCTATGAGCTGGTGCACAGGTGGTATTGCTCAAGGGAAATAAGCATATTCTGGGGATAATCATTTTCCCATTGTGAGGAGGGGATAACAAGTGAAGCACAAGACAATAATTGAAGGAACAGTGACAATGACAGAGCTATTATTGTTTTGTTTAAAATTGAACAAAGAGGTGATTTGTCCCAACTCACAACTTTGTCTGATGTTCTCAATAATATGATTTGTTTAACAAATGGTTATGATGTGACATTTCCAAGAGAAAAAAAAAATGAAAAAATAAAAACTTATATGTTACATAAGATCTAGCTAAGACTTGGACTAACCAAACTTTGGTAATTTCATCATCACTCCTCCCTCCCTATTGCAGGTCAGATTGTTTTAATTTGGCATCCTATGAGATAGTGTATTTTTACAGTGCATATTTGCAGCATACTTTTATTTTATTATTTATGATTTAAAAATTTTGGTAAAAATATATATAAAACTTATCTAAATTATGAACCATTTTAAATTGACTATTCAATCTTTCAAAAATTTGATTTTACTATCTAATCCTTCAATTTGTATGATTTAGTCAGTCAGCAGTACTTTGACTTTAAAATTTAAGCTAATTACTTATTTTAATAAATTTATAATTGTAAAATTGTATGAAGTGTATTAATTAAACCTGTAAACATAAATGGCACACTCAAAATTTGAAGTCAAAGTGACGTAAATTGACTCAAATCAAACAAATTAACAAGTTCAGTAGTAAAATTTAAATTTTGAAAGGTTAGGTAGCCAACTCAAGATGGTCTATAGTTCAGACAAATTTATATGTTTTTACCTAATAATTTTTATTTTATTGTTGTGTGGTTTTTTGTATCACTACAAAAATATATCGTTACACGAGATACTAAATTGTATAATTTACACACTATAGGATATTGAAATAATTCATTTAACAAACCATAGAGTGGCAAAACATAGTATGTTATTATTCTATAATTTATATTTAGTCATTCTGTGATTTGTAAAATATATTATTTTACTATCATATTTAATGATAGCAAAGTAATATATTTTAACAAATTTGAGTGTTCTCCAGAAGTTGGATCATTTAGTGAGACTAGTTTGTCCTTTCATAAATAAATTAATAAAGTAATTGAGAAGTTGTTTTTTTTTTTTTTTTTTTTAAGAGAAAGGTAGCACGCTACCCGCTTCGTTTATTTCTTTTTAGAAATAAACTTAGCTGGAAATGTGAATCAACTATGATTCGAACTCGGGACCTCGGGTACCAACCACGAAGCCCTTTGCCACTTGCGCTAGGGACGGTCGGTGTAATTGAAAAGTTGTTGTACAAGGAATATCATATAGAAAACGATTGTAGGGCCCATCATGAGCTTTTTGTATCCTCCCTATTCATTGGGAGATACTACTAGAATATGCTACTTAGAAAATCTTCTCATAAAATCCTCTTTTTTTTTCTTTCTTTTTTTCCCTGATGATTGGCCTCGCTTTAGGACCCTATTAAATTATGAGGCGAATGACACTCTAATTTTCAAACTTTAATTTATTATAATTTTTGACTCGAACTTACGAATTGTTGCAATCCAATTTAGTTGATTAAATTTTAACGCATCGCTGATATAAAAGTGACGTAATATTTTAATTATTGGCACATCATCAATCACAACAAAACTCCATCGTCCCTACATTAGTGATTTATCAATGTTTAATCAGCGAAGTTGGATTATAGCTAGGACTTGATTTAACAATTTTGAGAATTCGAACAAAAAAATTATAACAAATTAAAGTTTGAGAACGAAAACGTCACGAGCCTCATAGTTTGAGAACCAAATGTGCAATTACGCTTACCTTTTCTGATAAGCCGGGTCTCAAATACTCTTATTTTAAGAACATTCTAGCGGAAGATCCAATCAACGACCTACGAGGTCGGCACTCAAAAGCTTTTTATTGAGGTTAAATTGCATGTTTGGTTCTCAAACTACGAGGTGGGTGACACTTTGGTTCTCAAACCTTAATTAATTGTAATTTCTAGTTCAAAATTTTAAAATTATTACAATCAAATTTTTTAACCTAATTTAATTGACTAAATATTGACGTATCTTAACATAGAAGTGGTGTAGAGATGTTGTGATTAATAACGCGCCAATAATTAAAACATTACATCACTTTTACATCAGTAGTAATACATTAATATTTAGTCAACTAAATTAGATTGTAGAATTTACTTGCAATAATTCTAAAAGTTCAAATAAAAATTATTGGGACTAGAGTGTCACGAACATCATAATTTGAGGACCAAACGTTCAACTTACCTTTTTATTTATTATCTAACTCTAGAAATATGATATATTATTATGCGATTAACTTTGGTATTTATATTATATACTATAAACAAATTCTTCACGAGAGGGAAAGAAAGAAAGAAAAAATCAAATGAGAAGCTCTTTAACAAGATCTCATTAAGATGTTCCTCAGTAAAGTCGTGCTCCTCGTTCACGAGGAAGTCTACTGTGTCACGCTTGCACCACGTCATCAATAACAAGCCAATTACATCTCTTCTTTTTAAAAAAAATACAATAAAAATATTTTTTTATAATTATGATGGGACATATATACCTAAAAAAAAAATTTGATTGATTTGAAACGCCACGTCAGTACATGCACCCGTTGCATTTTAAAATTTTTCCTCGTCCACAGATGTATGCTGCATTTATTACTAGCATAAAAGTAAAATTATTTTTATAAGAATCGTACTAAATCCTCTTTTTTTTTTTTAAGTAAAAACGATGATATGAATAAAGCTGGTAATATTATTGATAAAAATATATAAATTTATTTTGTGATTAATATTAATTTTATATGCTTTACGAGTGGGGCCCCACCTCTATTATTATTTTGGATGCACAATTATGAGGGCCCATCTGATTGCTAAAAAAACATCCTCCGTGCACACGGAGGGCCACCTAGACGGTTTTATAGGATAGATTCATTAGGGTGTATATATGGATGAGACATAAGGATGCGAGTTGTACAAAGCATCCACTTATAGTAACGATGTAAATAGAAGGTTATACAAAAAAAAAAAGGAATAACTTCAAATACCACCCCTGTGGTTTCGGTGTTTTCTCACTTTAATGTTCTGTGGTTTAAAACGTATCACTTTAGTACCCTGTGGTTTGGTTATTCTCTTTTTTTGTTATTTTTTTGTTAATTTTTTCGTTAAATTATATAGAAAAACTTCAAATATCGCACCTATGGTTTATCGAATATTCACTTTACTATCCTGTAGTTTTAACTTTCTCATTAATTTAACAAAAAAATTAACAAAAAGAGAATAACCAAACCACATGGTACTAAAGTAATACGTTTTAAACCACATGGTACTAAAGTGAGAAAGCACGAAACCACATGAGTGGTATTTGAAGTTATCCCAAAAAAAAAAGATATAAAAGGTATTTTAAGGGTGTTTATAATTCAAAATTTGTACTTAAATTTTTTTGCTTTGAATTTGGTATTGGTTCCAAGTTGCTCTTTACTAGTCCTAATTGGGTGCGAAAAGATACTTTGTTTGAGTTTTCATAGCATAGTAACTTTCGCTAACCTAAGACCCTGTTTGGCATCGTGATAGGTGCTGCGGCAAAAAAGAATACTAAAAATTAGGGACAATTGATTATATACGACTGAAACCTTCCTTAAAAGACTAATATAAAAAATATCCTTTTAAGTTTCAAGTTCTTTCAATTATACTATAGAGTTAAATTCTGTTAGTAAACTTTTAGAAACAGCCGTTATGTCTGTGAAATTACTATTTCACTCTTTTAAATATATCCTTGTACTGTCACAAATTTTTTTTATTTGTCCTTAAGTTTGGAGTAAAAAAAATATTTTGACTTTTTACCCTTTTAAATATAATATACCTTTCTACCATCACCAACTTTTCTTATTCAAGAGATAAAAAAAATATTTTAATTTTTTTGCCCTTTCAAGTATACCTTTTATCCTCACCCACTTTTTTTATTTGTCTTAAAGTTAAGGATAAAAGAAGTATTTTGATTTCTTTTCAATTCTGGTAGACATTTAATCCAACTTAACGAGTACTAACAGCGAAAATATTTTTGAATAACGGAGAAATATGCGAAGGAAACAAAAAAAAAAAAATATATAAGATATTTCAGAAGTTTTGAAAGGTATATAGCTAATTATTTCTAAAAATTAATACTTTCTGCCACCATAGTACCAAACAGATGTTCAAAGTACGTCTTTCACTCGATTGTGAACCATTCGATCTGGCTTTGATCAGAGAGGGAAAGCGATCTACTTGACTAGCCAAGAATTGTGTGTTTGTTTCACCAAAGCAGAGAGACGTAAAGTAATTTTCGACCGTAAATGTCAACTTTCGTTGCTTGTTTATTCTAACTTTATCTTTGGTTGAAATTTAAGTAATTTTTACTTAAATTCTAGTTCATCGGAAAGTCTACTTAACACACGTCTGGTCTGACTAGACCAATGGCTTAACCTGGTCGACACTGAACTAAGATCAAAGCGAATTTGCCCAAATTGAATGAAGAAACACTCAGATCAATGCTCGAACAACGATAAAGCGATCGCGATAAAACGTACCGTTGATCACGGCCTGAGTGTAGGAGCACTGGCGAGGCGGGAGCGTCAGTTCATGCGACACTTTTGAGCGCGCCTTGTCCTCGGGGATACTCTGCAGCGAAGTCCTCCGCGAAGGGAAGCGAGGAATCAGAAGGGACTGTGAGCTCTTCCTCTCTTCCTCCTGCTGCTGCTGCTGCTGATCATCGGCGGTGGCGGTTGTCGGCAATAGCGGCTTGATAAGTGATTGGATGATCTCCGGCGTGTGTTTGCCTCGAAACGAGGAGGTGAGGAACGAACTCGAGAGCCGGCTCAGCGTCGGCGTGCCCAAGAAGCTGATGCTCGGCGGCGTCACACTACTGTACATGTCAATTGATTGCCTGCAACAAACAAAGAAAAACAATTGAAACATTTGGGAAAAGGTACTGATTACATAGAGTAGAACTTAGTTACATTTTTTTAACAATCTATAAACTAAATCAAAGTGTAGTTGGTAACACATGCATATTTGAATTGCAAGAAATTGAAAATTCTTTTTGTTATATGTAGAAGTGATAAATAAAAAGCAAGTATATATATATATATATATATATATATATACTTAAAATAACTACCATATTATTTCAAAGTTACCTTTTATCTTTGTAACATTTGAATACCCAACGGTTCAAGGAACGTTTGAATTACCATTTCCTAGCTAAGCTATTGAAAGACATTATTGTTCAAAAATTTATATTTTCCACCTCAACTTTCAAAATTTTGCAATTGATCATCTAAAATTCGTATTTTAAAATTACAAAGTGACTAATATAATTAAGCCAAATAATCAAAAAAATAATAAAGACACATGCTAGCAATATAGAACGGTCGACGTTTCGACGCCAAATGTTGATCTTATACTATAGAAATTGAACTTTGGTGTTAGATTTCTTTATAAACATGAACAATTTTTATCCACGAAAGTGATTTTTCGCATCAAGAAGACTTATTTATATGGTCGTCAGGCATTCTATATTATTTCTTGACTAATTTATTAATATTAATCAATTTAATTTGATAAAATATGAATCTAAGTGGTTAATTGTAAATTTTTTAATATTTGGATAGAAAATTCGAGTGGTTATGATGCATTTAACCTAATTTTCCTCATTGAATTAGAAAAGAAAGAAAATGAGCATCATTTTGGTCTAAGAGAGGAGAGAAAAATGGTAGTTTTAATCTTACTAAAAAAGGATAGAGAGAACATTATATAACTATAGTAGGTATTATATTGACATCACAAATTATATATATATACTCGTGTATATATATATACACATAAATGGCTCTCAATAATTTTTTAATTTTTCAAAAACTGCTATATCTTAATTACCATGACTAGCTAACAAGATCAAACGGATTAAATATTGTAACGAATATAAATTATAGATTAGAACTTAAGAACTTATGATTTCGCTTAGGCAATTGAATTTCATTGTGAACTTAATAGGTGAATATACATGGTGATATGTGTAACATTTTAATTAGTAAGACCAAATATATATAGTGATATATATATATATATATAGAGCTAGGCTCCAACGCTTTCGAAAGCAGGGAGGTCTCCGTACTGGAATATAGAGTCCGTTAGGAGCACGATGATCTCCGTGCTATAAAATCGTTTTCGATACTGAAATTTTCGAATTGACGATCGGTTTCGTTAAACTTGATTTAAAGTATTTGAAGTACATAAAAGATAAATTTTACAATTTTTCGATATCATTTACCTAGTGATCGAAAGAGCTTAAAATCAACGACAAAAAATAAAAATCTTACAAAAAATAATAATATGACACTAAAATTTTAGACAAAGATATTGATATGGTTTTATATAGTATAAAGCATTTACTATCAAAGTTTCACATGATTTGTATATTTTTACATCGTTAAACTTACAAACGGCTCAACATGGTCATTAAAATTGTTAATTTTGGATTCATTCGATCACTAAGTAAATGATATCGAAAAATTATAAAATTTATTTTCAAGATACTTTAAATACTCTAAATCTAATCTAACGGAGCTGATCGTTGATTCGAAAGTTCTAACATCGAGAACGATTTAATAGCTTGTAGACCCCGTGCTTCTAAAAGCACACAAGCCTAGCGTGCGCGCTCTCTCTCTATACATATATATCACCTTATATCACAAGCCTCTCTCTCTCTCTATATATATATATAACTTGTGATTTAAAAAGTTATGTTAAACTATGTTGTGTATTGTTTTTGTTCCATCTAAGGATCTACCGTCAAATAGGATGGCGGTGCATAGATGTATAGATGCATGGATGTAAGTAATAATTTATTACGTGAACTAAAATGTAATACGTGTAAGAGTTTAAGGGTCACTATCGTCAAATTTGAAAGTTCCAGGACCAAGATGAAACGTGGATGGAAATTCAGGGACTAGCGGTGCAATTTACCATATATATACTGAGCTGTATCAATATTAATTGACTCAGATTCAACGTAACTGGACCAACATTTTAAATCATTTTGTCTTATATAATGTGAATATTGAAAAATTGCTAGCCATAAGAAATGGGACCCTCAAAACAAAAGTTGTCGCAAATATAATCTGGTGTGGAATAGTAAATCGTGTTAAATACTTTATTTTTCTTTTTTTTCTCCCTATGATTATTATAAACTTATTATTCATACGCACAAAGCTCCACGTCCTACGTGGGCCCATCTTATATTTATATAGTTTAGAGCCTAATATAAGCTTAATCATTGACCACAAAATTATTTTATAATGCTCTTTTAAATGCCAAATGCTTAATTGTGAAAAAAAAAAACAAACAAACTTTGCCACTAATTAATCTTAAAGAATTTCGGCACTAATTAATCTTATCTAATCTAGCTTATATAAAACTCCAAAATTCGGCAATGATGATATTCCAACTGTTAAGACTAATTCTGTACTATTTCTGTTAAATATAAAAATATATAAACACCGTTCTCTAACAGTTTAAATTTTTAGAGTACAACGGTTGTTTAATATGGTATCAGAGCGGGAGGTCCTGAGTTCGAGTCACGTCAGGCTCCTAACATTTAATTCAAGTTCACGTTATGAGCCTTACAAAAAGCCTCGAGTCCAAACGTGAGAAAACTTAGGCTGTTAGAGAACGATCCTCGAGTCCAGACGTGAGAAAGCTTAAGCTGTTAGAGAACGATTTTTATATATTTTTATATTTAACAACTTCAAAGCTTATTTTTTTTTCTGTAGAATCGTATGTAAAAAAATCTGGTGTACGGAACAATCGCACCGCTCATTTGAGGCAAAAAATATGAACGGCACATAACAGACCGTGCCTATCCCATAAGAAATTGTGAAAAAATTATGCACAGAATTTTTGTGTGTACGATAGTACGCCAAATGTTCGTACAAAGATCATGTGAAGAGGCAACTGGCTAACCCAATAAATTATTGTCAAATAAATTGCGAAAATAATTGATCTTAAATATATCCTCTATATATAATTTTCTAGTTTTTATATATGATAAAATAACTCTCAGGACCCGGAATTATTGTTATTTAATAATTGATTAAGGATGGGTCTGAAGGGTTCAGAAATATATATTTGGATAAATGAGAAATAAAATAAAAAATATAGAATATATATATATATATATATATATATATATATATATATATATATATATATATATATATATATATATATATATATTATTTTAAAGTAAAAGTCCGTGGGTAATTATTATTCGAAATGTCAACTAAGAGGTTGGGATTTGGATCTCTTGCTTTTTAAAGAGTAAAAAAAAAAACACTTTTAAATGTCCTCTCAACTTTACTTTTTATTAACATCCCTTAACTTTTAATTTATTTTATTTTGTATTTTCAAATATTTTAAAAATTTTATTAATTTTACAAAATTTAATAACTTTAATTGTCTTTAGTTAATTAAATAAATATAGAGCAATTATAATCAAATTTAGCAATATTTTTAACTTTAAATGCCGATTTTATTAAAAAAAAACTGAGAGACCTATTTGAAAATAGCCTGTAGCTGAGGGAGTTTACGTAAATTTTCACTAAAAAAAGTAAATTAAGTAATATCTAATATTGGCAAAAATTGAGGATTTTCCACGTCAGCTTGAGCTGTAAACAGCGAAACCACGATGGGGCAATAATTAATTACCACGCCGTAAAACACGGGTCCAAAATCGGCGCTGTATTATCCTCAAAAGAGAAAATCGGCGCCGAATCCATCCCAACCACCGACTTCAATAACGACTCCGACGCGCACTGCGTCGAATCGCCGCGCTCGTTCGCGACGGAGATCGAGATCGAATCGGAGCCGTTGGATTCGGAACCGAGGGGCGAGATGGGGCGGAGCGTACCTGTAGCTCTGCGGCCACTGGTGCGCGGTGTACGAGCTCGGCCTACTCCGGCGGGGGCTCTCCGCCGGCGACGACGACGACGACGACGACGAAGAATCGTCGCCGTCCGATTCGTCGCCGTCCCCCATCGCACGGCCCTCCTCCGCCGTCGCCGCCCCCTCCTCCGCGTCCGCCACGTGGTCATCGTCGTCGCTCTCGATGAAGATGCTCTTCTCCGAAACCGAGCTCTCCATCTCTTCCTACAAATTAAAATCCCCGTAAAATCGCGTTTAATTCGAAAAACGAGTATTAGGGTTTTGGGGGAAGGATCGAGAAGCGAACCTTAAAAAAAAAAAAATTAGAAAAAAAAAAAACCTATTCCGAGGACTCGGGATCTGGGTTTTGCTTTGGCTCGAAGCCCGAGGAGGAGGAGAAAAGATGAAGAGACGAGAGAGAGAGAGAGAGAGAGAGGAAGTGTTCTCTGTGTTCGGATATGGAACATTTGGGCCCCTTTTATAGATGGGCTCTTTTGCATGTATGTCCCTGTAAAAATGCTGAATTGTGTAGACGTATTCTTTATTAGTGGTCGCTGGTTTTGTCGGTTTGTAACATTCCGGTTCTATTTTGGATGCACGAATATTTTATTCACCATATGTTTTTTTAATTTACTTGAATTTTTTTTCTTATTTGGTTATGAAATTAGAATAGTACTATATATCACTAAACTTTTTTAATCAGGCTATAATATTTTGCGCGGTGGTTAGGCCTAAAGAATTAAGAGAATAAAGCTTTTCAGCTGACAATCGTTGTGGGCGGACGGCAACTTTCCTCAACGTCGGCTAAGGCCAGCAAGGCGATTCTCATATCATTTGATGCTTGTGAGTGTATTTGAGCCTGACATGAATATCAGAGCTTAAAGTGCGAGAGAGTTTGATACTTTAAAATTTGGAATAATCCTATTTATAAGATATATTAGGACTAAACCTCATCTGGCTATAGCATTTTAGGAGGTGCCTAAGTTCAAAAGGTTAAGAAAATTATGCGTGCTAAGACTGGGATAATTCAAAGATGAATGACAATCTGAAAAATGGAGCGTCACATTGATAAAGGCGGAATATGGTTAGATGTTTATAATGGAATACTATAATTGACTTACAAGTCTTTTTTAGCAAAGGATGTGATGATATATTTCGATTACGAGTTGATTTATCCTATTTCGAATATGCTATTCTATTTGACCACATTCCTATCTTCTCGTCATAACAGAACATTCTCATACAGAATAGGATATTACTAAATAATTTATTCTGCCGAATTATGAATATCAAGATCTTTCAATAAATAAAGAATCAAACTCTTTACTTACCATCGCACAAGAAAATTGGATGCATAGTGAGGCTATTTTGAATATCTCGAATAGAAGTCACGGAGGATTCTCAGATTATAACTTCAAATTGATTTCAAATGTTTCGGATTGTTAAAAACATAAAGAAACCACAGCTTTGTTTGGATGTCAAAGTAAGTTATCTATAATTTATTAGGTATGAGAATTTTTCTGTATGATCGGAAGCACGGAGTTTGACATTTGTTCTTTGGAAGGTTTTAAATATTCATGATTTAAGAAAATAGTATATCGAACATAGTATTCCGTATTGAATATTTGATCACAATCTTCATCTTCTGAATACTGTAAGGGCTTGTTTGGTTCTAATAAAAATCTAAATCGGAATAGGAATGAGAATGAATTAGAATGAAAAGCGGAACGATGAAAACTCTAATTTGTTTGGTTCGTAAAGAAATCAAAATCTTGTTCCAATTAAAATTTAAAAAATTAAAATTTAATTAAAATTTGAATTTGCTATTCAAATTCGTAATCAAATTTGAACTTATCAAAGTTAAAATTTATATTTAGAACTAAATTTAAATATCCAACGTGTATTAAAATTAAACTTGAACTTAAGAAATTTAAAATTAAATTTTGAAGCCATAATTCAAATTCAAATATAAAATTATATAATTTAAAATTAAATTTATATTAATAATTGAAGTTAAATGATTGTTAGAGAAAAAAAATTCTTTTCTCAATCAAAATTAATTTTCACCTCCATAAGGCAATCCCTCAAACCAAACACCAACAATGAGAATGAATCATTCAGATTCATACTCTAAACCTCAAATCCTTCAAATCAAATATGTCCTAAATTTTCTGGACAAATTAATAAGATATGTCGAATAAAATAATCATGCATATATCAAGATAAGACTCTTTAGCGTCAAGAGCTGTCTAACATTATATGCAGAAAAATAGTCGTTATTTTTTCATGTTTCAGTGCAACTGCAAAAATTATTTCATTACTGTCTTAATTATTGCGAGATGCAGAACATAATGTTATTCACATAGACAAATAGATTATCGTTCCATCCTATGCATTTTTTTGGGATAATTGCCTATATACCCCCTCAAAACTTAAGAAATATCTGATTTACCCCTACTTTTTTTTTCTTTTCAATATACCCCTCATACGTTCCTCCGTTATTCAAAAATACTCCTACAGTTACCACTCGTTAAGTTAACTTGGGTTAAACGTGAGTTAAATATCTACCAGAGTTAAAAAAAATTAAAATACATCTTTTGCCCTTAACTCAAGGGCAAAAAAGAAAAGTTGGTGATGGTAGAAGGGTATATTTGAAAAGACCAAAAATCAAAATACTTCTTTTGCCCCTGACTTGAGGGCAAATAAGAAAAGTTGGTTATGGTAGGAGGGTATATTTGAAAGGGCAAAATAGTAATTTTACAGAGATAACGACTATTGCTAATAGTTCACTAACAGAATTTAACTCTAGGGGTATATTGGAAATAGGTTGGAACGTAAAAAATATATTTTTAATATTAGCCTCGTAAGAAGGGTAAATCAGAAAGTCGAAAACTTTTTAGGGGTATATAAGCAATTGCCCCTATTTTTTTACCACACGTAATTAATGTAACGCCCAATAGTCCCATATCGGATAGGAAACTGATTCTGATTAGAATATATGAGGCCTCACATGCTAGTAATAATAACTGAGTTTAAGTATTTTGGGCCGGTGGTTCAGGCCCAACGAGTTATTATTGCTAGGAGTCGGGTTGTTACAATTGTTATTAGAGCAGAATACCAGCCGAAAGATTTGGTGGGAGTCACCTCTTGAACCCGTAGGAGCCACCTCTAGAATCTTACATCGCCTGATAATTCTGGTCCTGGTCTGTCTGTGATCTGGGTTTAGACCTGACAAGGACGTCAGGGTCTAAACAAGGAGAGTTTGTAACTCCCCAATAGTCCCACATAGGATGAAAAATTAATTCTGAATAGAATATATGAGGTCTCACATGCTAGTAATAATAATTGAGCTTAAACATTTTGAGCCGATGGTTCAGACCCAACGAGTTATTATTACTAGCGGGTCGGGTCGTTACAATTAATATAATATTTCTGTAATTCCAAACGGAGCCTAAGATGTATAAGTGAGCGAGAGAGGGGAGAGAAGATTCAGGAAATTAGAGAGAGATAATATATGTAGGGGACAAAGCCTGTGATAGAAAATACAACTAACATGCATGTCCTCAGTTAAATAGTTTGGCACCAACCTGTTATGGACCACAGTGACAGAAACAACCAGCTTGTGACCAAAGTTAGGGCATATATTTGTCTTTGGTATTTTGTAGTTAGAAACTCTTTTTCTTATAACATCTAGAAATATTATGAAAATTACAAAAATGCATATATTTGTCTTTGGTGTTTTGTAGTTAGAAACTCTTTTTCTTATAACATCTAGAAATATTATGAAAATTACAAAAATACCTCATCTTTAATAGAAACTAACAACACTACAAAAAAAATAACATTTAAAGACCTTTTTTTATATTTAATGATACTTAAAAACGTCCTAATATAGTCTAGCTAGCGCCACATTTGAAAGCATCGGCAAAATAAAAAGTCGTCACGTATATACCGACGCTTATGCCAAGCGTCAGTAAAATAGATATTGAAACTTTAAAGCGTCGAAAAATAAAAAAAATAATTATTATTATTATTTAATAAATTAGTTTGATACATTCATATGACGATACTTTTTGAAGCGTCATTATTTGCTATATTGTAGGGACGTTTGGAGACGCTTTCTCCAAACGTCGTCTCAAAATCATCCTTATATTGAGATTTTCTTGAATGTCCGCGCTTTGCTGTGGAGTTGATGAGTAGCTTGCTAAATATAATAGATAAGGATAAGATTGTCCTGCTTGAATAAAGAAATATCTCACCTCTTCTAATCTATATCAATCATACAAAATTCATTGATTTATTTATTCTTATCCATTTCAGTATTTAATGTAACGACCATTTTGCATATATATATATATATATATAGAGCTAGGCTCCTATACTACCTATAGTACTGGGGCTCCGGTACTATAGTCTTATTTTCAACCTTAGAATGTTTAAATTTACGATCCATACCGTTAAAGCTGATCTAGGGTATTAGAAGTTTTTAGGAATAAAATTTTATATTTTTTTCGATATAGTTTACTTTATGATCAAACCGTTTCAAAATTATCAAATTTCAATGGCTACTATGACGAGTTTGTAGTTTAACGGTGTAGAAGAATCTAAATTTATTTAAATTTTGATAGAAAATATTTTAAACTATCTAGATCAAGGTCAATATCTTTGATATTGAATTCAAAAGTCCTATACTCAAAGTTTAAAGATCGTTCAATTTTCATCATTCATTTTGGTATGATTTATTTACTAAGTAAACGATGTCGAAAAAGACTAAAATTTTATTCCTAAGAACTTCATATACACTAGATCATATTTAACGGTGTGGATCGTTGATTTGAATACCCTAAGATCGAAAACTAGACTATAGTACTGAAGCTCAACTATAGATAGTATAGTAGCGTAATTCTATCTATCTATCTATCTATCTATCTATATATATATATATATATATATATATATATATATATATATATATATATATATATATATATAGAGTCTGGCTACTATCCTCTTAAGAGGATAGAAGTTTTTGTCCTATCAAATTTTTGGCCGTTAGATCTAACTTTTAATCATTTTCAACCGTTAGATTATACTATTCAACCAACCATCCACTCAACCCTAAGGGGCCCACTATCAACCTAACCGTAACCACTCTCATCCTAGCCGCACATCTTTTCATCCGAACGGTAAAAAAATTAGGAGGACGAAGGCTCCCATCCTCCTAAAAGGATAGTAACTGGATTATATATATATATATATATATATATATATATATGTAACATATATTTGGAATGAATTCATTAGAGATCATTGGGATTGCCCATATATTTATTTTTTCTCCTTCTTTCACACCCACAACTCCATCTTTATATTTTTCTTTATTTCCTTCCACTGCACACAACTTCAACATAACCTCACCACTCCACATTAAAGAAAATTCCACTATTGTTGATTACAATTCACTTGATGACAACTCTTCCAACATTAACTAATATAATTTTTATCAAACTTATTGATAAGAATTATTTGCTATGGACAAGTCAATTCCTTCCTTTGCTAACTGGCTATCATCTACTTGGCTATATCGACGGGATTATAAAATATATTTCAGAGTTTCAGATATCTTTCTTATGGTTTACTCTTTTTTTTCTTTAATTGTATCATATATGGTTTAATTTTAGCTGTATCACTTAAGTACTCTGTGATTTTTATTTTCGTTTCTCGTTAGCACCGCCATTATCTCCTTCGTTAAAGCTTCAAATAATTCGTTTGTGGTTTAGTGCAGCTTTTTCACTTTACTATCCTGCGATTTACAAATTTTAATACTTTATCACTCTACTTGACGTGTAAGTAGAAAAGTGAAATATTTCAAATCATAGGATAGCAAACTGAAAATGTTCTAAACCACAAGGGGGCTATTTAAAGTTTTCTCTTTATTAAATGGAAGCAGATCGATCAATTACTGTTCTCATGGATTCGATCAACAATTTTTAAAGAAATACTACTTCAAGTGGCAGGATTGTCTAACATCTAATAAAGAATTTTTGGGATACACTTGTGGATCATTTTAACCCAAGAATCCAAATCTCAAGAGTTTCATCATCTTCATCAATTCCAATATTTGAAAGAAAATTAAAGTGAATATGAAAACTACTTATAATTATAGCATATCGTGCTTTGATGATTAAAAATTTGACATCAATATATAAAAAATATATTATATATTAGGTAAAAATATATAGAGACCACCTGTACAATATCTTATTGGAAATTGTCTTTACCCAAACTTTTATTTTTTTAATTTACGTTTTACATACTATCAATTTATTCTAATGCATAAAATACAGTACTATACTCGTAATTTTGAAAAATAATTTTATGAAGATCTTACAATAAAATCAATTTAATAGAGTAGGGCCACTGTGCTATTAGGAGCACAGCAGCCCTTGTGCTCCTAACGTTCTAACCATCTATCAATTTTGACTGATGGTTAGGGTAAGAGAGAAAAGAGAAATGGGTGTCTCAATTTCTCTTTTCTTTAAATTTCTTTCCAATTTTTATTCTCTCTCACCTAAATTGATGAATGATTAAGAAGTTAGGAGCAAAAAAACTGCTGTATTATAAACAATCAACAATATATATATATATATATATATATATAGAGAGAGAGAGAGAGAGAGAGAGTTTTGCTAGAATACTATCGGTAGTAAACCGGTTGGTTTACTACCGATTTATTTTCGATGATAGAGCTTTCAAATTGACGATCGACACCGTTAAACATGATCTAAACCATTTAAACTATCTAAAAATCAAATTTCACGCTTTTTCGATATTGTTCTCTTGTCCATCAAGTGAACAAAAAAATGAATGGCTGAAAATGAATATCCTTCAAAAAGTGATGATACAATTTTTGTATTTAAGATCTACAGTCTAGATCTTGTTTTAAATAGTTTAAAGAATTTTCTAACAAAAATTTAATTGATTTGAACTCTTTTATACCGTTAAATGAGCAAACACACCATATCGGCCATTAAAATTATAGATTTTGTGACCCTTTAATCGTTGGGTTAGTGATGTCAAAAAATTATAAAATTTGATTTCTAGATAGTTTAAATGGTCTAGATCATATTCAACGGTGCCGTTTATCGATTTGAAAGCTCTATCATCGAAAATAAATTGATAGTAAACCGAGCTGTTCCGAGCTGTTTACTACCGATAGTAGCCCCGTCAAACTTTATTTATATATATATATATATATATATATATATATATATAAAGTATCACAAGATAATTTCTTTTGCCGACCAATCGGAACATTAAATGCATTTGATAACATCCATTTAATGCATTTTGTTTTTTAGTTCTGTACGTGGCGAAAAGTTAACAGGAAAATGCTATTTTTACATCTAAAAGTACAACATATATTTTACTCTTCATTTAAAGATTGAAACAATTCTTTTAGAATTTTAATATTAAAAGAACAGAATTATAGTAAGACTAGCTAGTATAAAAAAAAATTAATTGTGAAATGAATGATTTGTAAAATTTATATTTACTTTTGAAAGTACAGATAATAATGCTATTTTTGTTATACAAAAAAAGATTCAACAATATAAGTATTTTGATTGTAGAATGGATGGCACATCTTGTAGCCACCTCATATCCATAATTTTCTTTATTTTTGGGAAAAGAATATCCACATCTTTATTTTTTATTTTTTTTCTTTTAGCAGTTTTGCCCATTCATTTGGAACAAATCATTGTGATATAGTTCATGTTTGGGATAATTATCTATATACCCTTAAATTTTTTTGAAATATCTTTTATATATATATATATATATTTTTTTTTTGTTTCAAATATATTCTTCGTATATTTTTCCGTTATTCAAAAATAATCCCGCCGTCAGTATACATTAAGTCATTTTAGATTAAACTGGTGTTAAATTTTCAATAGAGTTAAAAAAAAAGAAATATTTTCCTAAGGACAAATAAGAAAACTGGTGACGGTAGATGGGTATATTTGAAAGTGCGAAAAGTCAAAATACTTTTTTTGTCCGGAACTTAAGTGCAAATAAGAAAAGTTGATGATAATAAAATGATATATTTGAAAAGATAAAATAATAATTTTACAGAAATAACAGGGGTTCCTAACAGTTCACTAACAGAATTTGACTCTAAGAGTATATTTGAAAAAAACTTAGAAAGTTAAAAAAATATTTCTTGTACTAGTCTTCTAAAGAGAGTAAGTAAGAAATCTGAAACTTTTCAGAAGTATGTAAGTATATTTTATGACATGTAAAAAATCTACATATAAAAAATTATAAATTTTGGATATTTGTTTCTCGCAAATCAAGCAACAGCTCTTTCTCTACCATTGATTATTAAAATTATTTGGTGTCTAAGTACTTGATTTTGAAACCATGTAATTTTGTAGATCAAATCTACTAGAGTTGGATTTTTTTTTTTTTAAGATATATTATTAAAAGTGAGGTATGGTGTACGAGGCGTGTCATGCACCAAGTGCATGCAATAACTTCCACTTGATTAGATTGAGGAGAGACAATGGATGTAGCCAATTAGCTGTAATCTTACCAACAAAGAAAAATTTGAGTTGGCTTTCTAATTAAATTCAACTTGTAGTCAATTTGGATTAAAAGCTAATCAAGGATAAACCCAAATTTTTGGATCATGCAGTGATAGAGTCAAGCTTGAATTCTTAGATTTCGTTTGGGACTGCGACTGACTTTGTATTGCGTGCGGCTGGACAAAAACGAAAGACATATATTCTATTAATTTTCATAATAAGTAATATTATGTTACATATATTGTAATAAGTCAGTTAAGATATATTTTTATGGTCCATAAGAAGGGAGAAGCATTTTTCTCATTTTTGCTCAATAGCATTAGGCGGCCCTCAATCGCTCTTACCCCATAAAGTCCTAAATTGGGATTATAGTGTCGAAACACACCACTTTTATGCATTGAAAACCTAAAAAATTGAAAAATGCTTCCAAAACTCTTACTTTCTTTAATGATACAATATAGTGGTAAAACTCATCAGCTTCTTTGATGACAGTGTTCGCTGTCGTTTATAATATAAAATAGAAAAGCTCCTAAAACACTTACAGATATTTTTAACCTTCAAAGCATGCATGAAACGGTCCGTTATTTTACAGTGCAATCCCAAACTTGGCTTAAATTGAATAAATCGGAGAGGGTTTATTGGACAAAAATTTTATGTACATACTTCTCAAATAATCTAGTTTGGGGATTGTCCGGATGAGCGTCACATGGCGAGCTACGCCCATCCCAACCGCGCAGCAAAAAGCGGCGCCCATCCCAACCCTAAGCATTTTGACCCAGCAAACGCAATAGTTTTGCTGGGCGGAAAATCCCGAAACAACATTGTTTGGGGAGTATGTCCATAAAATTTTTGTTCGGATTGATCCTATAAACATATTAAAAAATAAATAAATAATAAATAATAAATGAATAAATCATAGGGGTTCTAATCCATCCTTTTTGAACTGTTTTTTTTAAGAGAAAAGGTAGCATGCTACTCGCTTTGTTTATTTATTTTAGAAATAAACTTAGCTGGAAATGTGAAGCAACTAGGCTTCGAACTTGAGACCTCGGATACCAACCATCAAATCCTTTGCCACTTGCATTAGGGACGACCAGTATCCTCCTTGAACTGTTTAAAGTACATACATGATCATTTAAACCATAGATAAATTGGTTTGATTTGTTGAACCAAATTTTCATTTTCATTTTCATTTTCATTTTCATTTTCATTTTCATTCATTGGCTCAAGAAAAAAAAAGAGAGGAGAAATGTAACTCAAATGGTGGCTGCTGGTATCAAGGAGACAGCCAGGTGGGTCCTCAATCTTCCTTTTTGGTTAACTTTTTCACTTTTTGTTTAAGCTTTTTTTTTTTTTTTTCCTTTTCCCAAAGCTTCTTTTCTTGTTTTCTTCATCATCTTCTTCTTATAGTCTCTTGCCGCTCGCATGATCCGTACCGCTATTTCAGTGGCACAGCAGGGCAAAGTGATACGTACTGTGTGCCAGTGGCATATCACTAGCATATTCGCACACATTGGTTTGAGCTTTCTTACTAAATTTTTAAGAAAAAATAAGTTTTTATAGTGTTTTAGTATTCCTATTCGATATATGAAATATTGCGATAATTGCATATGGCTTCCTGCAAAAATATATATTTTTGTAAAACTTTAGTTATCAGATTTTTCCTTCCAAAAGTTTTTCTGTCTGTATATATATTCTTCTGTTACCAAAATTTAGATAATTATGAGTTACGAAAGCCAACCACAGTTAGCTAAGGGGTAAAATAATTTTTTTACCCCTTATATATATATATATATATATATATATATATATATATATATATATATATATATATATGATTTATATTCCAATTTTGAGTTCCGTCATCTTTTTCACCCTCTCCTCTTTATTCATGGCGACGGTGACGTCGAAGGTGAGACCATCGGGTTACGGTAAAAATGAGATACGTTGCACATGCCGCAGTGAAGGCGATGAGAGAGAGAGAAAGAAAGAAAGATAGCTTTTTGTAGTGATAAATTTATAAAAAAAAATAGTCATTTTACGCACCCATCATTAAAAACTAACGGTGAATCAAACGGCCGGAATATATATGAATAAATCAAATTTTTTGGAGAGATATATTTGCAAACCAAAGAATTTTCAAAGGAATAAATCTAATTATTTAAGTTTTGTAAGGATTTATCTGTTCCTGGTATTTTTACAGGGACATATATAAAATTAACCTTGTTTTTTTATTGGCTTATTTGATTTCTTAAATTCATATGGCTGACGTGTATTAAAAGCTAACCAGGTAATTAAGGCCTTTATCGACACGTTTTTGTTAAATTATTTTCTCATGGTTTGAGTTAGCTGAGTTGTAGTTATCAATGGATTATTGTAACATTCCTTAATCCCCCAAGTGCTAATCTAACTAAGCAAATATTATATATATATGTCACATGAAAATGACTGAAAAGATAATATTATTTTTTTTAAAAAAATATTAATCTAAAAATCCAAATGCAAAAAGGATTGGATGAATTGATTGATTTGATGCGTTTGTCGGAAAAAAAATAATTGAAAATTTGAATCGAAGTTTGCGATAGAACTATGAACGAGCCAAACATAAGCGAGTTAAACTAAGTTCGTGCTCAACTCGCTTGTCTACGCGCTAAACTCGAGCCAGATTACTTATATTTGAATCTAACTTGAGTTGTTTGTGAATAAGAGTTTGCCTTAGAAAAGCAATTACTGAGTTTCTTATTTGCACGAAACTTTGTCATTTAAAAAATCGATACACTCAAATTATTATTTCGAATTGTATTAGCATGAGAACTCCAGTTTTCTTTCCAGTGGTGGAATTATTATTTTGAGTGTATTCAACGTGAATATAAATAAATGACTTATTCGAATTGTTTATTAACAAGCTGAACATAATCTATTGTGAACAATAAGCGAATGTGGCGTCTCACTTTTCAAGGGATCACTCATTCTAGTACTATTCTAGTCTTAGCATGCTTAACTCTTCTAACCTTTTAAGCCTAATCATCGTTTAAAATGCTATAGCTTAGACTCACAAGTATTAGGCGATGTGAGATTCGTCTCAGTAGGCTTAACCAACTTTGTGGGAGAGCCGCGCTCTACCTACAACAGTCATTAGTATGAGAATCTCGCTCTCCCCGCTGTATAACTCTAACTCAACTGAGACTTATCTCATATCTTTGACTGGTAATTGACTCTAATACCAACTGTGACGCTCCACTTTCTAGAGGTCACCAATTTTAGGACTAGTCTAGTCCTAGCACGCTTAACTCTCTTAATTTTTTGGATCTAACTACCGCCCAAAATGCTATAGCCAGGTTAAGAGTTTTAGCCCCATTATATTTTATATATAGGATTATCTGAGGTCTCACAGCGAAATTGACATTTTAGCCGTGAATACAACATAAATTTTATATTTATGGGCAAAGCCAGGATTTCATTTTCAAGATAAGGTGGACAAAGATTCATACCAAACATTTCTTCTTCTTTTTTTATTTGATATATGTAAAAATGACAAATTGGATAGTGATGCATTCTATTTAATAATAGAGGATAATTGTATAGAATTTTCTGCAAAAAATCATCTTTCCAGGTTAATCCCTACAAAATTTTTATTTTTATTTTTATTCTTCTAAAAAGTCTGCCATTTATAAAAATGTCTTCATCGTCAATATCTGTTAGAAAATTATAATCAATCATAAGTTAAATATCTAGCCCTAATTAGGTTAAATTAAAAGTACGGATCTCAACGAGTACCACTTTCATTCGGAGAAGGATTTTGGATTCTATTTTATCTGACTTTTATAAATCAAACCCTTGTAATATTCTTTTTTAAGAGGGAGAATGAGATTTAAAGCAAAAGCTTTTATTTTTGCCAATATCTCTCTCTCTCATCCCTCCTCTAATATTTCTATATCTCAGCATCTTCTACATATTTTATCTCTAGCCTCTTCTCCTATATGTTCGCTCATCGCGTCTAGCGCAATCTTAGCATCTTCAATATCGTCCTCCACGTCTACAGCCATCTCGACCTTGCACACGATGTCCATTATTTCTTTCAAAGCATCCTAGATATTTGGGGTGAAGCTAGATGTATAATAAAGCATTTCCACAAACTTGATCAAAAAGTCGACGTTAGGACTGTTCGAGAGCTTCCAAACTACGACTGTGGTATCTATGAGTTGACAGTGCTTCATTGGAGTTGACGTGGCTTATTTTATCAAAAGTGACAGGAATATAGATGGTTGGTATCTGCCTACAATAAAATACAAATATTAGGAACTTATTATATAGCCAAAAAGGAAAAAAGAATGCTACGTAAATATAACTCAATAAGAATTTATAATCATGTGATCAATCTTGTTTGTGTGAAACAATCGTTGTACTCTAAAAGCTTAAGCTGTTAGAGAATAGTGTTTATATATATTTATATTTAACACTCCTCCTCACGTCTGGGCTTGAGATTTTTTGTAAGGCCCATGACGTGAACTTGAATTAAATGAAAGAAAATTAATAATGCGGGTTTACCCCTCACTTATCATATCAATTAGTAAGGGGAGCTATCCTTCTCGTGTGATGCTATTTATTTTTCCAGGGAAGAAAAACTTGTGGTTACGTGTCCTTATTTCTTTTTTCTCCAAGATTTGCTTGGTGTTCAGTTTACTAAGGGATTTTTTTTTGCGGACATTCCGTGAGTTTTTTATATATATATATTTTTTTTTAGAGAAAGGTAGCACGCTACCCGCTTCGTTTATTTCGTATAGAAATAAACTTGGCTGGAAATGTGAATCAACTAGGATTCGAACTCGGGACCTCGGGTACTAACCATCAAGCCCTTTGCCACTTGCGCTAGGGACGGTCGGTGTGAGTTTCTGATAATTGAGAGAAAGATGAGTGAAGAACTGGCTGTTTGCTCTCTTCAGTGGGACCTAGTCTCTGGGTTCCCTCGTTATGTGCTCGTGTTGGACTTTTTCGAATGATTGAACCCGCATAGAGAATCAGTCTGGCGTGACTCGAACTCATGACTTCTTGCTCTGATACTATGTGAAACAATCGTTGTACTATAAAAGCTTAAGCTGTTAGAGAACGGTGTTTATATATATATTTATATTTAATAGTTTGAATGCATCAATTATTGATTACTTAAGTAAATTGCAGTGTAAGCTACATCAGTAAGGTCAATGATAGCCTGAGGAATCCGAGAAAACATATCGTTGCTTATGAAAGTACATGGAACTTTTGATGCACGAAATTACTTTGGTCGGTCATTCGCAATATATTATTGATGTGTTGTCGAACTCATAAAATATCACTGATAATTTATATGATGAACTTATTAATTAAGCCTGTCTAAATGTTACTGTACCATGATTGTAGTGCATTACATGGAATTTTATAAGATTAAAAAACTAATGGATTGTTCATTAACATTTTTAAATAAATATTTTATAATTCACGTTGTGATGCCGATCGAAGTTATAGGTGTTGACATTTTTTCACTTTGCTTTGTTTGGATAGAGAGAAAAGAAGATAAAAGAAAAGAAAGAAATAATAATTTTCTTTCATATTGTTTAAATTACGAAAGAAAAATAAAAGAAAATAAGATTTTTTTTTTTTCTTCTTTTCTCTCTATCGAGACGGAGTGTTAAAGAACGCGTAAATATAATCGTTTCACTAAAAAATTAAAAATATTATACTCAGAAGCAAGATAAATATTGACGAGGAGAATTTCAAGCTTTTCTTTCCAAATTTAAAATTCTTTTTCTTAAATTTAATTAATGGTTGAAGCGAAAGCATGCGAACTTTTTTTTTAAAAAAAAGCGACGTGTTTATAGACGTAGTGAATTGAACTAGAAAAATGCTATCTGTACACCCTACACATCTTACACCCCGTCGTTCAAGAATTTAATTTTTTTTATAGATTTTTAGTATTAGAATAAAGATAAATAAAATAAGTAAGTGATATTAGCCTTTGAGAGGCTAGGGTATAAAATTTAGGAATAACTTCAAATACCATCCCTGTGGTTTCGTGCTTTCTCACTTTAGTGCCCTGTGGTTTAAAACGTATCACTTTAGTACCCTGTGGTTTGGTTATTCTCTTTTTGTTATCTTTTCGTTAATTTTTTCGTTAAATTAATGAGAAAGTTAAAACTACAGGATAATAAAGTGAATATTTGATAAACCATAGGTGGGGTATTTGAAGTTTTTTATGTATAATTTAACGAAAAAATTAACGAAAAGATAACAAAAAAAGAGAATAACCAAACCACAGGGTACTAAAGTGATACGTTTAAACCACAGGGCACTAAAGTGAGAAAACACGAAACCACATGGGTGGTATTTGAAGTTATCCCTAAAATTTATACCTGTAAAATAACTGTACATGCAACATTGTTCATTGAATTATGACCTCACAAAATAAAAATGATTTAAGATCCACTTTGATATTATAATATATTACTACAATTTATTTTCAAAAAAAATAATTTAAAAATAGTCTTAAATTATGTAGAAGCTCCTATGAGGCAAAATAGACCAGTGAAATAAGGTAAGAGTAGGTCACCTTAGCTTAGGAATCAATATCCTTCAAATTAGTCATTTTCATGCATGTGACCACCCCCTACAAATAAATTGTCACAACACCATGATAAGTGTGATGACTCATAAATGTGTTCATCTCAATCTACAACTGTTGATGATGATGTATTTATATAGTTTCCATTAATGATACCTGAAAAACCTAAAAGTTCGATGTAAATTTTACACTTTGCTTATCCAAAGACTAATATTTATGTACTAATTTTATAACTTTTTTATATACTAAATTAAAGCAATGTTATCTGTCCATCTACAGATTATGTATAAAATTTACACCACTAATCTTATCCGCTATGTTTTTCGTTTACCGAAAATACAGAACAGCTTTATAAATTCTAGAATAAATTACACTTTCGACCCTCAAACTATGAGGCGCATGACAATTAGTCCTTAAATTTTAATTTATTATAATATCTGACTCGAACTTTTTATATTGTTGTAATCAAGTTTCATAACCTAATTTATTTAGCTAAATATTAACAAATTATTGATCTAGAAGTGATATAAAATCGTAATTATTATCCCATCATCATACATAATACTTCCACATCACTTCTATATCAACAATCTGCCAATATTTAGTTAACTAAATTGAATTATGGGACTTGATTATACAGTAATTCAAAAAGTTCGAGTCAGAAATTATAAGAATTAAAGTTTTAGAACTAGAGTGTCCTGCTTTTATCATAAATTCTATAATAAATAAGATGTAAGAATATTTATACCGATATATAGATAGACAAATAATAGAATTATGCTATTGTACTATCGATAGCATCAAGCGCTTGGTGCTATCGAGTTTTTGACCGTTTGATAAAAGGATGTGCGGTTAGAATGATAGTGGTCCCCTAGAATTGAGATGGTGGTTGGTTGAATAGTACAATCTAACAGGTGGAAATAACTAAAATGTAGATCTAACGGTAGAAAACTCGAGAGTACCAAGAGTTTGGTACTATCGATAGTATAGTAGCCGAACTTCAAATAATATATGCGACAAAGATGTATACTCAATTATGGAGAGTGTGCAAGTATTATTTTGTTTTCCATTACAATCACACTGCCAAAGAAATAAAAAAATAAATGCCATGTGGAGAGTGAGGTGGAAATATAGCTGGATTTTGAAAGGAAGAGAAGCTCATCATATACAAAAACATAGCTGTCATGGCCCATGTGGTGTGTCACTCATTCTTTTGTCTCATCCAAAGATTTTTATTTTATTTTTGCCCTTTTGCTTGGTTCCAATGGACAACTAAAATGTACATGTTCTACTCACATGCCCACAACCTATAGCTATTTGCTTATGTTTCTACAGGTCTAATAGTTATATTTTTTAGGATTAATTTTATATATGTTTCTGCAAAGATATCAGATAGTAAATATATTTTTATAAAACTTAAGTTATCAGATTTATCTTTTCGAAAATTTTCTGATTTGTAAATATATTTCTCCAAAAGTTCTGCTTCACTCATATATGTCCCTAATGTATGATTCACTGTTAGTTTTTTAACGGTGGGCACGTAAAATGACTATTTTATTCTTACAAGTGTCCCTACAAAAAACTATCTTTTTCTCTCTCCTTGCCTTCGTCATGGCACGTGCGGCGTACCTCATTTTTGTCGCGACCGAGGGCCTTGCCTTCGACGTCGCCGCCGCCGTAGAGAGGAGAGAGTGAGAAAAATGATGGAACTCAATATTGAAATATAAATTATATATATAAGGGGTAAAAAGTTTATTTTACTCTTTAGCTAACTGCGGTTAGCTTTTTAAACTCATATTTATCTAAATTTTGTTAACAAAAGAATATATTAATTTGTAGGCGGAAAGACTCTTGGAGGAATAAATTTTATAACTTGAATTTTGTAGAAATATATATTTATTATTTGATACTTTTGCAGGAAGTCATATGCAATTAACTCAATGAAAACTCGCTTGCCCCAGACTCCGAGTCAAACGACTCAAACCTGGCCAAACTCGGTTGACTTGATCGAGTTACTTAAAACTCGGACTGAATCAAAATTATTTATCAAGTTACCTTATGATATTACTATTTAATAATTTTCTACTAAATAGTAGAAGTATCCAGATATTGATATAATAAGAATACAAAATAGTGATACTCTCTAATGGACAAAAAATAATAAAGAGTTATAGAACTTTCTGTTTGGGGTGTATACATCGAGTTTTATATTTAAAAATTGGATAAATTGCATGTTTGGTCTTCAAATTATGAGCTGGGTGACATTGTGATCCTCAAATTTTATTTTTTTATAATTTCTGACTCAAACTTTCAGAATTATTGCAATAAATTAAGTTTTATAATTCAATTGAGTTGATGAAATATTGATTTATCGTTAATATAGAGGTGATGTAACAGTGTTGTGATTAATAATACGCTAATATTAAGATGCTCTATCAATTTTATATCACGTTAATATTTTATCAACTAAATTATGTTGTTGGACTTGATTGTAACGATTCTGAATGTTCGAGTCAGAAGTTATGATAAATTAAAGTTTAAAAATCAAAGTGTTACCTGTCTCATAGTTTGAGGACTAAACGTGCAATTTACCCCTTAAAATTTGATGAGTTTTTAACTGAGTCGCTAAGAACTCCACTCAACTTAGGACCCGTTTGGTATTACGGCATCTAACACTAATATGTGAAACAGAATTAGGCAGAAAGCAGATAGGGCCGGATATGCTTCTGTATTTTTTGATGAGATCGCAAAGAATATATTACAATCGACAATATGATATGGCGTGCGAAAATAAATAGAATATTTTTCATCGTACTTTCTTACCACTAGTAACACAACTTTTTCGTAATACCAAACAGAGGCTCCTTTAAAACCAAATCGAGTTTTGGTGGTTGGGAACATTGATTGTGAAAAATAGAAACAAATAGAGTCTTTTTCATCGTATTTTTTTATAGCGAGTAACACAATTTTTTTTGTAATATAAGCAGAGCCTCGCTTTAAAACCAAATAGAGTGTTGGTGGTGAAGAACATTGATTATGAAAAACGGAAATGAATAAGATATTTTTCATCATATTTTCTTATTCCGAGTAACACATTTTTTCCGTAATACTAAACAGAGCCTCACTTTAATACCAAATCGAGTTTAAGTGGTTAAAAACATTGATTGTTAAAAAACAGAAACAAATAAAATATGTTTCATCACATTTTATTACCACGAATAGTATAATTTTCGTAATACCAAACAGAGCCTGAGTACTTTAAAACCAAATCTGAGTTTTGGTGGACAAGAACATTGATTGTGAGTACCCATATCTTATTGCAGGTGGATTCCAAACATGACAAGTACAAGCACGTAGATCTGACACTGATCTACCATGAATGCAGCATCGTTGCGCCGCATCATCAATAATTGATAGAGTAAACAATAAATGAGGCTAAGAGTGGGCACATCTGACGCACACATGACAGCCTGTGTTTGATTGTCTGCATTTGAATTTCATATTGAAAATAACTTTCAACTAAAATAAAATTTACATATAAATTATCTTTTTATTGTTGTTTGATAAATGAGGCTAAGAGTGGGCACATCGATCTAATACGCATGACGGCCAGTTTATTCGTTCGTAATGAAAATGACTTTCACTTAAATTAATACTGTTTGATGAATAGAAAAGTTAATAATTTTGAAACTATAGATTTTTTCACTTTTCGGGTTTATTTTATCTAAAATTTGTACATTGGTAAATAAGAGGGTGGAAAAAATGTTATAGACAGTTAATTTTCTTTTTCAATCTTTTTGTCTATTTTAATTGACTTAATCTTAATATTTTATTTTTTAATCTCTTTTTCTAGGCGAAGTCAATTACGACGTTTTGGAAATAATAGAGTTACGAGAGGACTTAATTTATGGTGAACCAAATAACGAAAGTGAGCATGTACGGCATAAAACAACTTCACCTCCCTCCACCACTTTCGGTGAATTAAATCTGCCGCCATGATGCTATGTTTCGAGGAAAACTTCAGTTACCCTCTCTATGGTTCAGCGCATATGCCCTTTACCATTTTCTAATTTAAAAATTGGATAACTATAAAACTGCATTGTTGTCGTTGTTGTCCACGATGCGCACCAACCAAAAAGGCGACATAACTTTTGAGAACTGAGGGGTCTTAAGACCGGCTGTAATATCATATATATTAGCTAAAAATCAAGAACTGTGGAGCTTCTGAGAACCGAAGGATAGATCTAATGGTGAAAAAGTCGATAGCACTAAATGCTTGGTGCTATTAGAAATATTCCAGCCGGACTCAAAATTCAAATTAATCGGTGTATAACCCATGAATAGTCATAATAGTGATTACATATGCAGCATTATTATTGTTTATTAAATTTGAGTAAATTGCACATTTGGTCCTCAAACTATGAGACGTGGGACACTTTGGTCCTCAAACTTTAATTTTTTATAAGTTCTAGCTCGAATTCTCAGAATTATTACAATCAAGTCCTGTAATCTAATTTAGTTAACTAAATATTAATATATCACTATAGTAGAAGTAATGTGATAGTATTGTATTGATAATGCACCAATAGTTAAGATCCTATATTACTTTTACATCAGCGGTCTTAATTATAATAATTTAAAAACTTTGAGCCAAAAATTATAATAAATTACTCTCAAAGAGTAAATAATAGTAGAAAAGCGTAGATAGAAGCAGAACGCATGCTGAAGTGATTAATATTTTTGGAGGTGAATGGCTCTGGTGAATGGCGTATTATGAAAATGAAAATTACTCCATGAAGGCTCTATTTTGTTCATTCATTTCACTTTTTCTTTCTATTGTTGTTCTATAACTAACCTAGAATTGTGATCAAATTTGTTAGATATTTTATTTAAAGTGAATACGATTAAAATGAAATCTGAAACTAAGGACCTGTTTGGCAACTGTAGGAATTTAAAATAGAGTTTTATATTTTTATGTAATAGATTGGTACAAAAACCTCAAAATTCTATAATTTTTTACTCCGTTTTTTGGTGTTTGGTACAAGTCCGGAAAAAAATTAATTTGATGTAAAAAAATAATTTTTGGTGTTTGGCGGAGGGGGGCGGCGGCGGCGGAGGCGGAGGGCGACTGCGGAGGAGGGCGGCGGCGGTGTCAGAGGCGGAGGGGGGGGGGGCGGCAAAGGGCTGGCGGGGACGGCGGAGGGCCGCCGGCAGCGACAGAGGAGGGCGGGGGCGGCGGCGATGTTGGAGGCGGAGGGCGGTGGCGGCAGAGGGCGGAGGGCAGCGGCAGAGGGCGGCGGCGGCGGCGGAGGAGGGCGGCGACGGTGGCGGAGCACGCAGTTGACGGAGTGGGAGAGCTCATGAGTATCGGCGGCGGAGTCGAGGAGAAGGAGGTGGTGGAAGATGTAGGAGGCAAGAAGAAAGAGGTGCAATGAGTTCTCTTTAAAAAAAAAAAAAAGTGGTCTGTGCTTTTGTTTTTCCACCAAAAAAACTCCGTTTTGAGTCTATTACTCTATTTTTTTTTACAATTCCAAAAGTTATCCAAACATGCCCTTTCTAATATTTCAAGAGTTGTAAAAAATACATCGTAAGTTGGACTATTACTCTATTTTAGAGAGTATCCAAACTGGCCCTAATTATGTACATTTCTAGATTATTTAGTCCGAACCATACAAACTCTTCTTCTATCTACTTCTGAGAGTAGACATAGTATTACTCTTCTGTTTGTTATATATGTGTACAAGAATACGCGGGCTTATAAGATCCTCATTAAGCTGGGCCTTTTCTTTTTTGGATCCTCTTTACACTTCAATTGGCCTCTTATTAAGCTCATATGAGGGCCCAATGTATATACAAATGGAAATCACATAAAAATTTGAAAGCACTTAAATTGTGACTCATTAATGCTCCCACATCGGATTCAAATGGGAAAGAAATTGTGTATAAAAAGTATAAGCTTTAATAATAATGACTAGATTTGAACATTTTGGATCAGTAGTTTGGATCCATTAAGTTATAAGTGCTGTCAGATTATAGAAAAACACAAAGAATTTATATTTTTTAAAAATAAAAAAGCGGTAATCTTCAAATAACTTCGTTAGGTCTTCTTAATGATAGTTCGAAACATCTTAACAGAAGAAAATTGTAGAAGCCCAAATTGACTATTTTGTGCGTGTTTGCTTTCGCAGAACCGCACCCCATCGAAGAAGGCGAGTTTCGTCCGTTAGGAGACGTTTGGTGACAGAACTAGAAATCACGCTTGTTGAGTGCGAAGTCGCGAGTTCACGCAGTACGCAAACTCGCATCCCTGTGAGACGGACTACACATGCAGGCTGTGTGGGCCCAACAGAAGTCTGAGTTCGTCGCTACGTCCAAATGTCGACGATATCGGGTTACACAAACTCGCGAGTTCGCCGCCGAACTTCCACGGAAACAAACTAGCCCTTAGTTCAAAGCACAACAATTAGAGAAATTTTATTTATACTAGGGATGATCTTAATGAACAAGCTAGGTATTCATCTCTTAAAATAAAATAAATAAATAAATGAATAAATAAAAATAAATCTTCTTGATAGATAATGTGATCACTACTCATATAATTAAGCACCAAAACAAAAAAAATTTACATTACAACACCTTTTGAATATATAATGCAACATATTAAATGCCAATGTAAATATTAAATACACATACGACCAAATGGATTCTAAGATATCTTTTGGAATTGGGGAAAAAATTGCTTTATTTCTGATATAAATACAGCTTCTGGGATTAAAAATAAAAAAAAATTAGAACAATTTGGTGTTTAGATGAGAATTGAGTTATTAACAAGAATTAAAAAAAATAGTGGTTGGATGTTGGTTAAAGTGGAATAATGGGAATAGAGTAATTATGATTTTAAAATAGAATTATTTTCCCTATTTAACATATATCAAAATATTAATTAAATAAAATTTAATAAGTAATTGAAATTAATTAATTAACTATGAACATTGTATAGGAAAATGTATATAATTAACTATAAAAAAATAAGTTAATACATTAGTTAATTAATCATTAATTATTTAAGTAGTAGTTAAATAAATAAATTATATTAATAACTAGATGAGCACATCAATACATAAAAATTTTAATTAGCTAATTAAATATAAATAATAAATTGATTGATCAAGTAGTAATAAATTAATTAAATTGCTCAACTATTAATAACAGCCGCTATTTAAAACGTTTAAATAGCTGCTGCTATACCCACCATAGTGACTGCTATAGCGAATTTACTATACTATCACTATGAATAACGTTTATTGCGGGATTTAGCAAAGAGAGTTCGTAGCGTCCACTTTAGCAGCTCTAGGCCCGTTAACATGTTGCGAACCGATCAAAATATCTTTTTGGGTCGAGTTCTGAAGTTAAATAAAATGATCAAAATTCTATAAATGGATTACAGATTTTAGTTTGTTTTTCTTTTTGATTAGCCAAATCATAATATTTTTATGTTTCTCTTACAGATAATGACATTAAATATATATAGACTTCCAATATTGAAAAAAGGCAATAGTTAGTTGTTTTTTCTTTAAAACCAAATTTATGTATCTTTTATAAGGAATATCGATACATATTAAGTAGTTTTTTTTTTTGGCAAAATCCGTTATAAGCTCGTAATGCCCGCTATAACATCCGATATTCGCTATAAGACAACCCAAACACGATGTATCTGTTATTCTCTATTTACAATCTTATATTTATACTCTACTTTACTTGTTAAATTATACAAAACAACCGTATATTCTTCAAAAACTTAAAAATTAGAAAATAGTATTTTTAATATTTATATTCAACATTTCCAATACATAGCCCTAAAACGAGAGTGAGAAATATGGATAGTATATAATTCGTGCAACATATAATGTTGTAAAAGCTAACCTTTTTCTTGCGGGAGGAGCACAGAATAGTCGTTTATTGCCGATGCAACATCATCAAGATTCTCACATCGGATTAATCCGACCGACACTTCTCATTACGCCGATGTGAATATTGATGATGTTGCATCCGCAAACATCGACTGCTTTAAGCAATTCGTATAGAAACTTCGCGCGAAAAAGAAACAGAAGCCACAGAAGCAGGAGAAAACCAAAAAATTAAGCTTAATTATAATTAAGCTGCTTTTAAGAGAAGTGCTTAACATGCTTCAAAGAAAAATGGGCTCCTAAGTTGTGTGTGTGTGTGTGTGTTAGTGTATATATATATATTATTATATGTATTACAAGTGAAGTGGAGGAGAAGGGTTAAGGAACAAAAGAGCAGATCTAAATTGATTATGATAAAAGCAGAAGCAAAAAATTATTATTATTATGGGGCAATTGATTATATACCCTTAAAAAGTTTTTAATTTTCGTATTTACCCCTCTTTAGAGGACTAATATTAAAAGTATTCTTTTAAGATTCCAAGTTCTTTTCAAATATATCCCTAGAGTTAAGTTCTGTTAGTGAACTGTCAGAAAACAACCGTTATTTCTGTGAAATTATCATTTTGCCTTTTTAAATATACTCTTCTACCTTTAGTACCAATTTTATTTTTTGTCCTTAAGTTTGGGGCAAATGAAGTATTTGACTTTTGTATAGTCACTAACTTTTTTTATTTATCCTTAAGTTAGGGACAACATAAATATTTTCACTATTTTTAAACTATGGTAGAAATTTAATTCAGGTTTAATCCGAAATAACTTAACAGGCACTAACAGTGAGGGTATTTTTGAATAACGGAAAAATATACGAGGGGTATATTTGAGATAAAAAAAAAGATAAATAAAATTTTCAGAAGTTGTGAGGAGTATAAAGGTAATTATTCCTATTATTATTATTATTATTATTAAGGAGGAGAAAATAAAGGGAAAATTTGGGATGAGAACGGGGGAGGCAACTAGAGATGTCAACAGGTAGGATTCGGGGCGGATTTTTAAAAATTCGAACCCGAACCCCACTCCAAATTCGAGACCCGAACCCGAACCCGAATCCGACGGATTTTAAAAATCCATATCCAAACCCGAACCCGACCAAAAATCCAAAATCCGAACCCGAACCCGAACCCGAAAATTCAAACCCGAAATAATTATTATTTTTTCCAATATTTCAAAATACATTATATTAAATCTAAAATTTTAAAATAAAATTCAAATATAACATCAAAATTTTATATATATATTATATATAATGCAAAATAAATTCGGGTTCGGATCGGGTTCGAGTCGGGTATAGTCAAAATTCATATCCGAATTCATATCCGTCGGATTTTTGTTTTTGATATCTATATCCGAATCCATATCCATTTAGCATCAAATATATCCGTTTTATTCGGGTTCGAATTCGGATAAAATTTCGAGTGTGCGTACCATTGACATCCCAGAGGCAACGCGCGACGCGCGCGCGCAGAAGGTACAGCGCGGTTGTTGGCGCGCATTCGCACCATGCTGACGTGGGGCCATGTGATTGGCCAGGGCCGTACATGTGTAGGCCCCACGCCTCCGGAATCTGAACTGTCCCCACTTGCGTACCAATCCCACCTCCCCCGCATACTGCGTAACTAACAACAACAACACTAAAGTAGTAATAATAATAATAATAATAAAGCTAAGCTATAAAAAAAATTTTCTGTAAATATTTATTTATTTATTTTTTCTCTGAACTTTCAAAAATTTATATTTTACCCGATTAAATATAAAAATATAAAAATATATAAACGTCATTTTATAACAGTTTGATCTTTTAGTCTCTGTTTGGTTGGAGGTTAAGGGGGAAATAAGAAGTTATCCCCCCCTTATCCCCAAACAAAAAAAAAGGGGTGGGATTACTAACCCACCCCCACCCCTTAACGGATTTTTCCGGAATAATCCGTTAAAGGGTGGGTTAACAATCCCACCCCTCCCCGTGGAATAGGGGGTGGGGTTAGCTAACCCACCCCTATTTAATTTTTAAATTTAAATTTGAATTTTAAAATTTAAAACTTTCAATTTTTGAATTTGATATTTAAAAATTTAAATTTTATATTTTTGAAACTTAAGAATTAAATATTTAAATTTAAAATTTAAAAATTTAAATTAAATATAATAAAATGGGCAATATCATTATTTTCTATTTATAACTACCTATTATTCTCCTTATTCCACCTTAACAATCCAAACGCTATTTTTTTTATTCCCGAAAACAACTCAATTTTCATCCAAACGAAAAATTGGTCTAATCCCTACTTATCCCTGCACTTAACCCTATTCCTGGAATAGACAATTCTTGAGTACAACGGTTATTTAACTTGGTATCGATCGGAGCAGGAGGTCCTGAGTTCGAGTCACTCCAGGCTCTTACATTATTAATTTGCTCCCATTTAATTTAAGTCCACGTCATGGACCTTGTAAAAGGTCTCGAGTCCAGACCTGAGGGGCAAGGAGGTACGATATTAATGGAGAGGGCAAAATGACTAAATTACCTTTATTTCTTTTATAAGAAAAAAAAATTAATTATTCTTGTCATTTAAAGGGCATTTTCGATATAAATTGTAAGAAATGGATAGAATAGTGATGGAATCCTGACGGAAGGGGGCTAAATGCAACAACTTGAAATATTGAGGGAGTAAAATGTAGGTTTTTGAAAGTTAGGGAGCGAAAGTGAAAAACGAGTATTTATAAGGAAATTTTCTGTAATTTAGCCTAATAAAAATAAAATTAAATTTTTACTGTATTAGAATTTCGTCACTATTCTATCCATTTCTTACAGTTTATACTGAAAATATTCTTTAAAATGACATAAGCATATTTAAAAATTATTTTTTTCTTATAGAATAAGTAAGGGCAATTTGATCATTTCGCCTTTTTATTAACGCTGTAACCTTTTGAAAATATTTCTGAAATTTTAAGTAGAGAAAATATAGGTTTTTGAAAGTCAGAAAAAAAAAAAAGCAAGGATATCTATAGGGAGATTTTCTGTATTTTAAGGGGTGTTTGGTTCGTCGGAAAAGCATGAAAAAAAAATTTAATGAAAAACCTCTTTTCCAGTTTTTCATTTGTTTGGTTTCAAGAAAAAACTAGTTTTTTTTTATAAATTGTTTTTCAAATTTTATCGCAAATTAAGTGTGATAATTCTGTAAACAGTCCTTCTAGATATTATAAATCATGTCTATTTTATTAAATTTTGAAATTTTTAAGTGTGATATGTATGGATACTCCTCTTGCATTTCTCAACTATTATAATGTCCTATAAATGCATATTTTAAGAAGTTACACTCACAATGAAAAAAATTATTTAAACTTTGACTACCACCAAGTGTCTGTTATGTGTTGTTACTTTAGACTGCATGCATGTATACGTAAATCAATCAAAAATATTTGTATTATATAAGCTAACATATCGACAGCATATAAAAACTATTTTGGGTGCAGCAATCGTACTCTTATCAAATATTTTTCTGTAAAAGTGATTATGTATGACATCCCGGACTTCCCAGGGGGTCATCCATCCTAGGACTACTCCCGTCCTAGCACGCTCAACTTTCTCAACCTCTTGGGTCAAGCCACCACCCAAAATACTTAAGCCGGATTAAAAGTTTAGCCCTATTATATCTTGTACATAGGATTATCTGCGGTCTCACAATCTCCCCCCTTTAAGGCCTGATGTTCTCGTTAATCTCAGACTCACAAGTACCAGGGATGTGAGACTCGTCTCGCTAGCCTAAACTGACCTTGTGGTGAGCCGCGCTCCACCGACAACAGTCAACAGTATGAGAGTCTCGCTCTTCCCGCTATACAATCCTGGCTCAGCCAAGACTCATCTCACACTTCCAGCTGGTAATTGGTTCTGATACCAACTGTGACGCCCTGGACTTCCTAGGGGGTCATCTATGCTAGGACTACTCCCGTCCTAGCACGCTCAACTTTCTCAACCTCTTGGACCAAGCCACCACCCAAAATGCTTAAGCCGGGTTAAGAGTTTAGTCATATTATATTTTATATATGAGACTATCTGGGGTCTCATATTATGGTTGGAGAAAAAATATACAATGAGAAATAGATTGGGACAAATATATATATATATATATATATATATATATATAGAGTAAGGCTACTATACTCTTATGAGTATAGAGCCCTTCGTACTCATAAGTTGTTTTCAATGATGGAGCTTCCGAATCGACGATCCACACCGTTAAACATGATCTAAAACACTTGAAACTTTTATATATATAGCATCAACAAATCAAACAAGAAGCAACTGCATGCTGATAAAGGAAAGAGAAAGGCCAAAAGAAGAGCAAGTTGAAGGGACTATAGATGATGGGAGAGGAAGATCTTATACAGTTAATTAAAGCAAATCTCCATTAATGCCAATAATTAAGAAGATGTTTATGTAGATCCTTATAGAGTCAAATTACTATTAAGATCTAGAGAGAGATGGAGAATGGTGTTAATTAAAGAGTATTATATATAAGGAAGAGAGTATAGTTAATATTTGTGGTGGGACTAATGGAAAATTTGCTTTTTAGAGGGAGGAGGAATTGGTGGTTGATTTACTCTCTTTTATTGGTGATGTTGAAAATGGTCATGAGCTTTCTCCCATTAATGCATGCCTAGCACTAGAGCCGACAATCTAGCTAGCTGTTCGCGAGCCATGCAATTTACAGTGTGGACGCCTCAGAATGTCAATGGGCACGGATACTCAAGATTTTATTTGAATCCGAATCCAACTGGAACGAGTTTATTCAATGCTAAATGCATACGATTACGAATACGGATATAGAAAGTGAAAAACTGATGGATTTGGATTTAGAGATGAATTTTATTTGCATCTGATCTGAACCCGAACGTGAATTGATTTTATATTTTATAATATATATGATGTTTGATGTTATATTTGAATTTGTATTTTGAAAAATAAACTTTGAATGACACTAAAAGCTCGTTTTCGTAAATATACTCTAAACCAGTCTTATTGTGCCATGCAAAATAGTAAAAGAAAAAAAAAAATTAATCAAGAATAATATAATAATTTAATATTGAAATAATGTTATAAATAAGGGTTTATGGTTTAGGGTTATATACATTTCAACAGCATTGGGGACCTTTGATTGGCTACTGTTATTCGTATATAGAATAACTACAATAGAGAAAACTTTCGGGAGCTTTTAAAAAAAAAATTTAAAAAAAAACCGAATATTTTGTGACCCAAATTAATCCGAGCCCATAACTACCAGGCCGGGCCGGACCGGACCGGATCGTACCGGCCCGGCCCGTTTGTCACCACTACATGATTCAGCGGTGCGCAGTGCGAGGACAATTTCGTAATTTCACCCCTCAAATGACTCGTCACTCGTACCTCATGCGATCCCGTGAACCGGACCGGCGCCCTGAACCGGACCGTGACCGGTCCAACGTTCCCATCGTAGTGAGACGAGCGAGAGATATTCCCCCCTTTTTATTATTCTCGGGAATAAGGAGGAGAATAAAAAGAGGAATAAAAATTATACGAAGGGGGGAAAAGGAGAGAAGAGTATACGAATCACCGCGAGTTCGATTTCGATTAATCTCCACAATTATGCCGCAAATCTCGGGATAAGATTCCCCGCACGGGTATGGATTGAGTTCTTGTTTGTGTACTTGCTCCCAAACCCTAACCCTAGATCGAGCTTTATGTGTAATTGATGCATGTGTGAATGGAATTTTTGATTTTTTGTACCTGTTGAATCGCATGATGCTCTAAATCCTTGTTATTTTGAGGAATTTGGTGGAGTTTTGCTTTTTTTTATTTATAGAGGAGGGTGTAAAGTTGATATTTTGATCCTTGGTTGGTTTGAATTGATCCTAATTTGTTGATTGTTTTGTTATTCTTTGTAAGTATTTCTCTTTGTGTGTGGAATAGTTAGGGTAATGTGTAACCTATTTTAGAACTGATTTTGAGACCCTTTTCCTCTTTTCTTTCCTTTATATGTTTTCGAATTGGATTCGTATGGTGCGCATGCTACACTCTTTTTCCACTATGGATGAAGCCGAGTCCATCTGGATAATTTAGGGAACTTTGCAATCTTAGAAGAAGTTGTGAAAAGATTAAAAAAAATATATGGCAGAAACAAAATACAATTGAAACGTTACACTCGCCACGAATTCACATTTAGGGAAATGGTATTGATGAGAGTTTAACTTGTATCAATGATATCCGATTCAGATCCAGTGCAACTGTTGGATCAAAAGTTATAGACTGGGACTTATTCGTGCGTAAAGATCGTTTCTTTCCTTAATTAGTTTAATCACAACAATTTCGTTTGTAATGTCGGTTTACATTTTGTGCATTAGTACTTGGTAGATACACCAACAGTGTAAGTTTTTTAAGCTCAGTAGGCATAATTAGACATGTTAAAGCTACAAGTAAACATTTTGGAAGTGTTAAACTAAGCCCACAAGCCTTGCGAACATGTTACACCACTTGTGGTTTTGTCACAGCAAAACTTCAAGTCAGTTAACTTGGCCAATCTCCTCTTTTAATACTAAAGGTTATCATTGATCTCCCCACCCCTCCCTCTTTTGCGACATCTTTATGTGGAGTGTCCCTCTTGACCGCTAATCATGGGAAAAAACTTCAGGCGGGAGCTCCCCAACGACGCCTCGTGAAGAAGCTCTAATCCGTTGCCACGTGTCATTTTTATCTCTATTCAAGGGTTATAATCCTTCCCTCTAAGGTTTAAAAATTCTTTTTGAATTTTAGTGTTAAAAAAACCCAACGAATTATTGGATGGAGGCAAAACTAATACGTGGTAGCGGATCTGGGGCTCTCCAACGAGGCGTTGTTGGGGAGCTCCCCACTGAAGTTTTATCTCTAATCATGTGTGCTGTACAAATCTTGTCATGAATTTGGTGGTTCCTTTTGTGACTCAAAAGTGCCATTGCTCACCCATGTCAGCATTCTTAACTTAGCCATATCTTATGTTTTGTGTGATAGGCTTTGCAACTTCTAGTTATATAGCCTGGTTAATCTCGGACTTTGTGTTGCCTGCTGACTTTCATTTTTTTAACCTTTTTTCCTTCTTATATTTGCTTTAAATTCTTCAATGAACCCAGCCACTGATGAAGCTACTTAGGATGGGACTGAAAGCGTAGATGCAAATGCTAAACAGGGCCGTTCTAGTTCTTACATTTCTTTCTTTTACAGGAAATTGTTGACTTGGGATGTGTCCAATAGTGCTATCTAGTGATCGTGCTTAATAGTCAACCTTTGTGGACAATGAGCATTTTTGTTTGGTTTCATTAAAGCAGCATTAACATAGAGTGTAATGGTGATACTAGCTCTAATTACAATCTCCTATGGTTGACTTGGGATATGTCCATTTTACGGTCCTCATAATCATGAGTTTTCTAGATGATGCTTTCCACCTATTAGGTGATTTACTATATTCGGAGCAAAATGATGTACTGGCCTCTATGCTATTCAATTGTAGACTTCTTTTCATACTCTCCATCAACTATGCAACATGCCCCTTGAGTATACACATGAAGTATGCTAACAAGATCTGTATCTTAACAGGCCCTTAAAGTTTAAATCTTTCAAATTTTGACTAGCAATCACTGGAAGAATATAGATTTATCTCTATAAAGGTTTCTAGTTGTATTTATGATTTATTCTACATTAAAAAGAAAAGTGAGCACGTTTACATTATGTAGTATCATCTTGTGATGTGACATGTGCCAAAGCATGCTGACATATAAGAATAGCTCCTTATATTGTATGTTGTTTATATTAAGTATTATGTTGATTATATTAAGTACTGATGCATCCTCTGCCACAGAACTTGCTATTTCAGTGGCTTCCTAGAAAGTAGATGGTCTCATAATCTTTGTTTTCTGGATCTTAATTTGTAATTCATAAAAAGGCAGATCAGCTGAATCTTTCAGTCTAATGAGGTGGGAAAGGCACGAAGGGTTACGTATTCTAAATCCCAGTTTTGTGAAGTATTATCATGTAAGTAACCGAAAGAAAGACTGTAGAACACCTATTATACCTGTTTAAAATCTTGGAAAGGAGCAAACATGTAATGGAGTTTGTAAAATCAGTTTGTTGAAAACTATAGTATCTATCTAGAGGAGGCAATTGAAATGTTTAGGTACAACATATAAGCGATGCACTCTTATCCCATTTTGAAGATATAATCCAAGCATAACATGGGTTCTTCTTATAGACGCTCAAAATGAGTCCTAAGATTTTTGCTAATCACATGCTTTCTCAGTGTATATATTTTTGTCAAGTTCTAGAGCCTCAATAATGAACCCCAAGGTGCTGATATTTGAGTTTTGTCTAAGGCGTTCAATTAAAGAAGCCATAAAGGGGATTTTCTTTTGAATGTCGGTTGTTGGTGTCTCTTCTTGGTATGGAGTCTTTGGACGAAAAATTGATAAACTTATTCTGAATTATAATGTATGAACGAAGTACATTACATGGCTTATATATAATACCTATTAGATTGAGCTGCCTTTTACTATCGGACAGCTGTATATGCAATCGTTGCATTTAGGCTGGTGAAACAATCATGTGGGTCTAGGCTATACGCAGGCTAGCTGTTCAACACTAATGCATTATTGAAAGCCTGAACATATAGATTGTAATTTTTTCCATTGGTGGGGTAGAAAATAAGTACTTAATCTCATCTAGCTATGGGATAGGTTTTATTGAATGATCTCATAGTTTTTAACATTATTGGCTATATTGAATTTTCTTAGCAGCTTGTTAACTTCTATTTGATGTCATTTTTATAATTATGTTATGAAAGTAATGGGACTCTATACTTGAAGTTGAATAATTTCTACAGAGTTTTAAATGCCTGACATTATTCATTCATTACTTATGGAATCATTGTGAAAATCCTCGCCTTTATAACTTTGTAGGTTTTATGTATAGTGATGTTTGATTAACCCAAAGCTGCATATGCACCTCCATACGGCATCTCCATGAGCTGTATATAGTGATGTTTGATGAATCCAAAGCTGCATTGGTAAGTACCTTATTGTCAGTCTAGGTTGTATAAGAGGAAAGAGAAAAGCAAGGTGGACATTTCCGGGTATGAAAATTTCCAGGTATTAGTTTGCACACAGCTTTATGTGGCTGGTCGCTTTCCTTCTTTCTTTAGGGTTTTCCTGTCCTCTCTGGCTCCTTCCCATATGGCTTAGTGACTAGGTCTAAAATTATTCAAAGTCACAGTATATATTATTAATTTTCGAATCGTCATTAGGTCATGTAAAGCTCATATGATTCCTTTCTCCTTCATTCTGCTATTCTTATATAAATTATGTATTTCTTCTCACTTTTTCTGTATGAACCAACTGATAAAATTTGAATGACTGTTGAATCATCAGTTCCAATTCTTTTTCTGGTTCTTTTACTGTCTTAATCTAAACCAACTCCAGTGTTGGCTAATTACATATCATGACTGAAATTTTGTAGCCTTAAAACCTTTTGCATTATTGGGCTTTAGCTGACATTATGTGAAATATCAGACCATTCTCCAATCATTTATATGCTCCATCAGCTTTTAATTTCTACCTTCTTATGATACTTAACCAATTCCAGCTTGCGAATGTTGTAACCTTCTCTGCTGCTTATCATCATCAATTTTACGTTTCTATAACATGCAATCCAAATGTCTCGTATGTATCTTCAGAATTGGTTATCATTTAGCTTAGTTGCATGGACTATTAACATAGCATTCACTGCCTCTATATGGCATGTGATGTTTGCTGTTTAAAAACTCCATGTTTTTGGTGAAATTCTTTTCCTTATTGGGAGAGATCTGGAAGATTCTTCTTTCATACTGAAATATTTGATCTTAGTCACATAGGGCTTGGAAATTATTCATTTGGCATTCAATCTGTGAAACTGTGTACTTTATATTTAAATTAAGTGGATTTTGCGGAAAGAAAACAGCTTATTTCTTACCTTTTGAAACTTTCCGTCCTTTTTTTGTTTCTTGAAACTTTAGACGCCTTTCAAATTTTGTGTCAAAAGAAACGCTTACACGTTTCTAAAACTAAACCTTTTTGTCTAACACTGGCCTCACGCTTTCTTGCCCGAACTGATTTGTTAAGATGCAGTAGATCACCAGTATTTCAGCTAAAGCCTGGAATTTTTTGTGGAACTCTACTGTCCTTTGGATGAGATGACTGTTGAGCTAGAGAACTCTCTAGTTAAATTAGTTGAATTCTTATTTGCAACAAAAGTTCAACCTTTAGGACTCACAGGTATCCGTCATGTAGGCTCTGTAATACATTAGATCTGGGTATAAGGTCAATTGTAGAGCTTGTGCTGCTTCTTTTCTACTACTGCATTCACCGATTCAACTGATGAAGTTTGCTAATTCCAATCAAACAATGTTTGGTTTAAGTTGGGTAAATTGCGAAACTTAAAAGAGTAGAAAACCAAATATTTCAATGTGTTGTGGAGCAGACCCGATGAAGACCATAATTAATCTGCTAATTCTTTCTACATAGTAATGCTTGTGTCAGTTCCTAAAATTTATAATCTAGAGTTATTAAGAACTATTTTGCTTTCTACAGGCACATATTCAATCTTACTCTCAAAGTCTTCCAACAGAAATCATGGATCGCGCAGGTGGTGATGATAATGTAAGAGATAATGAATGACGGCTACTTCCCGTGTTTACCATAAAACTAATCGAGATCAGTATTTCATGTTCTTTGACTGGAAATGATGATGGATTAGTGATATGCAGGAAGGAGTGGCTGTCGTAGGATTCGAAGTCCCGACATCACCCGATTCGAGCTACAACAACCCCATTCCTGGGAACGAAGATGAAGCCCGCGAGCCACCGCTTGCCCCTCCTCACTTAAACCAGACCTTACTGAGCTTTCCGCCGAGCCAAGATGATTCGAGCAGTCTCCCGTTGCCGCAGAATGTGATCCTCAACCACCTCTACATAGAGAAGGAAAGCTCGAGATCGGTCGTAGCTTTGGGTATCACCCACCGTTACCGATCAAAGTTTGTGACCGTCGTGCTCTATAAGCCGGTCCAAAGAAGGGGAACATGATGACGATTTGGTCGCTTCATTTTTCCGCTTACTTCTTTCCATCCCAATATTCAGAGGAATTGATTGCACTCTTCGGCAGTGGACAAACCATCAGGTCGAAACCCTGCTGGGATTGTTCACCATTTTAAGTGATTGATTGTCTTGTCATATAGCTCTATGGGCTTCATATTGCAATGCAGGAGTAGGCATGGCCGCATTTTTAGCCTAGCCTTTTTTCCACTCATGGCATTTGATGAATGCGAATCATGAAATTCTTGTACTTCGAATACAGATTGAAACTTAAAAGCTTGAGGCTCGCTCGACCGACCAATTGGCCTATTTCAGTGCATGAAGAGTTCGGTGGACTGAAGATTTGTTGTTCGGAGCGGTCTCAAGCATATTTGAATTTTATATGTAAGGAGCGTTTCTGGTGAAGTAATGCTCGATACGTTTGCGAAGTCATTTCCGCATCAGTTGGACGTCGCCACATCCTATTGACATCGTGTCGAGCGATATAAGTTGACGAAGAATCGAACAAGCCCGAAATTGTTTTACTGAGGCAATGTTTGTTGTTGTATTTGTTTATCATTTTTCTTCCAGTTTGTTGAGATTGAAAACACTTGTGGATTGGGGCCCTTTATTTTTCATTAATGTTGGTTGGATGTCATATTTTATTTTACTGGTGCTAGGGTTTCTCTTCAGTATTTTTTTTTTCTTTTTTTTTTTCCTGATGGTATTAGAATAATTGTGGTATGTTTATAGAAAAGTAATGTTAGAATAAATTCCTTAGATGGGGTTTAGGTTCAGGTGCAAAAGTGCTCATCTTTGATACACTGAATCCTAGTATATTTAAGTAGTTAAGAAACTCATTGGTGCTAAAATTCTTATGCAGGTTTTGCCTGAGTTCCTTAGTTGATAAAAGGAAAAAAGCAAAAGAAAAAAAAAAGGGGGGGGCTTTTCTTTTCTCTATGTTGATTAATTTTTCTTGAGAATAGATCAAAATTTTCTTTGTACTTGATGATTTTGACCCAATTAAAGTAGCACATACAATAGATTAAAATAAATTTTCTTTGTGCTTGATGATTTTGACCCAAAGCCATAAATTACAGAAAACCCTCTTATAAATACCTATTTTTTCACCTTTCCTTCCCAACTTTCAATAATCTATATTTTATTCCCTCAACATTTCAAGTTGTTGCATTTAGCCCCCTATGTCAGGATTTCATTATTATTCCGTCCATCTCTTATAATTTATACCGAAAATGCTCTTCAAAATGATAAAAATATATCAAAAAAATTATTTTTTTTCTTTATAGAAAAAGTAATGGTAATTTCGTTATTTTGTCCTCTCCATTAATACTGTTCCTCCCTAAAAATATTTTTTTTAAAAAAAATTTAAGAGGGGCAAAATATAGATTTTTGAAAGTTAGGGAGGAAAAGTAAAAAAGTAGATATTTACAGGAGTATTTTCTGTAATTTAGCTTTTTTTCCCCCTAAGAATGAGGAGCTTAGTTTTCTACAACCAAACACACCACTTGGAGACCTGGTTTGGCTGAGGGATAAAGAAGGGATAACGAAAGTTATTCTTGTTATTCCACCAAAGGGAATATTTTTTATCGGAATATTTTATCCCAGTCAAATACTAATATTTCTTATTATTTTGAAATAGTTTGGAATAAACTATTGAGCAGGGCACTGAAGAAATTAACCTAATAATTTTTTGTACAATCCTACTAGAAAACAAAGAATTATATCTCTACATACTTCATTGCACCTATTTCGAAAATATTAGGGATATCTAATATATCCTTTAAAATTTCAAAAATATCTAATAAATTTTTGGTTGATCAAAATACCTTTATTGATTTCTAAAATTCTCTTCAAATATTCCCAAACTTCTAGGGTTTACTAATAAAAATTGAGATTTAGAAGAATTTTTTGATAATTTCAGATAAATTTTTTTAAAAAATTATAGTAGTCAGTAATAAATAAAAAAAAAACAAAACACCTGCTTTCATTGTTATTATCATTGTTATTGTTATTGTTATGATTATTATTACTATTATTGTTATTTCACTTCATTAAATTGATTCAACTTGAAAGAGTTTCACCAACATTTTCTCTTTTTTGTTGTTTTCAGGGACACGTGGCAAGATATAACTGGGGCAGGTGAGGATGATGTGTAAAGCAAAAACTCTTGTAAAAAGTCAAACTTCCCCACCACAAAATTTCATGCCACGTGGCACCATACCCAAGTGGGTCAATTTTTTTTTTTTGAGAAATTGGATAAGTAAGTCAACTTAGCTTTTGGTTGGATTCATACAATTTGTTCTCTATGCGTTGACTTTTGGCAAACTTAGACAAGCTTGGTTATAGACCACAATAAATTATGGGACCAAAAATTTAAAATTTTCTATAAATATATATATATATGAAACTTATTTGAACTATAACATGTTTTGATCCGACTATTCTATTTTAAAAAAATTTATTTTTCAAGTTGTTCCAACTAAACGAGCTTATAATTTTTAACGGAAACGAAACGACTCAAATCAAATTAATTTAAAAATTAAATAGCAGAATTAAAACTTTTAAACATTAAGCAGTTGAATCAGAATTGGCCGTAGCTCTATATACATATCTTTACAATTAAGTGATAAGATATTAATGAATTGTAAATCATTCGAACCACATTGGCTAAAACAAGAAATTTCAAAGAAAAATATTTGTCCATCCTTAGCTAATCTACTGGCTAAACATTTTTTTTATTTTATTTCCAATATTTCACATCATTTCTTTTATAACATGTATCAGCTTATATCTGTAGTATATCTCCAACTTTGCGTAGCAATATAAGATAAATGCAGATGTAATTATCATACTTCCATACGCATATATCTTCAGTTATAGTACACTACGTTGAACCAAACGACCTCTAAACATGCGGAAGCTACGCATATAAGCTACGCATCTGACGTGCGAAAGTGAAATTTGAACGAAAATAAAGTAAAGAGAGAAAACAAAAACAAAAACAACACAAAAAAAAAGAAGAAAAATTCAACTATATAATTAGGTGATGTATGAGACAAATTAAGGGGCACCTTATTATTAAAAAAGGTACCTAGTGAGTTTGACCTAGCTAGCACAAAAAGCCATTTTGTAGTAAATGAAGTGCACGAGCTTCCTCACCTGCTTTTTTGGCCAGCAATGGGACAAAGGAAAAAGAGAAGGACAAATAATATTATCATCCCATGCACCCGGTGCACCGTACACCGCATTCAAAAACCTTCCCACTTAGAGGCCTTAAAATAGAATTATAATTCAGTGCGTATTCTTTTCTTTTTTTTTGGTAAAATGCAGAAAACCTGCTTGTAAATATCTGCCTTTGTAGTTTGCGCTAGCTCAACCCAATATTGTTACTATTTCGTAACTATTTTGTGCATAAATTGTGCGGTACAATCCACGTTGTACTCTCAGAAATGGTGGAAATATATATATATATTTTCAAATAATAACTTTATGAAAGAGATTCTTTACTATCTACTAATTAACGCTTCTTTTTCTGTTATTTCTAAGAGTAGAATGGTTATATTACCAGTTATCACGTTGTATCATATAATGTATGTATCCTTATGAAAAATCGATCACATCAGAGCGCAGAATTAACGACAACGAAATACTAATGTTGTAAGGTTAGGTGCTACTATTTTAGATTTCGATGGAGCAAAATAGAGGGTTCTAAAAAGTATAAGGATAAAGTGCAAAAGTGAATATTTGAAAGAAGGTTTTTATGCAATTTAGCCTATTATTTGTGGCATATGAAAACAATTTCCATATTGAAAATTATAAATTTTAATACCTATTGAATATGGTCTAATAATGTTTCTTTTAATATTGTTGATTTTATGATTACAACTTAGGTATTAAATATCCAAATTTAGTTTGGTTTTTTTTGTGTCCATATTTAGGCTCTTTAGAAAACATAGAGGAGCATATTTATCGACTTAGATTTTAATTTAGAATTACATCGATCATTTATATATTGAATTCAGTACACGAGTTGTGCTATCCAAAAGATCATAATCTTAACACCCAAACTCAAGTGCATGGTGGTGGTAATCATGTGAATCATATCATGTGTACTGACCAAAGAAATAACAGAAGAGATAACGAAATAATTAATTGATATACTACAGTAATCAAACTAAGAACCTCCTGAAACAGAGCGAATTAACCTGATCGGTACTACGTTAGTGAAAAGATCGATCTCGTAAGAAGCACTCCATAATTAGTCTTATGAAATACACCTGGTGCATGCAACAATTATAGTCCCACATTTATCTTGCTAGCAATGAGCTGTGTTGCTGATGAACTCACGAGTCTATTTAATAACCCCTCTTACCCCAATCTCCACACATCTTTTATATATATATATATAAGACCCCTTTTTCTAAATAATTATTTATTTTGCACCATTATATGCATACATTGTATTGATAGTGTATATATATATATATATATTTACATCACTTGCGTGCCAAAAACTTCAGATCGATGACTACGACTCTTCTCGCCGTGATGGCGCTTCTGCTCATTGTATTGCCTTCGAGGGAGTTTGGCGCCGCCGTTGCGCGACCGCTGCGTTCGAATAGTAACCGCGGCGATCAGAATGCGCGTTTCGCGACGCGACCGCACGGCGCGCATCGGGTTTTTCGGGGTAGGGAGGTCAAGGGATGCCTGCCGAGGGGGTTCCGGGCGCCGCCGTCGGCGCCGAGCCGGTATGTGAACTACCATACTCTTGGTTCAGGGATTTGCTCAACTGTGGGACATCATCATCATCATAAGCCATGAAAAATACTCAGTTTGAGGAGTTTAGAGGAATTAATATGGGTTTTATATGTATATTTGCATGGATTCTCTCTCTCTTTCTCTCTCTCTTTTTTCTTTTTTCTTTTTTTTTTGGACTAAAATACAGAAATGATCCTGTAAGTACCTGCGTTTTTACTTTTCTCTCCGACTCTCAAAACTCTATATTTGCCTCCTTAACATTTTTGAAATGTTTTTAGGAGATGACGGTGTTAATAAAGAGAGCGAAATGATCAAATTGCTCTTACTTGTTCTTAAAAAAAATAACTTTTTAATATTTTTCTACCATTTTTAAAGAACATTTTCAGTATAAATTATAAGAAATGAACGGAATAGTGATGAAACCCTGATGAGGAGGCTAAATGTATGAACTTGAAACTTTGAGAGGATAAAATATAGGTTTTTAAAAGTTAAAAGTCATTGAGGAACAGCTAAAAAGCGAGTATTTATAGAAAAATTTTCTGATTTTGGCCTTTCATATATTCTTTATTTTATCCCTATATATTCTTAAAGTATATGTCGTAGAGATGGTGCATGGTTGATGCAAGTTCTCCATCAGTACGTATAAGAGATAAAAAAATATATGTATATATATATATACTTTTATCAAAGGTTATTGATGAACAAAGAAACATTAAAAAAAAAAAGGAAAAAAGAACCAATTAATGTAAAACTCTCTCTCCCCTCTCTCTGTATTAATATATTTGTATGTATGTAGATGGTTTGTATATGAGATGAGTTGATCTACTCATACGCTTGTTGCATGAGCAAATATGAAATGTCCAATTACTTGTATGAGACTTGAATTTGAATCCTAGTAAATATGGTCAATCGTAATGGATTTGTAAGTAGACTTTACTTAAATCTGAGGCCCAACACTATTCGGAGGCCGAGCCGATCCGGCGCAACCCAACCAATGCGGCGATCGGATCGTGCATAGCAACCCGGCCCGTTTTACACTTTTAGGTGGAAGCTCAAAACTTGATGAATAAAGTACGAACCCCCGCCCCCCCTCCATGTAACTGTATCTAGTGCAGTTGGCTAAGAACTTAATAATTGATATCCGAGATCCCAAGTTCGAAACTTAGTTACTTCATACTTCTCGATGTGTTCATTTTAAAAAAAGATAAACATAGCGGATAGTGTACTCTTCTTCTCTCAAAATAAATGAATAAGTAAATAAACTCTGCCCCAATTTAGTCTAATTTAGGTCAAAAATTTAGGCTTAAGCCCAAGCCCAATTTAGTCCAGTAACTTAAAAATGGGCTGGGCGGCGAGGCCGGACCCATTCTACACTGAATTTTACACCAGAAATTATCCGGTCTAATTCTTCGAGGCCTAGCCCAGCAAAGAAGAAGAAACAAAAGAAACACTACGAGAAAATTAACATTTAAAAATGCTTTTTTTCCTTATTTAATGATACTTAAAAGCATTTCAAAATAGTTTACTGTCATATTTCAAACATCTGCAAATGTATTTGCAAATGAAGAGTCGACACATACATACCGACGTTTATGCCAAGCTTAAGCTTCGGTAAAATATATCTTGACGCTTTAATCTTAACATCTTAAAGCATCAGAAAATTAAAAATAATAGTAAAGTTTATTTTTCAATAAATTGGTTTGATACAATAGACGGTTCATATACCGACGTTTTTTAAAGCGTCTGTATTTGCTGTACCTTAGGAACACCTGAGGATTCCCAAGCATTGTCTAAAAGCGCTCTTATAGTGAGATTTTTTTTAGATTAAAATACAGAAAACTCCCTTGTAAATATCCGTTTTTTCGCTTTTCCTCTCTAACTTTCAAAAATCTATATTTTACCTCTTTAAAATTTCAAAAATATTTTCAGCGGGGTACAACGTTAATGGAGAGGGCAAAATGACCAAATTACCCTTACTTCTTTTATAAGAAAAAAATAATTTTTTAATATATTTTTGTCATTTTGAAGGATATTTTCGATAATAATTATAAGAAATTGACGGAATAGTGATGGAACCCTGACGGAGGGGGGGGCAAAATGCAACAACTTGCAATATTTTTTTTTTAGAGAAAGGTAGCATACTACCCGCTTCGTTTATTTCGTTTTTAGAAATAAATTTAGTTGAAAATGTGAATCAACTAAGCTTCGAACTTAGGACCTCGAATACCAACCAGCAAGTCCTTTGCCACTTGCGCTAGGGACGGTCGGTAACTTGCAATGTTGAGGGGATAAAATATAGATTTTTGAAAGTTAAGAAGGAAAAATAAAAAAGTGAGTATTTATAAGAAAATTTTCTATAATTTAGTCATTTTTTTATGGTGAAATTAATCTCTATCTACTTTATAATATGAAACAAGGGACAGGACCCAAGTGAGGTAAAACCCTCCTTTTGATTCCTGTTCTCTCTTGTGCATGATATCCTCAGCATTACTTAAAATCTCCCCTGAGATATTGGACTTTTTTACAAAATAATCTTATAAAATTTCATAATTTGTGAAATAATCCTGCCAAATTTATATTTGGCAAACTAACCCTCTCTTCGCCACGTAGGAGCCACGTGAGATTTTTTTCTAAACGCGGTGAATCGTTCACCGTATTATACCATATTTTTTAAAGGCGGTGAATCGTTCACCGCCTTCTCTCATATCTTTTAAAGGCGGTGAATCGTACACCGCCTTCTCTCATATCTTTTAAAGACGGTGAATCGTTCACCGCCTTCTCTCATATCTTTTAAACGCGGTGAATCGTGCCACATTTATTAGTTAAAATTGTGCATGAATTATATAGGAAATAAAATAGGATTATACGTGGATTATTAGAATTTTATTTGATTGTTAGGATTGTATAGATAAATTATTATGATTTTCAGGTTGTTAAGATTATATGAAATTATATGGATAGATTATTAGGATTTTCAGGTTGTTAAGATTATATGAAATTGTATGGATAGATTATTAGAATTTTCAGGCGGTTAAGATTATATAAAATTGTATGAATAGATTATTAGGATTTTCAGGTTGTTAAGATTATATGTGATTGTTAGGATTATATATGGGATATAGAAAGAAACAGTAAATAAGCGAAAGACGATGAATGATTCATCGCTATTATGGAAAATTAGGAAGGCGGTGAATTGTTCACCGTCTTTCTAAAGGCGGTGAACGATTCACCGTCTTCAAAAAAAAAACTCCACCCTGGCGCCTACGTGGCGAAAGGAGGGTTAGTTTTCCAAATATAATTTGGGCAGGGTTATTTTACAAATTACCAAATTTTAAAGAATTATTTTGTAAAAAAGTCCGAAATATTCTTCAGCTTCACCTACCAGCTTGAACTGCTGTACCAAAAAGCAAAAAAGCATCCTCCCCCAACTTTTTCAGGTTCTCTTTCAGTATCCCAACTATGACACATGTGAACCTCTTCCTGACATGTCAAGACAGATTATTCATATGTTCTGCGCCATCACTTTAGCCGTGGACCAATCAGTTGATCTAAAACTTTACTTCTTTTTTATTTTAAGGGCGTGTGTTTGTTCCAAGTGTATCAAATTCTCAAATTGAAGCTTCTGTCCATACTAGAGTTAGAAGCTCTAAATTGGAGCATAGTTTCACTTTTTTGAGGTTGGAACTTCAATTTTGCTCCCTACTGTGTGCAGCAGAAATTCCTGAGATTTAGTGAGCGTTTGGCCTAGATTTTGATAATTAATTTTAGGATCAAAAGTGATTTTTTTTTTTAATAGAGTGTTTGGTAACCTCTTTTTCAAAATTTGTTTCTCATTTTTAAAATCAGCTTTCTTATTTTAGAGGCCCAAAATCAAAAGTAGCTAATAAAACTTGTTTCCTGAAATCTGATTCTGATTTTGAGCTCAAATTTTAAATTTTAAATTTTAATTTTAATTTTAAATTCAAGCTTTAAATTATAAATATTTAGTTTTAAATTTTAAATTTCGATATTAAATTTCAAATTTAAAAATTTAAATCTCAAATTTTAAATTCTAATTTTAAATTTCATATTTTGAATTTCAAATCTCACATTTCAAATTTTAAAATTTTAAATTTTAAATTTAATTTTGAAATTTAAAATTTAAAATTTAAAGATTTAATTTTTAATTTTTAATTTTTTGTCAAACAGTTTTACACAATCACTTTAAAAAATCGCTTTTCATCAAGACTCAACCAAACGTCTACAGTTTTTAATCAAAATTAATTCTCCAAATCAAAATTAATTTTACAGAAATCACTTCTCCACAGCTAGGCCAAACAGGCCCTTACATTTCATAAAACACTCTGCTAGAGGCGGCCGCTAAAGCTAAAAGCGATTACAATGCCAAAAGAGGCATCAATCAAATCCCAGCCACCTAGCAACCGTGATTTCTTCAGAAGATGTGAGGATTGAAATTAGAGATGGAATTGCAAGCCAGGTCCAGATGGCTCACAGCTGATGTGGTGGATCAGGTCCAGGCAATCACTTTCTCCCCTCTTCCACTGTAGCTAGACTTGAAAGCAGTAGGCCCCACTTAGAATTTGATCAGGTTCAAACCCAATAATGTCACCTCTGGGCCCACACCCCTCATGGGCCTGGGCCCATTCTCTGTAGAGACACCACATTGGATGTTGTGGTCATGTGTAGGACTAATTACACTGCACCAACCTTTGCAAGGACAAGGACATATGAGAGTTAAGAGTTATGTATCTACCTACCGTACCTAGCGCAGTTGACTAAGAGCCTGATGATTGGTACCCGAGATTTCAAGTTCAAAATCTAGTTGTTTTATATTTCTAGCTGAGTTTATTTCTAAAAAATAAGCGAAACGGATAGCTTGTTACTTTTCTCTCTAAAAAAAAAAGAGTTATAGGTTCATTTGGTTCAAGATTTATAATATTCCGATAATCCTAAAAATATTCTAATCGCTATCGTTCAATTCAAGTTGGGTAGTTGTAAAAGGTGTCAGTTAAATAGCTGAATAATTATAGATTCTTAGCTAGGTGGTAGGAATATGCTGGATTATCATGAAATAAAAGGTATTCTTATTTTCATGTTTGATAAGAATTAGCTGTAGTAGTCCATTATAAAAACATACTAGTTTTAACAACCTCCCAGTCCAAACGGCATGATAAATTAGTAACAAATTTGCGATTCCAAATATTAAATATAAAACATTCCCGGAATATATATTACAAACCATTTGGTTCACGGTTTGTAATATTCCGGTAATCCTTCAATTTTCTAATAGAAAATATTCAAATCATTACTATTCAATTTAAGTTGGGTAGTCATAAAAGGTGTTAATAAAGTAGTAAAATCATTGTAGATTTCTATATGGTATATAAATACTATATTACTATGGGTTATGAGATATTCTCATTTTCATATTTAATGTGAATTAGGTGTAGTACGTAGTTCATTAATAAGAATATATTAGTTTTTAATAACCTCCCAACCCAAGTATATTGCTTGATAAGTTGGTAACAAACTTATCATTCCGAATATAAGATTAATATATAATATTGTTGGAATATTACAAATTCTGACCCAAGAGTTATCTATCAACTCTTTCCCTAATGCAATGAGATCTCCTCCTATTCCTTTCAAAACTAAATATCATCAACCACCAAAACAGTAGTTATAAAGCAACATCATATTTGTTTCTCTCTCTCTCTTTCTCTCCCTATCTCCTTTAATTCCCTACTCTCATACAAAGCTCTAAGTGACCAACTTAGAGAGAGAGAGAGAGAGAGAGAGAGAGAGAGAGAGAGAGAGAGAGAGAGGAGGGTATACAGGCAATGGCTAAGAGAGAGAAGAGCTTGACATGTCGCGCTTTTCGCCAGAGGTGTCGGCTACTGGTGAAGGAGCAAAGGGCAAGGTTCTACATTCTGCGACGGTGCATCGCGATGCTAGTGTGTTGGAATGAAGAGAGAGATCCTTGATGCATGAGTTCTCTATGCTGGAGAGTATATATAGAGAGAGAGAGAGAGTAGATGGTTTGGTTCTATACTGGTTGATCATTTTTGCTATGTAATTGTCATCATATATCAAATAGATACAATCATATGTACATCGTGAGAAACTTTCGATGATCGAATTCATGTATAATTGATCTTTATATATGTTGGTCATTTTTTTTGTCTTTTGAGTAGATCTTTTTTTGTTTATGTTTATTCATCATGTTGCACTTGATCAGAAGGGAGCTAATTAATTAAGTTCTAATTAGACAACTTTTAAGTAGATAACTTTACTCTTTTTCCTTTTTTGATTTATTATGTAATTGTCACCATATATATATCAAATATATACAATCAAATATACATCATGCATGAGAAACTTTCGATGATCGACTTCATGCTTACTTGATCTTTATATATGTTGGTCATTTTTTGTCTCTTGAGTAGATCTTTTTTGTTTATGTTTATCATGTTGCACTTGATCAAAAAGGAGCTAATTAAGTTCTAATTAGATAACTTTTAATTAGACAACTTTACTCTTTTTTTCTTTTTGGATAACATTCAAAAGAGAATAGTAAACAACAATATAGCTTGTTTCAAATCTTTGTTATTTTCCTTCTAATTAGAAATATTTTTTCCTTTTAGAGATATATTTAAGATCTAACAGTGTAAAGTCAAAGTACCTTCTCCTTTTTTCTTTTTCTTTTTCTTTTTTTTTTAAAAAACCTTTTCTTTCTCTCTTTTGTCATAGAGCTTTTTAACCCTTTATTCCTTGGTTTTTGTTTTTTTCCCTTTTTTTTCTTTTCTTGAATTGAGTTATGCATTAGGGCATCAAGCTATATATACATCTAATTAACAAAGATCAAATCTAGTTAATTAAGCACCATTATGTCATGTTTCCTTAAATAATTAGTTCATGGATCAAACACTTGAGCACATTTTTAAAAGAAATAAATTGGAGCTTACACATGCACCAATTAATTTACCACAATATTTCTTTTTTTTACAACCTTTTCTTTTACTCACTCTGAGATTTCTAGGCCTCATATGATAACTCTTAATTACTCTGAAGAAACATATTAAATATATAAATTGCATCTCTATGCCAAAATTTGTTAGATTATATATAACATATTTTAATTAATTTTCTAGGGGCAACCTCTTCCCTTCATAATGAAGGTACAAGATTTTTTTTCTCTTGAAATGCATTTCTAGGGACAAATTAATTGGAAAATTTTGTTAATTTACTTTTCTTTTGCAACCATAAATCTGTATTAATCCTCTTTTTTTTTTTCTTTTTTTTGGTGATAACAGATGCAAGTGTTAAAAATATTTCTTGCTAGGGTTGTTCACTATTAATTTACATATGTATGGTGACTTTAGCTTTTCTCTCAGATGAAAAAAAAAGAAAAAGAAATTCTTATTTTTTAGGGTCAAATTTTCTTTTGCCTCTGGTTGTATTAAGACATTCACTAAACAGGAAAATAATTTTAAATTGATCCATATGATAAGTTAACCTAATGCCAATTTCCTATGACATGGCTTAAGCATATGTATTTATATAGCCAATTAAGTCTAAACTAGAATGCGAAATCTCACAATAAATTTGAGATTAATCAGAAATTAAGTATAGTTCTTACCTTGTTAATTTTGGGGGAAAAAAAAAATCGGTTCAAGAAGAAGTTAAGTTGCTGAACATTTTTTATCGAGCAATTAATCTGTTTTATTTACTCAAAAAGCGTACAGTATTCGATAAATTAGTGCGTACTGTCAAAAGTGCAGAAGCCAGAAAGGCTTCATATCTTTTCAGTAATAGTAGAGACGCAAGCGGAGTTTGGAATATTCGATCTCATCTCACCTTTTTCTTGTAAATTGATTGATTGAAGCGCATGTTTGGCTACACTTTTGCCGCGACGCGAGCAATTTGATGATTAATTGCTTGCATTTGAGGCAAAATAAGAAGCATTGCTTGAAGTGGTCACAGCAAATTAATAATTAGGGCAGCTGCATACATGCTTCCATGCTCACTCAGAAGTATCCAAATCCAAGCCCAAACTCATTTGCTGATGAGTGATAATAAGACTAACATTGATGACTATTCTAAATTATTGAGTGTACTAACAATAACTGGTGGAGTGACTCATGATTTAATTATTTGTCTAGAGTAAATATCATATGATTGGATATTGTAATCTAATTACTTCTACCTAAAAGGGATTCTGAGATTCTGAGGAGAGAAAAAAATAAAAAAAGTACTGAAAATTAATTTTGGTCAAAAGAACATCTTGGGAAACATCTAAAAGATGGACCCCCTCTCTCTTGTTCTTGAAAGAGAGAGAGATAGAAACATCATCATTTTGAAAATATATATATATATATATATATATATGTTTTTCTCCTCATGTCTAAAAAATATAGTGATGCCCCAATTTATGTATCACGAACACTTCTATAAATCTCGCGTGTCCGTGTCGGACACGTGTCCGATGTGGACACTCCTTGGACACGCATCCAATACCGATCCATAGGGCATACAACTAATATATATATATATATATTTATTTATTTATTTATTTCACTTTTTCTATCCATATATAATGTAAGATGATAAATATTTTAACTTTTTGATGAATGCATATATTTTTTTGACAATATAAATAAATTATGGATGGCGGAGATTTTTTTTTTCTTAAAATATATGAACTATCAATAAAAACTTCACTAATTTTCATTCATATGAGAAATATAACAATATTTTACCGAAATTAATATTCTATATATAATAAAAATATATTGTTATATTAAAATATTATATTTTATTAGTGGTGTCCATGTCGTGTCCGTGTCCGTGTCCTAATTTTTTTAAAGCTGCCGAGTCGCGGTGTCCGAGTCGTGTCGTATCCCGTGTCCCGTGTCAGTGTCCGTGACACTTAGGCCCCAATAGACCCATACGCACTAAAAAAAAAATTAAGGACTTTTTTTCTGTAAGTAACGATACTTAAAAACATTCAAAATTAGTTTATTGTCGTATTTGAAAGCATCCGTAAATAAAAAATCGCCACGTATATATCAATACTTATGCTAGATATATTATGACGCTTTAAAAGCTTCAAAAGATTAAAAATAATAGTTGGTTTGATACAATAGAGAATGTTGAAGAGTTCATATAAAGACGCTTTTTGAAACATCGATATTTGCTATATTATAGAGGGGGACGCTTCTCCCAGGCATCATCAAAAAAGCATTCTTATAATGGGATTTCTTTAGAGTGATGGATATGTGACATTCCAATAATTCCACATCGAATGAAAAAAGAATTTTAATTAAAAATATAAAGACCAATGACTCTAGTAATAATAACTGGGCTTAAATATTTTGGCACAGCCCCTTCAAAATATTGTTCTTACAAAATTTTAGTGTGTTAGCAAACACATATAAAATTTCTGGACCTTGTAGACGTATCAATCAAAATACTTCATAGTATGAGCGTCAACATATCAATAATATATAAAAGGCTAAATTACATAAAACCTCCTGTCAATACCCGCTTTTTCACTTCACCCCCTGTCATTCAAAAATCTATATTTTGCCCCCTTAAAAAATAAAAAATGTTCACAGGGGGGTACGGTGTGACAAAATAACCAAAATGCCCTCATCTTCTTCATCTCCTCCTCCCCAATCTTGCTCATCCTGCATCCCGCACCCTCGCCCACGCCTCTCTTGACCCCAACTCCGACTTTGTGCGAGGGCGAGGCGGCGGCCGAGGGCCAGGCGGTGGCTTAGGACATATGTGTGGGCATGGATGAGGGTTTCAGGAATATTTTGGGTATAAAAAATAAGATATAAACAGAACCCTAACGAAACACTGACGGCAAGAGGCGAAGTGAACATTTTTCATTTTTTAAGGAGGTAAAGTGTAGGTTTTTAAATGACAAGGGGAAAAGTAAAAAAGCGAGTATTGACAGAGAGGTTTTCTGTAATTTAGCCTATATAAAATTGACAACTTAAGCTACTGCATAATAGTATTTTTAATATTTTGTGTGGATTATACTCTGTGAAATAACAGTTTGTTTCTAATAATTTGAGTTGCTAGCTAGAAAACAATACTTCTTAATATTTTACATTTTTCAAACCTCTTTACCAAAAAGTATTGAGAAAAACTACTAGCTAGCAACACTCTTCTGGCCCCGTTTGGTTCGGGGGTTAAAGCGGGGATAACGAAGTTATCCCCGCTATTCCGCCAAAAGAAGCGAAGTTTGGCCGGGATATTTTATCCCGGTCAAACTTCGTTATTCTCGGTTATTCCGGAATAGCTGAGATAAACTATTCCATCGTTTTGACGGAATAGCGTTATTCCAAGCTTAATTCTAAATTTAATTAAGATTATAAATTTATTTAAACATAAATTATATAAACATAATATATTTAATTAATAATAAAAGAATAAAATATCCAAGCTAGATTTATAATAAATATTATTTAATTAATAATTTATATATTAATTTATTTACTAATTAACTAGATAATTAATTAACTATTTAATTTATTACTTTAATAAATATTTAATTAATTTTTTGAGTAATTAATTCATTATTTTAATTAATTTACTAATTAAATAATTAATTATATTGTTTAATTAATTAATATTTTGAGTAATTTAATTATTTTCTTAATTAATCATTTGACTATTATTAACTAATTTATTTATTAATTTATTATTTTATTAAATTATTTATAATTAATTAAATTATTAATTACCAATTAATTTATTTATTAATATTATGGGTTTTTAGCAATATTCATAATTATTTAGTAGATTAAATAAGTTAAATTATTACTTAATTAATATTTCGTCTTAATTAATTAGATAAAATATTATTGTTTAAAATTATAATTATTCTTATCCTCGCAATTCCAATCAAACCATCCAAACACTATTTTTCTTATTCCCGAGAAAAATCTACTTTTCATCCAAACGCAAAATTGATTTAATCCCCGCTTATACCTCAATTTATACATATCCCTGGAATAGTCATTTTTTGCTTATCCCCGAACCAAACAAGGCCTAATAAAGGATTATTTGTTTGCATACAATTACAACTGCACTATATGCAGATTCAATTATTTGATGGATTTTAATTCAATTTCTGCTGTAGCAGTTGAAATTGTAAAAAGAGGCTGAACTACAACAATCAAAATTAACTGCGCTCAAATTAGTTGTACTCTCAACTACAGTAACTGAAGAAAGTAAATTTAAAGAAATTAAAGATAATCTTACCTTCTTAATAACCTTTCAAATTGAAAATATTTTTTTCTTCTATATTTGGGGTAATCTCGCTATCTCATATAAAAGGTGATAAAATATTTTAATACAGTTCCCGACATCATACAACTAAACAAACTATGTATTGTTGTATCTATTTTTACTACATCCAACGAAACAAAATGCACATAATTATAAGTGTTGTATTTTTAATTGCATGCACCTCCAACTGCACTTGTTTAGTTGCAAGCTGTTGAGAACTGTATTAAAAGAAAAACAACAACAACAATATTATCTCATTTTAAATCAAATCTCTAGCAAACCAAATCGTAAATTTAGGTTAGTCACGTAAACAATTATAAAATAAAGAGGTGAAATGCACAATTAATCTTAAATCTTCACGGAATAGAACTCACACCTGTAGTTCATGGGCGTACACTGTGGGATGGTACGTAAGAGACTGTTTGGAAGCAGAAAGTCGAAGAGCAATAAATTGGTGATGAGTTTTACGAACTCGTTTTCGTCCCTCGTTCTACCGAAGTCGAAAGGCCAATCGATCAGTATATAATTATGAGTAAGAATTTAAATGACGTTGCAATTGTTGTGTCGAAACAAATATTGAGTCTCGGACTTTTTCGAAATCACGAATTCAACCTCTGACCCCTTTCGCTACCTGCTGCAGTCTTCACCTGTTCATGTCGCACGTGGATCCACTTCATGACAGTCTGGGATCTTTGTACATATCCATAAGTCTCAGCTCTCAGCAGACTGCACGACGTCCCTTTCTCTCATGCATGAAGTAAAGAACTTAAATATTTTCTCTGATTCTGATGTAATGCCTTAAAAATATTATTTGTTTATACTATTAAGTATCGTTTGTTCGGAGATAAGTAATTTTAGACTATTCCTGATATAGATATAATATTAAGATAAGCAGGAATAAGATTAATTTGGCGTTCGGATGAAAATTAGATTTTTTTCGGAAATAAGAAAAATAATATTTAGATGGTTTGATTGGAATAGTAAGGATAAGAATAATAATAATTTTAAAATAATAATATTTTATCTAATTAATTAATACAAAATATTAATTAAATAATAATTTAATTTATTTAATCTACTAATTAATTATGAATGTTACTAAAAAACCCTTAATATCATCAATTAATAAATTAATTGGTAATTAATAATTTAATTAATCACAAGTAATTTAATAAATTAATAAATAAATTAGTTAATAATAGTCAGATAATTAATTAAGAAAATAATTTAATTAATCACAAGTAATTTAATAAATTAATTAATTAATAAATAAATTAGTTAATAATAGTCAGATAATTAATTAAGACAATAATTAAATTATTCAAAATGTTAATTAATTAATCAATATAAGTATTAATTATTGACTAAATATACTAAATAATTAATTATTTAATTAGCAAATTAATTAAAATAATGAATTAATTACTCAAATAATTAATTAAATATTTATTAGAGTAATAAATTAAGTAGTTAATTACTCATCTAGTTAATTAGTAAATAAATTAATATATAAAATATTAATTAAATAATATTTTATTATAAATTTTGCTTGGACGTGACATCCGTTCTAATTAAATAGGACATATGGAGATATGAGATTTGATGCCTAAATGGCGACAGATACCATAATCTCAAATGAACAATTTTTGGCCACATTAATTGTTGATGTATTCAAATTGCCACATAGATTTGCCATTATAACCAAAAAAAATAACTTGTGGGCACAGGATCCCTTTTTGTTATGGGCAAGTCAAATTTATTGAAGCTGATCAAATTTTGTTAGCCAGTAATGACCAGATTTAATAAATCTTCGTACCGTATAAAACGTAGGAAAATTAAAGTATTAGTTTTTTACGTGGGGTCTGTTTGTTTCGATGTACTTATAAAAATAGTATTGTTGGGGATGCATATAGTTAGAAATATAGTAATTATAATTACATGCATCTTATTTAGTTGAATGTAGCAAAAAGTGCGAAATGTAAAAATACTTTATGTGGTTGCATGCGATTGGGAAATGCGTTAACGAACTTCTATCATTTTTTATATAGAACGGTGAAATTAACCCTTATATAGGAAAGGGAAAAAAAATAATCTATTTAAAAGATTATTAGAGAAGTAAGCTTATCTCTGTTTAAAATTATTTTCTTCAATTGTTGTAGTTGGAACTGCGGCCAATTTGGTTATAGTTTCAATTGCAGCAGTTGAGCCTTATCGTGCATTTACAACTGTAGTAGCTGAATTCAAATGCATCAAAACAAACGTTAGATTTAGATTTGTATATAGTTACAACTGCAGTGCAGTTATAATTACGTGCAAACAAACAGTCCCTTAAATTCTCAAATTTTTTGCTTTGATTTGAATTTTTTTAAATTTTAGTTCGTATATTTTTGTGTTGTCTATATCTGGTGCATCCATATATATATATATATATATATGTGCAACATCAATATTTCATATATATACCCCTCATCTATCTCATAGTTTCTATATATATATATATATATATAGATATAGATATATATATATATATATAGAGTCCGGCTACTATACTCTTATGAGTACGATCGCCTTCGTACTCATAAGTCGTTTTAGATGATAGAGCTTTCGAATTGACGATCCATACCGTAAAATATTAATTATCTAGAGCATTTAAAACTTTTAGAAATCAAATTTCATAATTTTTTGAAATCATTTACCTTACGATCAAAAGATCTCAAAATTGATAATTTTTAACGGCCGGTATGAGATATTTGCTAGTTTAACGGTGTAAAAGAATCAAAATCGGTTGCATTATTGATAGAAAATTTTGTTTACTATCTAGATAAAGATCAATAACTCCGCTCTTAAATTAAGAGATCCGATCATCCATTTTTAGGACGTCATTCAATTTTGACCGTTCATTTTATACCCGCTTGATGGACTTTATTATGATTTCGAAAAATTACGAAATTTATTTTTTAAAAATTTCAAATACTCTAGATTATGTTTAACGGTGTGGATCGTCGATTCGGAAGCTCCATCATCGAAAACAACTTATGAGTACAAAGGGCTCTATACTCATAAGAGTATAGTAGCCCTACTATATATATATATATATATATATAGGGTCCGGCTACTATACTCTTATGAGTATGATCGCATTCGTACTCAAAAATTTTTCTTGATGATGGAGCTTTCGAATCGACGATCCATACCGTTAAATATTATCTAGAGCATTTAAAACTTCTAGAAATTAAATTTCATAATTTTTTGACATCATTTGCCCTATGATCAAAAGATCTCAAAGTAGACAATTTTGAACGGCCGGTATGGGATACTTGCTCGTTTAACGGTGTAAAAGAATCGGAATCTGTTGAATTTTTGATAGAAAATTCTATTTACTATGTAGATAAAGATCAATAACTCGGATCTTAAATTGAAATTGAAGAATCTGATCATCCATTTTTAGGACGTCGTTCAATTTTGACCGTTCATTTTATGCCCACTTGATGGACTTTATAACGATTTCGAAAAATTACGAAATTTATTTTCTAGAAGTTTTAAATACTCTAGATCATATTTAACGGTGTGGATCGTCGATTCGGAAGCTCCATCATCGAAAACAACTTATGAGTACGAAGGGTCCTATACTCATAAGAGTATAGTAGCCCTACCCTATATATATATATATATATATATAGTTATATAAATTTTGATAAATAAAAAGTTACAAATGAAAGTAAAAGAGATTGAAATATGAGATAAGATTGGGAGCTAAGAGACATATGGTGCACGGATGGACGAAAGCAATTTAGGATAAATGATATATATATATAACTAGACTGGAATACTATCAATAGCACCAAGTCATTGGTGCTATTAGGTTTTCGGCTCTTGGATGAAGGATTGTACGGTTATGATGATAGTGGTCTTCTATAGTTGAGTGGGTGGTTGATTGAATAGTATGATCTAACCGATAAAAATGGTCAAAAAGATAGATCTAAGGTGGAAAACTTGGTAGCACCAACTGCTTGGTGCTATTAATAGCATAGTAGCCGAACTCTATAGATATATATATATATTTTTGAATCCCAAACATGAAATTAAGATCGATTTGACCCAGTAACATTACTTAACATTATCTACCAAATTTAATTTTCATATATTCGACTGAACCACTAGAATTATTAATAAAAAGAAAAAAAAAATCACTGCTTTTCTCAAAAGATGATTCTCTTGGTTTGTTAAGTGCAACTTTGCAAAAAATCACTCTCTGCTTTTTGAAACCACTCATTAGCATAAAACTAGCAAAAAAAAGCCATTTAAGAATCTTAAGGGGTTCAATTAATAAGGTCTATTTTACTTGGACAAGAATAAATGGTTAGAGAAGTAGTGTAAGAATTCTTTGTTGGCTATTTATTATTGACTAAAATAAGTTCAACTTTCTGTTCCATGACAATATGTCAAGAAGACTAATAAGTGAAATGGGTGAGTCCGATAAATTCAGTAGGACTGCTATCTCTAGACCTGACGGTAAGAGACCCAACAATAGACCTAACATCCATCGAGTTAGATCGAAATTCGTGAGCGTTGTAGCTGAGCCCTTAGAGCGGACTTTTTCCATCTTAATAGGCGCTTCACCTCCATTTATAATGCATACTGTTTACACTGCAAGGCATATGATGGAGAAGAGAAACAAAAATAAAAGGATTAAAAGAAATTTTGTTTTAAGTTTATTCCATTTCCTATTTTCTTTTACTTCGATTGATCCTTCTTTATCTCCGGGTGTTGAAAGAAGCTCCGTCAACCTCCTCCACGATCGTGCTCACAAGAAGAAAAATTTCGGTCGTATTTTGGGGTGTTGTTCCCGATTAATCCCGCATGTAAGGACGGGAATACGCCTTAGGGCAGTGCTCTACGCATGCTTCCGGATCAGTCAAATTATTTATTTCGATTTTAGTATTTATCTGTAAGTTTGATTTATTTATTTTATCACAAAATTAGTTAGATTTTAATCACAATTGAATTTTCGTTACGGTTTTTCTCCAACAGTCTGAATACGTTCTTTCTATCAGCACGTGCTTTTGAAATAATTGGTTAATCTGATCTTTACCCTTTGTAAAACAATTAGGGTCAAACAGACCCTGATCGGCAATTCCTCCTCCAGCGGATTCCTATTTCTAAAGACAGTCTGTACTAAGGCCATGAAACGACTGTGGCCATGACATGAAGTGACTCAAAGCTCCAGTAGAGCACTACAAAGTACTAGTCACTCACATGCAAAAAGAGAATGGTTTCTTTCAGTTATTATTGGGTAAAAATTTATAAAATTTAGGCTAAATTACAAAAAAAAAAAAACTCTCTATTAATATCCGTTTTTTCACTTTCCTTCATATCATTCAAAAATCTACATTTTGTCTTCTTAAAAAATAAAAAATATTCACTTCGCCCCCCGCCGTCAGTGTTCCGTTAGGGTTCCGTTTATATCTTATTTTTTATACCCAAAATATTTCTGAAACTCTCATCCATGCCCACACATATGTCTTAGGCCGCCGCCTCGCCCTCGGCCGCCTCGCTCTTGCACGAAGTCGGAGTTGGGGTCAAGAGAGGCGTGGGCGAGGGTGCGGGATGCGGAATGAGCAATATTGGAGAGGAGGAGATGAAGAAGATAAGGGCATTTTGGTTATTTTGTCACACCGTACCCCCTGTGAATATTTTTTATTTTTTAAGAGGACAAAATGTAGGTTTTTGAATGACATGGAGGAAAGTGAAAAAGCGGGTATTGACAGAGAGGTTTTATGTAATTTAGCCTAAAATTTATGTGAATTATAAATTATTTTAAGTTTATTATCTAATCTTTTGAAATTTTAATTTTATACATCTTTCAATTTGCTTGATTGGAGTCAGCCAATCGCACTTTGACTTCAAAATCTAAGCTAATTCTTTATTTTTAAAAAATTATAGTTACAAGAATTGTATAAAATGTAGTAACTAAATCGGTAAAGATTTTAGACATATTTAAATTTAAAGTTAAAATATCGTTGACTGACTCAAATCAAATAAATGGAAATAATATTTTGAAAGACTGTATAGTCGATTCAAAATAACAATCATTTAAGTAAGTTTTGTATATTTTTACCTAATTATTATCAATTGGATATTCACATTTAAAGTCTCTTTTTTTTTTCTTTTTTTTTTTTAGATTCCATTCTTTTCCTATTCCCTTAACATTTCCACCATTTGATTTGCTAAGGAAGTGATGCTCCTCATTTCAAACAGCTAAAGCTAAAGTCAAAAGCTCTAAAGGCTCCTAACATGTAAAGGGAAATGCTTTAATTTGGATCCCTATATAGAATCTTACTTATATTGGCTAATATAAGTTAAATTTTTAATATTTTGTACGACAACATATCAGTAGTTTATAAAAGTAGCATTAATTTGGCGAACTCGTTGTAGTTCCTATATCCAAAGGTAAGTGAAGTTAATTTAGCTATAATTTCAATTTGAAAGGAAAATAATATTAACATAGCTATATTTAACAGAGCAGATCAAATTTATTGAATATGATTAAGTTTTATGCCTTGCGAAACCTAATGCTACACGAGATATTTACTTCACGTCTACTGGTTGTTGGCTTAAATGGGCCAGCATCCTGCTCTGTGGCGGGAGGTCATGTTGGGCCGAGTCATGTTCGAAATGGCATGAGGCTGGGTGGGCCGAGTCATGTTCGAAGTGGCGTGAGGCTGGTGTGGCCTAGTCACAATCGAGACCCGTGGGCGCTGTATCTGTACGCTTTAAGTGAATTGATTGCGTATTTCTAATAGCTCGAGCTTTTGGGATTAATGGTTAGCGCTAACGATCCTACAAGTCGCACAATCGCAAGTTCATGCTATATATTTTTGCTCATATTTTGCATCAATCTTTAACTTTAAGGCTTGATTTAAATGTCCGCATAAAAATAATTTTTTATTAAATAAAATTTATCAGTCAATATCAAAATTTGTTAGTTTAAATATATAAAAGAGAAAAGCATTCCTTTTAAATGCTTCTTTTGGTCAAACATTACTAAAGTGGAGTGGCCCCAATACCCATTTATTATCTTATTATTATTGCTAACTTTCTCTTCTTATATGATGGTTTACTTTTTACACTACAATGTGAAACAGGAACACTTTAATGAGGAGAGAGAAATGAATAGAGTAAAAAAAAAAAAAGGTAAAAATTGTCTAGAAACCCCCTCAACTATAGCAATTTGTAAACACACCTCTCTTTAGAACCAAAAAATTTTGTCACATTTATTGATAGTTTTATCGAATTTAACAATTTAAATTACTTTCCAGCAAATAAAATTATATTAATTAAGGTAAAAATAATAAAGTAATTAAATTTTAAATAAAAAAAGATAAAAACGTATAAAACTTATTTGAACTATGGATCATTTTGATTTGACTATCCAACCTTTTAAAATTTTAATTTACTATTTAATCTTTCACTTTATTTGATTTGAATCAGTTAAGTCAACTATACTTTGACTTTAAATTTAAATACGCCGTTTATCTTTACAGATACAATTCTCATAATTATAAATTTATTAAATAAATAATTAGTTTAAATTTTGAAGTCGAAGTACCTGATTCAAATCAAATAGATTGAACGGTTGGATAGCGAAATCAAAATTTTGAAAAGTTGAGTTGCCGAAACAAAATAATTCATAATTCAGATAAGTTTTGTAATTTTTTTAGACTAAAATATAGAAATTTTTTTTATAAATACCCGCTTTTTCACGTTCTCTCCTTGACTTTGAAAAACATACATTTTGCCCCCTTAAAATTTTAAAAATATTTTCAGAAAGATATGATGTTAATGGAGAGAGCAAAATGATCAAATTGCCCTTACTTCTTCTATAAGAAAAAAATAATTTTTTAATATATTTTTGTCATTTTAAAGAATATTTTCGATATAAAATATAAAAAATGGACGGAATATTGATGGAATCCTAACGCAGGGGGGCTAAATGCAACAACTTGAATTGTTGAGGGGGTAAAATATAGAATTTTGAAAGTTAGGAAAGGAAAGCGATCAAGCAGGTATTTATAAGGAGGTTTTCTGTAATGTAGTCTTTTTTAAGTTAAAGGAATAAAAATATTATATTTGAGGGGTCTATTTCAGAAGGCTCCATAATTGAGGGGGTGTCTATGCATTTTTACTACCTGGAGAAAAGGAGGTGGACTCTACACTCTTCTCCCTCACTGTGGAGTGTCGAAGGAGCTTCCCCCATTTCTCACTTGAATCGAGGTATTGTTCGAATTCGCCAAATTGGTTTTTGCTTCTCCCCTCTTTGTTCTTTAGCAGCTTTGGAAAAGGAGGGACCTTTTTGTTTTTGTTTGTAGCTGTAATGTAGTTCACATCTCAAATCCTTGGGTTTTCTCCCAATGGGTTCCAACAAAAATGGTTCTTTGAGGGATCCGAAGGAGTTTTAACTGGTATTGTTTGCTAATTTCTGTGATTTTTGCTGTTATTTTGGAATTTAGTTGGTATTGTTGTTGTTTATGGGTCATTCAAATGTTGGTGGAGAGTTTGGAGTAGGTAAGGTTGATTTTTGCTGTTGTTGTTGGGTTTTTTAGATGTTTGGGGATTAGGGTTTTGACCGAGTTGGCAGCTGGAGATGAGAGCTATTTTGCTTCTTTGAGTATTTCTTAAGTAAAAAATTGTTTCTTTTTTCACACTTGAGGAATCTGGTTTAGGGTTTTTAACTGTTATTGCAAATATTGTTGCTTGTGAGCATGTGCATATGTGTTGCTAAATGAGGTTTTAAGGAGGTGGAAGGGAAGTTTATTGGTTTGTGCAAATTTGTAAGCTGGAATTTAGTAATTTTCTTGTTGCTTCTGACACTGTAATTAGTAATGTTGTATGGTTTTGCACATCTAATAAGGATCATACTTGTTTTTGATATAAAGGATAAATATATGTAGATGTTATTGTGGTATTAAATGTGTTAATCTTGTGAATTTTAGGTAATTTCTCCTCCTTGAGGAGAGTTCTCTTTGTCGGAGATCTACTAGTAGTTGGAATTTTCGATGGGTCGTTGTATCAATCATTATCAGAAGAACAGTAGGTGGAGTGGACTATAGACTAATTATTCCGTGATTAGCAATGTGGATTGGATAAAACTAAGTTCACAAAATACAAGAAAAAGCACAAATGGAAGAGATACAATCGTATTCCGATAATTACAGATCATCCTCATCATCCGCTAGTAGCCCGACAGGCCGAGCGCCTGGCGGTGCTTTCTTCTACCTTCGAAAGCCGGGCACTTCGAGACAGCCCATTTCGTTTGAGGATTCGCCCGAGTGGGACGACGCAGAAATCGACACGCAGGGAGATGAAGGGGGCGGCGACTCGATCCGTGTCGCGACTACTGCTACGGCCTCCCCTTCTCTTTCGAAGCTTAATAGTGGGTCTTTCCCATCTCCATCGTTCCCTGGAGCTTCCTCATCGGTTACCTCTAGGAAAATCGTAGGGGCTTCCATTGTGTGGAAGGACCTAACGGTAATGATTAAAGAAAAGAGGAAATATTCTGACAAAGTCGTGAAGAGTTCAAATGGGTATGCGCTGCCTGGCACACTTACGGTCATCATGGGTCCTGCACGATCTGGAAAATCAACGCTTCTTAGGGCAATTGCAGGTTCGGAATTAAACTGATGCGCGAAGTTCTTTTTGATAATTCTCTTGTTGAAATAAATTAATCGAATTAATAGAATTTTGAACATTGTTATTAGTTTTTCTTGTGAGAATCACCAATTTATCTTATAGGAAGACTGCGTGGCCCAGCTCGGATGTATGGTGAAGTTTTTGTGAATGGTGTGAAATCACGCATGCCATATGGTTCCTATGTAAGTGCTCTTTTCTTCTGTTTTTCTTATCAATAACTTTATTCTTAGGTCATATGTCATGTTGCTATATACATATGCTTGTTTCACATCTTTCTCATTTGTATGCTGGTTGTTTCCCGATTTTGAGGCTGTGTCATGTAATGGTCGGACTTGAGTTGGGAAGTGCCTTGATGATAAATCTCTCTAAAAGGAACTTCTGAAAAAAAATCTTTCTCAATACTCCTATTGATTTCTTCAAAGCATGCACAAGCATCTTTAGTGGACTGGGTTTTAATTAACCACAATTCTTAATGTTTAACAATGTGAAATAACCGTGTATCTCCAAAACTTAAGTTACCAAAGAATATGGCTTTTAATATTAATATTCAAATTCAACACTCCCCCTCATGTTTGGACTCGAGACTTTTTGATTGGCACAAGATGTGTACTTGAATTAAACGAGAGGAAATTAAATAAAGCTAGGAGCCTGGTAAGACTCGAATTCAGGACCTCTTGCTCTGATACCACATTAAACAATGTGAAACAATCATTGTTCTCCAAAAGCTTAAGCTACAAGAGGATGATGACACAATATATATATTTTTTCACATTCTACATTAATTAACATTTTTGCATGAGCAACTTTTCTTACTTGGTGTGTCTCGTTTTTTCAAATATTTCTTGTTCTTGTGATCTTTGATATGTTCTTCCTAGCAGTTGCAGTACTAATTAGGAACTTGCAGGGGTATGTTGATCGAGAAGATGTGCTTATTGAATCACTCACTGTTCGAGAGATGCTATACTATTCGGCACTTCTGCAACTTCCTGGATTCTTCTCTCAGAAGAAATCTGTAGTGGAAGATGCTATCGCAGCTATGTCTCTGGGGGATTACGCAAACAAGCTCATCGGTGGCCACTGTTATATGAAGGGCCTTCCTAATGGGGAGAGAAAGCGAGTTAGCATTGCTAGGGAGCTTGTAATGAGGCCAAATATTTTATTTATAGATGAACCACTTTACCATCTCAACAGGTTTTGTCTGATTCTCCTTTTTGCTAAGACATTTTCTATTGTTGGAGTCAATGTATTATGTTGGATGTACATTGCGTCAGGGCTAATCTACCTTTTTGGCATAGTTTTCCGTATGCTCCCCAACCTTTCAATTGTTACAATTGAGTTCTAAACAGTGCATTTAATTGCAATTTCACCCGTTTGATTGATTGTATTCCTCCTCCGAATTGGACAAGTTTATACACATTATTGTTATCTAACTATCACCAATGCAACTTTTATACTTCTCATATGCAATTTAATTGAGGAAATCGTTGAAAAGGGTAAGATTGCAAACGGAATGCAAATGTTAGGGATCCAAATGGTGATAATTAGAAGTTGGGGAACAAATTGAAACCTTGTCAAAAAGGTTCCAAATGCATGGTGTTTACCTATTTGTCAGTTACCTATGTTTATTCAGAGGCTAATTTTCCTTTCAGCGTCTCGGCGCTACTATTAATGGTGACGTTGAAGAAACTTGCAAGCACAGGCTGCACACTCATTTTCACGATGTATCAGAGCAGCACAGAAGTTTTTGGCCTCTTTGATAGAATTTGTTTACTTTCAAATGGGAATACGCTATTTTTTGGAGAAACGTTGGCTTGCTTGCAGGTTAGTGCATTGTCACTGCGTATTTACCCTGTTAAAGTCCAAAAGTGAATTGAAAACTCGAATTCGGAGATCTATTTTGTTCCAAGCAAGGATTTAAGTGCCGTGGCATGGGATCGTGCCGAGCACTTGCCAGCACAGTACGACATAGTGCATGCCACGCTGATGCATGTCGTTCACAAAAATACCTGTGTACTGACATACAATAGCATAAAATATTTATTTTTTTGGCATCAATATATTCTAATGGATTATTACATATTTTTTTTCAAATCTTTTGCACTTTATTAATACAACTACTTGCTAATTTCAAAGAAAAGATGGTTCTGCACCTTGCCATCAGCAAGGGGATCGTATCGTACGGACATCTTGTCGGCACGGTATAGCACAGTACGGCACAGTGGGGACGGCTCGTGCCGATGGGCATTTAAATCCTTGGTTCCAAGAAATATCTTACAAGATGATGATAATATGTCTATATCATTGTTCACTATTTGTTTGTTAGTTTATTTATCAACAAAAGAGAAATGAGTGTGGATAGTTTGTATATTGTACTATACATGCAATCTATTTTGTCCCATATTCATGGATGACTCTAGTTTTTCTTCATCCTCCAAAGTTTACCTTGCGTGGTTAACGATTCTTTTCTATCGCAGCACTTCTCAAATGCTGGGTTTCCCTGTCCAATCATGCAAAGTCCATCAGACCACTTTTTGCGGGCAATTAATACTGATTTTGATAGAATCATAGCCATGTGCAAAAATCTGCAGGTATCAGTAGTGAATCTGGTTTATTTGGACATATTGATTTGTTCACACACAGTTTATAAGTATCTTTTACTTCGAAAATGTTGTAGAACATATAATTTATAAGATGTGAAACTGTTTTGACAGGATGATCAAGGGGATTTTTCGTCAGTGAACATGGACACAGCTGTTGCAATCCGAACCCTTGAAGCCACATATAAATCGTCAGCTGATTCAGCTGCTGTTGAAACAATGATAGTGAAACTGACTGAAAAGGTGAACTCGTCATTCTATCTGAAATCTGTTCGTTAGGATATTTTATTATTTTTTCCCTCTCTTCGTGAGAAGAGGTTCATCCAATCAAGATATTTCTATTTTTTTTATTCACTCTGTAAGCCATCTATGATATTATTTATTTGGAAACAATCAAATTATAAATTTAACCATATTTCTCACATTTCAATGTACCTACAGGCACTTATTATCATCCTAAGTTCCACGTTTTGTAGGTTTAAACTAAACAACTTTCTTTTTAATCATTTCTTTTTGTAGGCCTTACCTATTAAAACTCTTCTCAATCCAAGTTCTAAGCTACTTTAAAGCATTAATTGATTCTGCTGATATTGAAACAATGATTGCAAAACTGACAGAAAAGATCGATCTTATCCAAGACCTTCTACCTTACATGTTTTTTTTTTTTGGGGGTTCTCTGTAGTCAGCATAATGTGATATAAGTATTAATGTCATGTGAAACAACTTTGGTCAATGTAATCCATTCTATTCCTTGTCATATCAATATATATATATATACACTAAGTTTTCTACTTCAATTACTAGAGAGGTCAAAGAAAAGAAAAATTAAACAACCTTTGTGCCACAGGAAGGTCCTCGTCTGAAAAACAGAGGCAGGGCCAGCGCTGCAACAAGAATCGCAGTGCTTACATGGAGGTCGTTGTTGATAATGTCGAGGGAATGGAGATATTTCTGGATTCGACTTGTTTTATACGTGCTTCTAACCGTCTCTATCGGAACCGTATTTTTCAATGTCGGCCATTCTTTATTGTCTGTTATGGTAGGTACATATGTGTTTTCAGTTTCCAGGCACTTGCAGCATCAACAGCCGCAGACTTTCTCTGCACTGTTAATTCTATATGGCTTCTTCCATGCCCTACCTCTTTTACCTCTTACCTTCTGCCAATGCAGGTCCGAGTTGCTTCCATATTTGTCTTCGTGTCGTTTATGCTACTTCTAAGTGTTTCTGGACTACCTGCTCATATAAATGAAATCAAGGTAAATCCTTTTCTTTGCCGGTTTGTTTGAAGATATGTGAAAAGATGCTTTCCCTCCTACAACCCTATGACCATAGTTTATCATAAAGGTGGTTTTATGGTTTTTTTTTTTGTTTTTTTAATATCCACATCAAACTCATTTTGTATCATCTTTTGATGACTCCACTAAATCTAAAGGACATCCAAAAAATTTATAGTAATTAACAGCATAAACCAGTGTAGCACATGTTATGAAGTAAATTCCGCAGATCAAGGAACGAAAGCTTAAGATTAGCTAGCTAAAACAGCAAAAATGGGAAGAAACTTCTGCCCAAACCTGAAAAACAATGAGTGATAGTGAGTAACCTAAACAGCAAATATGGCAAAGATATTTCTTGATTATGTCGCTCTTTTCGTTAGAGCTCTCTTAGCTTTTAAGGTATATGAAGACACTTATAAATTGTTTTGATAGATTTATATCGGTATGTAAAACAACAAGAAAAATAAATACATACAAAAATTCAGGATCATAAACAAAATATAATAACTCACAGAGCGTCATAGAGAAGAAATCTTTTATCAATCTGCGAAAGGGTCGAAGCGATAAGTCCGGCTATAATCTGAATGTCACCAACTGAACTCGGGTAATTTGGTTTCTCTTTCTTTCTCAGACTCTCTCCTTTATAGTGTGGAACCGATGGTAATTCTTTACCAGAATGTACATTAGAAGGTGGCAGGACCAATACCCCCTTTATATAAAGTCCAGATCGACTTCCCATTAACATCTGATTAGGATTCTATTTAATTTAAATAGATGGGAAAGGAATAAGATATACCATATAAGCAGTTCTATATCTATTATGATCGACTTTTATCTACAGTAAATTCAGATTTGAATATAATTAATTGGGCCACAATTATGGAAATCCTAAGATGTTTTTCATGCAGATATACATCCACGAAGAATCTAACCAACACTCAGGGGCGACAGTTTTCTTACTTGGGCATCTCTTATCGAGCATTCCCTTCCTCTTCCTCACCGCCATCTCCTCAACTCTTGTATTCTATTTCTTAGTCGGGCTAAGGAACGAGTTCAGCTTAGTGATGTATTTTGTTCTTAATATCTTTATGTGCCTGTTAGCAAATGAAGCGCTTATGATGACCGTCGCCTACATCTGGCTCGATACTTTCAAGTGCACTCTGGCTCTAATTTTTATTCATGTAAGTGCCACATCGCCCTTTCTATTTGTTTGAGATCTCATATTCCATTTTCGCCAGTTGAGGTTGTTCCTATCATTATAATATGATATCAAATAGATAATTGAATACTTCCAAAACAGCGAAGTGGAGTACGGTAAATAAAACACAAGATGTTAATACTATTTTAGAGCTGTGATAACATGTGAAACAACTGAGCTCTCTAAAAGTTTAAGCTATTATAGAACGGCGCCTTATATATTTTTATTTTTCAGAAGATATGTGGAACTGATCACATTATGGTGCTCTTATTTCCAGGTTATGATGATGCTTGTGGCTGGATATTTTAGGATCCGAGATGCTTTACCAGAACCGCTGTGGAAGTATCCACTATCATATGTTGCATTCCACACTTACTCGATCCAGGTAAGCTGCATCCTTTTGCGTTCTCAGTGATAACTCGCAATACAGACGCACGAACTTTAGAGGACATACCTGCCAATGTTACATTTTGCAGGGCCTTTTAGAAAACGAGTACATCGGTACGTCCTTCGCTGTCGGAGAGGTTAGAACAATATCCGGCGTCCAGGCCGTTCGCGGGTCCTACAACATATCGTCCTCGCCGAATGCTAAGTGGGCGAATCTACTGGTGTTGTTTTCGATGGCGGTCGGGTATCGAATTCTCTTGTTCGCGTTACTTCGCTTTAACGTAAGGGAACACGTTACACGGTGTAAATTTTGCTGGCTTCGGATGTATACCCCAACTGCGAAATGAATCTTTAACTTCTACCATTCCTGCATCCTGCAGAATGGTTTCTTACAGATGAGAGGTTTTGCGCTGTAAAGCTTTCTTTTAATGGAAAAAGTTTTAAGTAAACAACTTTCGGATTTTTGGGTACTCCGGAAGTAGATGAGTAAGTGTCTAAATTAAGGATTATGAATTAAAACATGGATTAACCTCTGACTCATTTTGCTGCCGCAGAGTAGGACTTGTTTGCATGCTGTTCAAGCGGTCTCAATAAAATGCCACGTATTCTAAAAAGGTGATGTTATTAACAGAGCTGAATGTGGTGTACAGATAAAGTGTATTAAATCTGAGCAATTTTTACATAGTAAATTTGATTAGATTCAATGCATCTTATCTGTGCGTTATTAATCTTGCTCTGTGAAAAACACTACCTGCTCGGAAACGTGGAGTTCTCTTGCCGCAGAGTATTTCGACTGTTGTGCATTATATGTCACTTGCATGATATTCGCTGTGCTTTAAGATGGTTTGTGCGGCAAATTATATGCAAATGCTCTCAGATGCAGGGTTAAACCATGAATTGTATGAGTTGAGGGGTTTTAAATTAGTGCTTATTCTGGGTAACATGTTCATGCTCAAGGAACATTATTTTTTGTAACTTTGCTTGAGATTTCCATAGAAAAGTATGCTGATTACTGATCTAGTTTTTAGATATCAGAATCATCTACATTTTATTTGTGCGAAAATGTACATAGTACCCCTCTCCTCAGCTTGAGGTACTATGAAAAGGATTTTTTTTTTTTTTTTGGGTTGACACTGTTAGTTCTGATTCTTTTTAATTCTATGTTATTTCTGTCAATCAAAACATATCTCGAAAAACCACTACTACTTCGAGGCCAGTTAGATATTGAGGTCCACCTAGGGTCCGCAGTCTAACTCATTGTTTGCGAGTCAGCTTGTGTTCGGCTCGAAATGAACTCGAAATCGATCGCTGGTTTAATAAACGAGTCGAACATGAGCTGAATTTTTCAGGTCGAAATCTTAACGAGTCAAACACGAGTTGGAGTTAGCAAAAAGGGTAAGTACTATTAATAGTATTCTAGCCCAACTCATATATATATATATATATATATATATATATATATAATTTATTTGTGGGGCTAGAATACCATTGATAGCATGAAAATAGTATTTATTACTAAATATTTTATCGTTAGATGCTTAACATTTAGCGGAGGTTGCTGACATAGTAATAATCCAATAGTGAAAAAGTTGATAGTAAATACTATTCATATACTATCAATAGTATACTAGTGCAACTTTCTCTCTCTTTGTATAATAAAGTCTCTCTCTCTATATTATACAAATTTCTACTATTTGGATTTTAAACCCATCCAAATATAAAGAGACCAACATTTTGTGAATTTTAGTTATTAGATTAAGATTCTAATTTTTATTTTTTTTTAAAAAACTTTGTACTTAGTAGTAGGTTGACAATCTAACTTATTACTCGTGAGCCAACTCGTGTTCGACTCGTTTAATAAACAAGCAAACACGAGCCGATCCTAGCTTACTGGTGTTCGGCTCGTTGATAGCCCTAGGTCCAAGGAGGTAAAACAAAGTTAGGGCAAAAAAATATGTAAAAATATATTTTTTTCGTGTGAAATTATTAAAATATATTGTAATTGATCCATTGCGATATGCGAAACAAAATATTATCGGTATATTTTTTCTGTTGTTATCAAAAAGTGTCACAAAATATTATCGGTATATTTTTTCTGTTGTTATCAAAAAGTGTCGGGATTCAATCTCCTAAACCCAAGATCCCAAATTAGAAAAATAAACAAATTATCTTATCCTGGTCTAGGAATGTCAACGGGTCAGATTCAGGGTGAATTTCCAAAACCCGAACTCGAACCCAACTCCAAACCCGAAATCCGAACCCGAATCCGAACCCAACGTATTTTAAAAATCCATATCCAAATCCGAACCCGGCCAAAAATTCGAAATCCGAACCCGAAACAATTATTTCTCTTTTCAATATTTTAAAATATATTACATTAAATCTAAATTTTAAAAATACAAATTCAAATATAAATTAAATTTTTATATACATATTATATATAATGCAAAATAAATTCGGGTTCGGTTCGAGTACAGTCAAAATTCATATCTCAATCCATATCCATCAGATTTTTATTTTTGATATCCATATCCGAAACCATATTTGTTTAGCAGCATATAAATCCCGCTCTGTTCTGGTTCGGATTGGGATAAAATTTCGGGTGTCCATACCCATTGTCATCCCTATCCGGGTCGGGTCGGTTTGGCTTTCGACTTTGTGATCCGAAAAGCGAACGCTCGCGACACCCCAATCCATTGAAGCCTCAAATCCCCTCTCACTCTCTCTCTCTCTCTCTCTCTCTGCGAAGAGGAAACGGCGCCGGAGACGAAGACGAAGCGCTTCTACGGCGGAGGTGGCGTTCATATTATTATCCGGTATGTGCTCAAACTGTGTTCATGGTTTCAGAGTGTAATCAAACCCTAATTTGGTACTACGGTGGCTAAACGCAATTAATTTTGCGGCGACAAAAAGTAATTTTTGAACTTTTTGCACCGTTTTCAGAGCACAAAAGTGAATTTTTTTTTTTTTTTAACTTCGCAAATTCCAAACCAAGCTTACGCGCGATAGCGCGTTGTTGTAGCTAAATAATACCAGGAAAAGAAAAAGAAAAAAAAAAAGAAAAAAGAAAGGCACAGTTGTATTGAGTTTTGAACTCCGTAGTAGAGTCTATAGAAGCCCAAAGAACTTATAATTTCTGTTTTTGAAGTTTCTCAATCTTTTGGTTAGATGTAATTATAAATACAGTGTAGTTGGAGATGCATGAAGTTGGAAATGCAGCAGTTGCAACTACATTTATCCTGTTTAGTTTGATGTAGTAGAAAGCGCTGTAATTACAAATAATTTGTTTGGTTGCATGCAGTTGAGAAATGATTTTTAAGATTTTATCATTTTATATATATGATGGTGAGATTACCTCCAATGTAGAAAAGAAAATTATTTTTTGTTTAAAAAATAATTAAGGATGTAAGTTTATCTTTTGCTTAAAGTTACTCTCTCCAATTGCTGCAGTTGGAACTGCGGCCAATTTGGGCGTAGTTCCAACTGCTGACAGTTGAGCCTCCTCGTGCAGTTCCTATTGTAACAGTTGGAATTAAATATATCAAATCAAATATCGAATTTGTATTTACATGTAGTTATAACTGCAGTGCAATTGCAACTACATGCAACCAAACAGTCCCTAAAAGAGGCACTCTTCGTTTGGGGAACATCTTTGATTCCTTTTTTTTAATTAAAATTTTAGGCTAAAATATATAAAATCTTTCTATAAATATTCGCCTTTTTAATTTCCTCTCTGGCTTTCAAAAATTTATATTTTGTCCCCTTAAAATTTCAGAAATATTTTCAAGAGGTTTCGGCGTTAACGGAGAGAGCAATATGACCGAAATGCCTTTACTTGGACTGAAGGGATCATTTTTAGGAATATTTTTGATATATTCAATTATAAATTATAAAAAATAGACGGAGCAGTGACGGGATATTGACGGAGAGGGGCTAAGTGCATCATCAACTTGAAATTTTTAGGGGACAAAATGTAGATTTTTGAAAGTCATAAAAAAATAAAAAACGGATGTTTACTTGTATTTTAGCCGAAATTTTGTATGAAAGAATATGGGAGTGGAGTCAGTGGACGGTAGATGGTAGCAGTTTTCATATTCAAAGTATTTATGTAGCAAAAAAGGAATAAAAGAAAATTGAAAGTAACTTTTTTTCTCGCTGCTTTGATATTACGTAGACGTTGTCATCCCTCACCTGACCAGAATGAAAGTCTATAAATTGTGTTTAAAACGTAGGGTAAACTTTCATTTGCGCCCGTGGTTTAGCTCATTTTCATTTTGTCATCCTACAGTCTAAAAAGTTGCGTGTAACTATCCCGCGGTTTAGCTCATTTTCACTTTGCCACCTTGTGGTTTAAAAGGTTGTATTTATCTATCCTATGGTTTAGCTCATTTTCACTTTGTCACCCTGTGATTCAAAAAGTTACACTTAATTATTTTGTGATTATAAAAAAAGTTTACTTTGTTATTCTATTGATAGTAAATTTTTGGATAAAAATAGAGATAAAACCACAGGGTGGTTAAGTGCAATTATTTGAACCACAGTGGAGCAAAGTAAAAATTAGCTAAACTACAAGGGGGCAAATTGAAGTTTACCCTAAAAATTATTAAAATTATATCAATGTCAAACGAGGTCTTAGTTATAGATGTTAATTTCGGCGTGTTTTGGTTTGAGTTGGGATAGTGGGAATTAATTGGGATATGTGGGAATATTTTACTTCGTCTGCCCTCCATGAATTTTATTTTATTAGTATTATTTTTTGGAGAGTAAGGTAGCAAGTTACCTACTTCGTTCATTTTTTGGAAATAAATACAGCTAAAAATGTAAAGCAACCAGACTTCAAATTTGGTACTTCGGGTACCAACTATCAAGTCGTTATCCAACTGCACTAGGTACAGCCAGTCCCATGGAATTAATTTCAAATGGGAATAGTTGGATGTTTATGGGATTGTATTTGAGTATAGTGGGTTAAAAAAAGAATTGGCGGGAATGGTCCCCAACACGAGACTGTCCCACCCACTGTTCAAGGAGCTCTGAGATTCATGTCATCCACGTGAAGAACCGTGGATGGGACGGTCTCACGTTTAGACCATCCCCACGAAATTTTTGTTTGATAGTTAGGATATATATCAATATCTCCGCTATATTCTTTACCCAAACACTGCCTAAGAGGTTATATTCTCTCTTAGGAATCTCTCTCCCCTTTGAAATAAACTTAGGAGGAGGTAACCGTATCTTCTTCAAGTGGAATGGGATGAAGCACATTTCCGTACATCTAACATATGTTACATATCTAATATTAGGTTTATTACAACTTCCAGTAGATTATGAGAAAAGTGAGAAAGATTCAGCTATACAAATCACGGCAAAAAGTGATTTTAAACCTATATTCAGGACTTCTTTTTAACATTTAGTCAGGAAATTTGTTAATGGTTCCTGGCTTAATGATAAGATCCATGTACTTAACGATTCGCTTTGGTACTTATCAAAAGCAGGTATCATGAATTTTTCTTTTTTTTATCACTTCGATTATCTTATTGTGTTCTATTCTTACCTGTTATTTATCCTTTTCATTTTTATTTTTTTTGTAAATAGGTCAAATGAGACGCCTTGCATGGGATGAAGACCGATTTGAGTTCAATTGAGTCAGGATGAGTCAGCATCTAATTATGCTGCACACATTAAATTTTCCTGATCAATCTCATTCTAAGTTTGTTAAGCTTACTTCATGCCTGCATTACAATTTTACTACTGGATCACGAATCTGCACGGAGATTCTCTTTAGATTAGGTAAATGGGCGAAAACATTATTATGATTCGCATAATTATAACTCCCTAGCTTATCAATTCTTATGATATTTTCCTCCTTTCTTGTTGTATCTAGTTAATTTGAGGTCTCACCGTCCACGATGCAAATTTTTGTGTTCGCAAGTAGCACATTCAACAAAGGCAGGTCATGTTCAGAAAGAGGTACGTTGAAGTAACTTTTCAAAATTTTGGTTCTTGTTATAGATATTCGAATAACATGTTTGACGTGTGCAAGCTGACATCTTGAATGAAACTGAGCAATCGTGCCCTTGAAAACCAATTTATGAATTTCGGCAAAAGGTTTTGTAGATGTAATCTAATACCATCATCGGATGCTTTATAAGTAGTTTTAAGTTTTAACTATTACGCAATGATTCCAATGCTGGTTTGGCATCAACAGTTAAATTAGAAAAATTACATACCATTAACCATGACTAAACTGTTTCAGTATTGAATGTTAACTCCTTATGGAACTAATTGCTGTCTATTTTAGCGGAGATCAAAGGCGTTATACTTTTTGTACAGTGTTTAGAGGAAGCAAATTCTCATTCTGCATATGTGTGCGGCATAGGCTAGAGTCCTTGTCAATGTTTGATGAGAATCTGCTTTCAAAAGTGTATAGTGAAAGGAGATATAGATATTCTTGTGGCAATCATATTTATCAAACTTTAGTTGATATAAAAGCTGGTTGAGATTGTGAGTTGGATATCTTCTCATCTTGCTATGCAAGGAGCTGGAACATATAATGTTGTGGTGCTTCCTCATCGCAAATTGGAAACTCGCCGAAATCTACAATTGCTGACTCCCCGATTTGTTTCTGATTGCATGGCTTAATAACTGTCCTTTATATAGTTACTGCTAGCAGTTTATTTTAAATCACTTATTTAAACCAAAATTTGCTACTCTGGAATGAAATATCTCCATTATCTAATATAAGATCTTGGTTCCTCTGTTTGTACCTTCCTGATCTATGCTACGTTTTTCTATAATCATTCATTTCTTTGTTTGATCAGGACACGGACTATGATAGTAGTAGGTTGAATTCACTTTTCCATTTACAAACCCTCGGTAACTTTCCCGCCGAAAAACTTGCTGGAGAAGTTGTTCTTGTGCGTCTTGATTCTACTGTTCTGTTAGAATCACTACCATCAGATTCGAGGAGTTTATCGTTGAATAGAACCGTTGCAACCATTAAGCATTTGCATAATGCTGGAGCCAAAGTACTTTTGGTCAGCAACTGGGGCCAATCTGCTGTTCCCATGATTTCGTCAGAGTTTCTTGCAGGTCAGTTGAGACGACCGAACAATAAGTATTATTTATCTTTCCAATGATAATTGATATTTATAATTAGCTCAATGAAACCTCTGATCAATTTTCAAATTAGTTTCTTTTAAGAACCTTGTTGGTGTGTAACAACTTTGTATTTTTAGATTACTTACGGAGAAGTCTTTGGTCCAGAATCTTGACTTTATTATGTGAAATATTTTGTGATGATTCTTTACACTGAATGTTATTTTTAATTGAAACTTATTAACAGATTATCTGTCATCGCTTCTCCAACTAAAAGTTGTCCCGGCCAATGGAGTTTCTAATTTCATGGAAGCCAATGCTGGACAGTTACAGTATGCTGATATTTTTCTTCTTGACGACCTGGCAAAGCACAGAGAAGAAGTTTCTAATTGTCTCGAGTTCTCCAAGAAATTATCTTCTGGAGCCACTATCTTTGTTAATGATGCTTTCTCCTTGTCGCATAAGATTCTTGCATCAACTGTCGGTGTTGCTCGGTTCTGCCATGCATCTATTGCAGGGTTCTGCTTTGAAGAGGAGCTAAATCAGTTACTGACGATCATCGACACCTCAAGACGACCATATTATGCAATTGTACAGCTGTAAATCTTTATTCATCTTTTGCGTTTATTCATTACACAGCATGCGAACCATATATTTTGTTTCTTTGACGTTTGTTTCCGATGAACAGTAATAATTGTCGTGTACAATCCTTTATCTTACTTCTGCATTTCTTATTGAACATAGCTAGGAAAGTGGAGTCTAACCCCCTGGGCCTACCTTTCTGCAAAACTTTTTGTTTCACTTGCATGCGCATTTATAGGGTTGATAGGTGGTGAATGTCTTTGTTTTTGCCAGGAAGAGAAGGGATGGGTGGGTTTGTGCTTGGTAGAGTTAACGGCATAGATGTTTGGTGTTTTGCATTACATTATCGTGCAATCCTCCATCATAGACATGCAAGGAACCACTAGACGCAATGTAACTCATGCTGATGGAAAATTATACTTTGCACACCTGACTCTTTTGGTATACCTTAGACATTTTTCTCGTGGTTCTTCCTGTAGCTTGGGCCTTCTTCCAGAATTGCCAACGTATGCACTGTGATGAAATTGGAGGCAGGTGTCTTTCCATGCGGATCAAACTGTTAGGTTGAACTAGGAACCGTGAATGTTTTTGATACAACATAATGTGTAAAGCATGACGAATGCCCAATTGACTATGTAATGTGCTTTCCAAATAAAGGATACGCCTCACTAAAACTAGCTATCGTCCTTAATATTTCTGCCTACATTGTTGTCCAGATATGGTTTGTTACCCTGATGAAATTCTTATATTACTTTCAACTTTTTCTTTCTTTATTTGTCTCGATTGCTTTTACTGAACCATACTATTGTTGCAGATTGGAGGGAGTAATTTCTCCAGAAAATCAGCTGCTCTGCATCATTTGGCTTCTAAATGTGATGGGCTAGTTTTCGTTGGTAAATTGGCATTTCAAATTATGAAAGCCTTGGGACTTCCTGTTCCTGCATTTTGTGTAGAGCAAAATGCTGTTGGGGAAGCACTAAAGCTGATTCAGCTTGCAGAGAGTAGGAAAATTCCAATGTATTATCCTGATGACTTTTGGTGCCTCAGCGACAGCAGTACCAAGCCATTAGAGATAGTCAGATCTGATGAAATAGTGAGTGGTGAGCCATTCATCTTATGTTATGTCCCGTATGACTAATTAAATTCATGCTTAATCTTTTTCCACCGACCCATTCTAACTGTATACTCTTTGGTCTCAATGTCGATGTACTATACTGTGTGCATTGCATTTTTTTCCTTAAATTATGGTTTTTTTCTTTTTGTTAGTTTTTTTTTTTTGGTTAATGTATGTAGGATTTCAACTTTTGGAATTTCTTCACTTAATTCTTTTATGTTAGTTTTACCTTGATATCTTAATTTGGTTTCTTTTAGGGTGGACACCACTTGACCTAGGACCATCATCATTGAAGAGAATTTCTTCCTTGATTTTAGGATGCAAGGTATGGCGTGCTCATTGGAGAAGGTAATTTTTGTATAGTACAGGCTACAGCTTATTTGAAATTCTCCCAAAAGCATTATGGTTTGTCAGTTTTCGTCATCTGGGTCTATTTCTCTTAAGTGGAAATCTATCAAGATTTTCATGTTTCATACATAGTTTGCTCTTTTTATCGGATTGTTCGAGTTATAGAAACTGCCTTACTTGAAATTCAAGCCCCAAGACTAAAGGTAGGAATCGTATTACCCTAATTGTCATTAAGCTGCTCTTTACGCCGCTGATACTGTGAAAATGTATGATTTCATTTTGGCAGTATATCATTATCTCTGTTTACCTATTACAGAAAATTTTGTGGATCGGTTCTTCAGACTGTGGTTTATTAAAACGAAATACAGTCGGAGCATCAGAATTGGCTCAAATGCTTGAAAGAACAAGAAAAAGTGGCTGCGATGTGATTGTTGTTGGTGGTGCAGCATGCAAGGCACTGGCTGGAATATCAACATCTTCACCTCAGTATACAATGTTCCACAGTGCATCAGTTGTTTGGGAATTTCTCAAAGGAAGATCATTGCCTGGTGTCGCGGCATTAGACAAAGTATGTTCATATTCAACCATTTAATTTCCTACTGTGGCATATAACTATTGTCAATGGCAGACATTTCAATTCATTATGAGGGTACCGTGCATGAACGGCCAGCGCTCTAGTTTTCGTTATGATATTATTTGGATTGGGCTTATCTTTTCTCGTCACTTAGTACCCTATGGGGTATAATTGTTATTTCATGTTCATTATACCTTCTCATCACTTAATACCTTATGGGAGAGTAATTATCATGTGCCTTGTCGTGGACGATCTCAAAGAAAAGAATAACAGGAGATGTAGTTAGGAATTAACATTATCCAACGATCATGGGGAGCAATTTCGTCTTGCAAGTTTTGGTTAACGGCTAAATTTATGAGGATTAGTCTAAGTTTTATGATTTTTAATTAGATGTTGGTGGGTGCGCACACCGCCGAAAGAGACTAGGGAAAAATGCTATGTGGTTAGTGGGTGTTCACTATCAAAATCTCATTTTACCTAGTATTTTTTTTCTCTACATGATACAGACATTTTTATTGTTGTCTATTTTTATTCATTCCATGGGAGGGAAGGTAACTTTTACATGTGATTGTATGAATTCTTTTAGTCGCTAATTTTTTTTATTTTTTGTTAGACTACTTGCAACTGTTTCAAACATTCTGCCATCAAGTTATTTCTTCACGCTTGCAGGCCTATCCACATGACATTAAATGGAATATTATCTTTAGTGATCCAACTCGGCCTTTAGTTGTTGACATTGGAAGTGGTATGATTCTCTTTTGCTATCGCAAGCAGGTCTTAGCTCATCTTGTTGCTTTTCTAAGTTCAAAAAGCATGAGATAGAACTATTATCTGAGATACTTACATTGCTCGGCACTTGATAACGCATGTCAAAAACATATTTGTAGTTATTAAAGAGATAAGAAGCAGTGATATGCTATTATCGAAGAACCTCTTCTGCATAGGCTGATGTCACCCAATTCTGAAACAACGGAGAAACTACTTCCATCTATATGAACTTTAGTTTGAGCTTAACATTGACTCAGTATTGTTCGCATATATCTTACATATTCCCGAATCATACGAGCGCACATTTGCATTGTTTGTATAATGCAATATAAATGCATGGAGTTTCACTACCATTTCTCACACTTCAACTTGCTTAAAAATATAGGAAATGGTCTCTTTCTTTTCGAAATGGCTAGAAGATGGAAAGATTCCAATTTTCTTGGGCTTGAGATTAATGAAAAGGTATAATGCCTACTCTAAATTTGTTGCTCAGAAAAGGTTGTTTCGTCATTCTAGTGCCTTCCCAATTTTTGCAGCTTGTTACGCGGTGCCTAGATAATGTGCTTCAACGCAACCTGAAGAATGTGTAAGCATCTTTTCTGAGCTATAAACTTCATATTTAATTTTTCGGAACTCTTCTCCAGTTTGTCCAGAAAAATCCGGTTGCAAGGCCTTACTAAGCCTTATGCTCTGGTAAGAAATTGTGTATCTAAGCCAAGATTCGTTACGGGCATTTATAAATGTGGTCCTATTTTGTTGGTTATTTGTTTCTCTTATGTGATTGTTTAGTTCTGATGATTACTTTTCTTTTTGTTTTTCTTAGACATTTCATATACGCCAATGCAACTTCTACATTTCGCTCTATAGTTTCAAGTTATCCGGGAGACTTGGTTCTCGTCACAATACAGGTATGAACTATGAATGTTTATGAATGTTCAATTCTTCTGGTTCTTTTTTTTTTTTGCTCATCGCAATACTACTCCTATGGTTCGCCTGAGATAAACCTAAGCATCTCTTTTTTTATACCTATTAATGTACACATCTGTTTCTTGTATGCTTACAATATCATTTTTTTTTCCGATGTCGAGTACCTTTTTTCTATGTCTTAGCGTTCTTTCTCAGAAACAGTGAAACTATATGGTCAGAAAAAATATGCTCTACCATCTTACCTTGACTCATCTTTTGACATCTCTGTCATTGTATGAAGTAAAATAGTTCTTTAAATGAGCTTCAAATGTGTAGTTTCAAGTAGTTGTCTGCAATAAGAACACTTCAACCTCTCCCTCGGACATAGATGAAGTTGCTTCCCTCTCTTTGGAAATTAACCGTGAAGAAGATTTTATAACGATACTGAGCATAGATAGTCGGTGACTTCTAGTCATTACTTCTAGTTTTGCATTGATGAATCTATCGTCTTCATTAGTGCCCAAATCCTGATTTCAATAAAGAAGAACATCGGTGGAGGATGGTGCAGAGAATACTCGTCGAAGCAATCATCGATCTTCTTGTAACCAGTGGAAAGGTATGTTTGTGTTTCTCGAATCTACATTTTCTTTATATTCTAATTCAAAGCATCTCTTTTCTGTTTCGCCTCACAAGAGCTCGATAAGTGAGTTTCTTCTTGTTGTATTCTGAAACAAGTGTTATGAGACAAAGTACCGGCGGGAAACCAATTTCCATGTTCATTTACCGAACAAAAGTGAATTAGGCTTTTTCCGAACGCATTAAGAACAGTTCAGGCCTGATACTTGTGAGGATCCATAGCATTTAAACGGACGACCCGTAACATTAGATGTGATCCGGAGAATATGAAGTTTCCAGCAAACTGAAAACATGATTTGTGAAATCTAATGCCTAAACATCAAGGGGTCTCGAAAATCGACAATCTTCACATCTCTGATGCAATGTGTTTGATTCTAAGTTCGACGTTGATGCATAAACTTCAAGACTCTTACTCAAATTGAATGAGCTCTTCGACTTTTTCAATTTCGTGAATCTTTCAGGTATTTCTGCAGTCCGACATCGAGGCTGTTGCCATCAGAATGAAAGAGCAATTCATTCTGTATGGGAAGGGGAAAGTGTCTGTGGATGGGGGCGACGGAACGGAATGGATCGCCGAGAACCCTCTCGGCATTCGATCGGACTGGGAGCGGCACGTCATCGAGCGCGGAGCTCCCATGTATAGAGCAATGCTTATAAAAGCTTGAAGGAAAAATGAAATGCGCATTATTGTAGCCCATGTTGTAATATAATTCTTGTAGCTCTATCCATTCATGTGGAGAGGAAAGAATTTTGGTAAAAATGCACTGAGAACCTCCACTTTTATGGCGTTTTGATAAAGGCTCCTCAACTTCTTTTTCTCTTTTTTTTTTTTTTTTTTTCCTTTGGCATTGCACCCCTCGAGTTATTGAGATAGAAAACTCTGCATGGTAGTTAAACACGCTTTCTTATATGCTTAAAAAGTTTCTTTTGCTACTTATTTGTTATGCATTATTTATATTTGAGGGCTAAGTATATCTAAGTGGACTTATTTTAAAAAAAATGAGAAATAATTACAACTGCAGGTATCTGTTGATGTTAATAATTTATTGGACATAAACCACTAGCAAAATTTTCTGAAGCTTAAAGTTATTGATAACAATATGCCACACAAAAAAAAAAAAACCAAAAAAAAACAATCTAATAGATTACAATGACCAAAGAAAAATTCTTTTAGTGGCAGTAAATATTCGATAAATTAGAGGAGATTGAGCTTGCGGGTAAGCAGCAAATCTCCTCCACTTTACTGTGGTCGAGAATAAACTAATATTTCTACTCTTACTAAACTTAGATTCACAGTCGAGCTACAATTTCATCAGCGCGACTTACCAAGAAAGAAGCTTAGATTTATGAGAGACAAATAGAAAGTACATTGATAGAGTGGCCCAATACAAGTGCATTCTTTCTCAAATAAGAAACTACAAGACATAATATAACATCTTAAAAACAAGAACATCAGGTAACCAGAGGAATATATGACATATCTAGCGTATTTATATATCAATTGTACACTGTAAGAAACCACCGCATTTAGTAGGTAAAGTAATCAGGATGAGGATGGTGTCCGCGGCAACCTCTTCGCAATCTCCTGGAATACAGCAAGAAAAAGAAAAATGCAAAGAGCAGTTCCAAAAAAAGAAATGTCGCCACAACAAGAAATGCGAGTAAACGTGCTCGAGTGCTTATCTGATGATGTCGCATGAGACTTGGGACGGTTAAAAATAGAAAGAAAACAAGTGTAACACTATTTATGATGCAAGCCAAGAGAAAGCATATCAAACCAAGGAAAGAGATAAGGAGAAACTAACGCAAGGTTAACATTTTCCGTAAGCAGGCGTAATGAGGGGTGGGAGTCCAGCTGGTTGTTCGCGAGCCAGCTCGTGTTCGGCTCGAAATGAGCTCGAGATCGAATCGCTCGTTTAGTAAACGAGCCCGAACACGAGCTGAATCTTTCAGCTCGTTTGATAAACGAGCCGAACACGAGCTGGGGTTAGCTTGCTCGTGTTCGGCTCGATAACAGCTCGAATACATATATTTTATATTTATATATTTTCTATCTATATATATAAATAAATAATTATATATATAATACAAATTTTTATTATTTGATTTTTAGCCCCACCTAAATATAAAACCAACTCAATTATAAAAAGGCTCATTTATATGTAAAGTTTCAACAATTACATCAAAATCTAATGGGTAAAATCTAAAAAAATTATTTTTTATATATATCCTTTCTAATTCTTTTAACTTATTCTTCGTGAGCCAGCTGAATTTTTTGGCTCAATACTTTAAAAACGAGCCAGCTCGTCTTCGGCTCGTTGACACCCCTACGCGTAATTACATTTACTAACATAGATTATGTACCTCAAAGAGTTGGTTTATGTTATCAGCCGTCTTTGCTGATGTCTCGATAAAGAACATACCATTCTTCTCTGCATACTCTAGGGCATCCTGCGGAACGGGAAAACAAAATGACAACGTTCATGAAGATCAACCTTTCATATCATAATTAATAGAAAGGAAAGTAAGCAACTGTCGCAGCGGAAAAGGCAATCATACTTGAGCAGATACACTTCGATTTTCATGAAGATCAGCCTTGTTACCGACCAAAGCCAAGACGATGTCAGGACTGCCATGCTTCTGAAGTTCCTGCAAGGCGCAAAGCATAATAAGTTTATTCACAAAGCATGCCAATATAATAAGCACATTCGATTGGACCATATGCTAGCAAAATGTCAGAACAATGTTGCAAATTAGTCGTAGAACAGAGGGAAAGAAAATGGCGAATACACGGTAATAGACAAGAAGAGAAGGAATGGACACAAGGAATATACATACATATATAGAATTTCATATCTTCCATATTCATGTACAAAAAGTCTGTAGTTTGTGTATACATAAACATTTGTAATTTTCTTTTCTTTTCTTTGTGTGCGCGCGCGCACGGGAGTGTGTGTGTGAGAAAGAGAGAGAGAGAGAGAGAACCAAATATTAAAGCATGTCAGCTATTAATAAACGGGATAAATAAAGCGAGAGAGGGGGGGGTGGGGGGGGGGGGGGGGGGGGGGGGGGGGGGGGGGGGGGGGGGGGGGGGGGGGGGGGGGGGGGGGGGGGTGGGGGAGAACCAAATATTAAAGCATGTCAGCTAATAATAAACTGGATAAATAGAGCAATGTAGTGATAAAGATGCCTGGAATGTCTTTGTAGTCATTTCTTCATTGACATTACGACATATACGAAGTGAAACCTTTCCTAATATAACTGTATACCTTGTTATTCATAAGATACACATAACCATAAAGGATATTTTTAATGTCTAGATTGCCGGCCATTCTGCACAAATCTGTTGCAGATTTCATCCACAGCAGAAAATAAGGGGGATTAGGTCGAAGAGGAAAGGAAATCAAACAGATAAGACATTAAAAGAAGGCGGGAACAAAAAGGGAGAACAAAGAGAGGGCGGCAATATGATCCTTATTCTCAATCTCCTTGGGAAACTACCCATGGAAAGTTATATAACGTCAGAATAGCAATCACCAAGTAAGCTTATAAAGCTTCAACTAATTTAACTATCTCCACCATCCAAACTTGCGGAATCAGCTTCCACCAATTCACAGAAGTACAGCATTCTACGTTGGCAAAAACATAACAACGCAGTGACAAAATTGATAAAGATTTAGAAGGAAAATAACTGTGATATATCAAGAATAAAGTAAAGAACTGTTACAAATTATAAAGCAACGAATACATTTTCATGAGAAACAATTTCTGCAATACCTTAACCCAATATTGAGCTTTGCTGAATGACTCTGGGCTAGTTATGTCATACACAACAACTGCGACAGCAGCTCCTCGGTAGTAAAGAGGTGCCAATGCAGCATATCTAACAAAGAATATTACTTTTCTTTAATTCATAAACGAAGAAAGATTCCATAAGCTACTCATAATGGACCCAATTTAGTAGATATGGTAATAAGGAAGGGCAGTAGCCTAGAAAAAAGGTCTCATCTTTCAATACATGATCACAATCCAAAAGTCATGTGCTCATTTTTTTCCGATAGAAATATACTAAAATATAAACCTGCAAAACTATTTTCTTATATCCCGAAAAAATCTTAATTTTCATGTGTTCTTCCAGAATTTAATTTCTTATTATCTTTGTACATACAAAATATGCTCCTCTTTAAGAAAACTCTTTCTAATGAAAAATCATGCCCCTTTTTAAGAAACTTTTCTTAAAGTAAAATCAACTATTCCCCATGAATTAGATGACTACTGATTATAAAAGATAAAAGTTACTTTTTGAAAGGAAGTGCACTTGCGAGGGGTATATTTGAACAATCCATATTTCACAGCAGTAAAATTAAAGATAGACGTTTTTGCAGGGACATATATGTAAAAGCCCTGTTGAGATTTTGAACTTTAGTTACGATTGTTAAATAAAGTACCTCTCCTGTCCAGCAGTATCCCATATTTCAAATTTCACTGTGGTGGAATCTTGTAAGGCTAATGTTTGTGATAAGAATGATGCGCCGACAGTTACCTAAAGCAATTAAGAACCAATAAGAGTCAAAACTAGCTGCTGCAAACATAGAAGAAACCATCCCACAACGATGTTGCAGAAGCACTAGCAAAGAAAGTTAATCTGTTCATTGATTAGCATTTATAAGGTGATTATTGGAAAATTATTCTTAGTAATCTATGCAAAGTCACAGAAATTTCACCTTGGAGGAAGGGTCAAATTGACCACGAACAAAGCGAAGAACGATACAGCTCTTACCGACTCCTGAATCACCTAACAATACCAACTGCAATAAAGAAATTTAATCAGCCAGTATGGAAGTCAGCAAAATTGTGCGACCGAGGACATAATCCATGCACTAAGAGGTCCAAATCGAAAACATCATTAACATCTATTAACAACAGATGGAAGAGAGCATCATGTTGTAATTTGTCAGAACAACTCTTCAAACATGCAAAGGCCATTCTCAGCAGATATAGATATTGTCAAGCTAACCACTATGATAACAGAAAAATTAGCAACAGATATGCAACAGGTAATCCACTGTACAATATCAATGGACAAAGTAGTATACTAAAAAGAATAGCAGCAATGTCCTGTTAACCCTCACACTTACTGATCATCATTTTAAAAAAAAACTAATTTATCCTCTTAAACTATATTTTGACAAGCCATTCTATCCCACATCTTACCCATACAGATCCATATATAACCACCTCTACCTATTGAGAGCTCAAAAATGTGAAATTATAGATTTAATGAGATTACAATCTACCTAATGATCAACCAAGCAATGGTGAAATCCTCCCATGTCTCCGCTGTAACTACAACCCAATAATACTAGCAACATGAGAGATGCTATCTATAAGATAGCAAGCCAAAGGCCTCTGACAAATCTGCAAGAATTCATGTCTTTTCTTGCAAGCATCTTTATGATATCTACTATTTTACTCTCTTATATTAAGCAAAGGCTACAATGTTACCTTTCTTGTGCTTATTTCTGTATGGAAAGAAAAGTTTTTAATAAGTTTTTCAGAAACAATATAGGCAAGACTAACAAAAATTCTTCTTTGAAACAGAGAATGGATTATGAAATGCAGAGAACAGGTAGAAACTATAAAAATTGACGTGCAGGTTCTTTGAGTCGAATGAACATGCCTTGACGCGCAGGTTCTTTGAGTCTGTAACCGTAGAGCTTTCATTGCCCAAACTGCTCAGTGGCCCCGCATTCTTTGCTGAGTAGTACATATAATTCACAAGTTATTAATAGCCCCTATAAGTGGACATTGTTTGAGTTGAAAGAGTATAAACTGAATATGATAATGCCACAAATTAAACAATAACGTAGATAACAAAGCTCATAAAAAAAAAAGGATAAACGAGAAACTACAGTTCAAAATCGATAATATTTTTCTCAGCATTCCTTTCAATCTACATTTTGCATTTACTAAATCAAGCAAAAGGCTGGTAGCATAGGCATCATATATCCTGATGATGTGACAAATATAGTAGAAATCACATACTTTATTTTTCTATGAATAAAATAAAGCAGGCTATAAAATAGACAAAGACATATAGATATACATAGACGCATATTTAAATATACATATCTTTAAAGAGAGTAAGTCTGGTGTACACTCAAAATGATTTGGCTCAAAATTCTTCCTTCTCAAAATCATCCTACAAAATCGTCTCTAACGCCGGATGGGATCTAAAGTTTTTGAAGTTACTGTTAACCTGTCGGATATCAATGTCACGCATTGGTGTATTGGGCTAGATTCTAAATGCAAAGTCATTGCTCCTCAGTGCATGCACTCTCTTGAATTCAACATTGAATTGTTAAACTTCACATCAATCCCTCGATTAATACAACCGTAATTATCCGTTGTGTTTTCCAATATCTTTCACATTGTTCCCAGACTAAAATCTGCTGCTAAAAACTTTCAAAGTTCAAAAATCTCTTACAAGTCCCAAAAGGCTACTTTAAAGGGGGGAAACGTAAAGAGAATCTATTACCCAATCAACTTCGTGGCTCTCCAAAAGGATCCGAAACTGATCTAACCACCAGTATCAATCCAGCACCAATCCGCAAGCTCGTCTGCTATTTTAGGTGTTAAAGGTACGGTCCAAGACTCAATTATATTAATTAGCGTCCTATTCAAAATTTCAAACCACGAAAGAAGCTGACAGCCCTATAATTTGAAGAATTAAACACCTCGATTTTTTTCCTATGCCAAGGTTTAGCACCACATTTCTTTGTTGTTCGAATAACAGTATCTAGGGCAAATTACATCACTGATCACTCAACTTATCACCGAGTTTCACTTACGCCACCGAACCTTCAACTTGTTGCAATTGAATGACCGACCTACAATAATCAGATCACTCTCTTCGGCTCCGTTAAATTCCAAGGGGATGACGTCGTCGGATCGCCGGCGCTAACCACTATTCCAAAAGCTCGAGCTATTACAATGGGGACAACCAATTCACTTAAAGCATACAGACACAGCGCTCACAGGTCTCGATTATGACTTGGCCCAACCCGGCCTCCGCAACATAGGCAAGATACTGGCTCCCCCAGTACCTGCACAAACAAACCCGTGATCTGCTCTGATACAACTTGATGGATCATCGGCGGGCAACCAATTCACTTCAAATCTACAGACACAGCATCCACGGGTCTCGATCGTAACTTTCCCTAACCCGGCCTTAACACTTGATTCCACAGATTATAGCTAATCACATCATCTCTACATTGAGACGACATGAAAACTGAATCTACCGCTACATCATCCATCCTAACTACGGAAATTAAACAAATTGAGAATCAATCACCTAATTTCACAAGTAATTAAACGAATTGCGAGACTTACACGATTAAATTGGTGGATTAATTTGCCAATAAAGAACACAGGGAGGGGGGTGAGAACGGAGAGAACCTGGGAGCGAGGAGGAGCAACCCATGGTGTCGCGCGAACGGCGAAAATCGCGGTGCGGGGCGGAGAAGCGAGGAGCGAATATATATATATATATAAATAAATAAATAAAAATTGGCAGGGAAGGGGGAAAAGAGGGGAACAAAAAAGAAAAAAAAAAAAGAAAAAAAAAAAGAGGGGTCGGAAGAGGAAAGTGGGTTTGGGCGTGTTTGCTTCTTCGTTCCTCGGAGCTCTCGCAAATCGCAATAGGATCTCCGGTTTCGCACGTGTCCCTCGTGAATATCTATTTATAGGCTTAATTTTATACAGCTACCTGTAAATCCATCGAATAGCAAATACATCCTAGAGGTATCGTTTGGTTCGGGAATAAGTAAAAAGTGATTATTTCAGGAATAGGTATAAATTGGGGTATAAGCGGGGATTAGATCAATTTTACGTTTGGATAAAAATTGAATTATTTCTGGGAATAAAAAAATAACGTTTGATTAGGTAAGATGAAATAAGAATTAAAGTGGGTAGTTATAAATAAAAAATAATAATATTATCCCTTTCTTTATATTAGAATTAGAATTTTTATATTTTATATTTATATTTTAAAATTTAAAATATAAACTTTTAAATTTTAAATTTTAAAATTTAATTTAAAATTTAAAATCTCAAATGTACAATTTTAAAAAAGTAAAATTTTTAAATTTTAAACTTTAAATTTAAGATGAAATTTTAATTTAAAAATAAAAAATATCAAATTCTAAAAATAAAAAAATTTAAAATATCAAATTTTAAATTAAATATTTTAATTTTTAATTTTTAATTTTGTAATTTTAAAAATTTTAAACTTTCGAAATTTAAATTTTATAATAAATAAAAAATTCTCTCTCTCTCTCTCTCTCTCTCCCCCCCCTCTCTCTCTCTCTCTCTCTTCACGGGTCGAACAAGCTGGGTTATCCCAGCTTGTTCCACCTTGGGGTGGGAACACTAGTTCTAGTTCCCACCCCTTAACGGGTAGTCCGTTAAGCCCGTTAAGGAGTGGGAACTAGTATTCCCATCAACCTTTTTTTGTGTTTGGAGGATAAGGATGGAATAAACCCTTTATTCCACCTTTAACCCCCCAACCAAACATAGCCATAAAGTTCAACTTTTCATACATATTCTTACAAAAGTCCAGTGATATTTATATTTATTTTTCTAGTTTGTTACCGTTAGAGTACTCTTTATTTTTTAATAGAAGATAAGTAAAATTGTGTATTGTAAGCGCTAACTAACTATTCCAGAAGTATGTGCTGATGGGAAGGGCACACCCATCGCACTTAAGGGCTCAGCAGCAACAGTGCTCGCAGGCTTCGACCTGACTCAACCCACCTGGACGTTGGGTCTATTGTTGCTCCTCTTGCCGTTAGGTCTCTTGTAGACCGCAGCCCCACTCAACTTATTAGGCTCCTGGGCCTATTGTCACGGGGCAGGAAGTTTGACCTATTTTAGCCCAATCATTAATAGCCAACAGAAATGACATTTTTGTCATCACAAATATATTCCTCTAAAAACCCAACTGCTAGAATTATACAGAAATGCCCTCCAAAAAAATTTCAACATTCATCTTCTTCCTTCTACCATCACAAATAATAATATAAGAGGGGTAAAAGGTCAATTTACCTCATTCACTAATCAGGGTTGAGTATTTTGTCTATGGTTAGCTATATTTTTCTATCGGATCCTAACAGTAGGAGTATATTTAAAAACGTTAGGACTTTTGTAGGAATAAATATAAAAAGTTGAACTTTGAAAGGAAATATATCTACTATTCGTATGTTTATAGGGAGCTGTATGCAATTAACCTTTCGATAAAATTATATCTGCATCTATATTTCTTTTATATGAATTCAAATGTGAATATATATCGGATTGTTAATTTTTTATTACTATATTTGTTTAAAACGAATTCGGATTAAGATATAAATCGAATTTATATTCAGATATTATTCGAATAATAATAATCTAAATATGCGTATAAATATAAACTAAACTTAGCGTGAATAAGACGCAAACTATAATGAAAGTTTCACACTCGTATTCAAACTTCGTATACAAATATTTTTTTTAATAAATTTTAATTTTTTAACGAATATAAATATAATTTTAATATGAAATTTATAGCAAAATAAACAAAGAATGCGATAGAAAATCACTTTATTTTTCTACTATATATATTAAAATTCCTTTTATAGGGGTAAAGAACAGTCAATTTTTTTAAGAAATCATATTCACATCTATTTTTTGTTTTTGTTTTTTAAAGCAAATTTGGACACGTATATCATTATATACGATGAATGCTAAATTTGGATATTCATATTCGCATCCTATTGAATCCAGTGTCGAATTCGATTGGAGTTTACCCTGACCACTTTCACCCTTAAATCATCCACAGGATGCATTCAGCACCTTAATTATTAGCCAACAAAAATAAATTTTTAATTATTAAATAAAATAATATAATTATAAAAAATAGTCCTTCACAAAATTTATTTATAAAATTAGATTTTTTTGGTGAATTGTTCACTGTTTTTTAAATACAGTAAATCGTTTATCGTTTTCTCAAACTTTTTAAAATTATTGGTAATATTTAATACTATATACCTTTCGGAGTTCGAATATAGAAAATATATAAATTTGCTAAAAGCTGTAAATTATTCACCACTTAAGCTTAGTTTTACAAATAAAAATTTTGTACGCCCTATTTTTACAATAAAACAATTCTATAGTGTTAGGTGCCCAAAAACCCCAATAAAATTTCTAGAAAAAAAACCTTAAATATTATTATATTTGAATAAACTCTGATTTGCTTTCCTATTTGTAAGATTATTTTTTATTTTGTCATTTTATGATTTAATAAAGTTGTGCTTTACTTAGCACTGGAATTGGGTCGGGCCACACTATGCCCAAGCCCGGCCCAAAAAATTAAACTGGGCTGTTGGTGGGGCTAAATTTTTTAAAAAAAAATTAATGCCCAATATCCATCGGGCTTTGTTTGGGCCCACTGCATGCATTTGTCAAATAGTACATATATATATTTATATTATATCAAATTTAAATAAAATATTTATTTTTATAAGCTCAAAAAGTAGAATTTGATGGTATTAAAAAATAGTTTGCCACAAGAAACTAAAAAAGGCCTAACTAATTGAAGCTTTAGAATAATACTATATATATAGTATATTATATCCTTAATTTCTTATCCACACAGTCATACTATATATAAAAGCGTATAGAAAATCTTACAACGACACGCGGAATAAAAAAAAGAATAAAGAATATTTTCTTAGTATTTAGTCTAAATTTTTAAGTCCGATCCAGGGCCAAAGGAATAATTTAGCTACCCAAAGCACGGTCCATATATGGTCGTGGGGGGGTGAAACAGGTCGGATATTGTCCAACTTGATTCGACTCTGAATCTGAATTTTTTTTCAAATGTAGGTTACAATTTTACTATCTGACTCAAATTCGGATTCGAATATCGAATTAGAATAATTTTCGAATTCAGATTCGGATTCGATATAATTTTTCGGGTTTGGATTATCTGAATCCGAAGCTGATTTTTATATATTTTTAATCTGTTACATCCTCTTTAAATCCATTTTTAATATTATTGTTTTGGGATTCTTAAGTTTTTGTTCATAAAATTTAAGAAACTTATATATATTGGTAATCTTTTATTTACGTTTAGTTTTATATATTTGTTAAATATTTAATTCACATCTGTATCCGTTTAATATTCGACCCGTATTCGAACCCATTCTTATCGGATATTATTTGAATTATAGTATTCAGACCAATATTAGAACCAATATCCAGATCCTACAAAAGAATGCGGATTTGGATATGAATCGACCACTATCCAATTTATATTGGCCCCATTTTCATCCCTAACTCTTTCGTTGTACTTTTGCTTCACTATAATGATTTATCGTAAATAAGTAGTAAAGTAATAATTTTCGCAAATTGTAGAATGATAAAATACAGATTAGACGATAATAAAATACTATATTGTGGAACTTGCAAAGAGTATTATTTTATTATTCGATTTAATGATAAATCCTTATAGTAAAAATAAGGGTCAATACTAGTGTACCCCTCTAAAATTTAAAAATAACTTATAATCCCTCTAAATTTTAAATAATTTGCATGTCCCTGTAAACTTGTAATAATTTACGAAATATCCTTCCAATTATAATTTTGTTAATTTTCTTAAATCTTTTTTAGTTTCTTCTTTTCTTTCTCTCTTTTTTCTTTCCGTGTGCTAAATCAGTTCATTTTTCTTTTCGAGTAAGCCAATTACTCTTTTATAGATATAATACTCGCTGTATGATCACAACTTCTATATTAGCGAAGAAGCTATATTACAAGTTTAAAGGAATATACATATTAATTTAAAATTTGGAGGGGCATAAGTTATTTTTAAATTTTGGAATGGTACATAAAATCGTATGACTATTAGTTATTAAATATAATTCTTTGAATCATAAGCCGGTAAAGTAAAGAATACGCTAAGGAGTTGTTTGGTTAAATGTAATTATAAATATAGTATAGTTCGAAATGCATGAAATTAGACATGCAACAGTTATAATTACATACATATTATTTGATTGGATGTAGTAAAAATTTCAACAACTATAAATACTTTGTTTAGTTATATACTGTTGACAAGTGTATTTATAAAATTTTATCATTTTATATATGAGATGGTGAAATTACCTTAAAATTATTTTCTACTTAGAAAATTATTAAGAAGGCACTTACCTTTGTTTAATGTTACTTTCTCTAACTGCTGCAGTTGCAACTGCGGCCAATTTTTGCAACTACGGTCAATTTGGGCGTTTTTCTAACTTTCAACTGTTGCATTTGAGCCTCTTCGTGTAATTTCAACTGCAGCTATTAGATTCAAACAAATGAAATCAAATAGTGGATTTGAATTTGCATATAATTATAACTGCAGTGTAGCTGCAACTACGTGCAACCAAATGGTCTCCAAGAGGGACATTTATTTATTTATTTTTTGTGGTTGCATTTGATATCTTTTTGGCAAATTAGGGCTGGCCCGATTTGGTTAGTTTGGGCTTGGTAAACTAAAGCCTCCGAATTTAAGTTTGGAGAAAATTTTAGATTGGGGTTGATTTTTTTTTTAAATCTTTTTGATTGGCTTGGACTAGATTGCGTTTTTCTTAATTGATGCCGATATCTTCGGGCCATACTATAATGTCCGTCTTAGTTAAGAGCATGTTTCTTTTGCTTGATCTTCTCTCAACCGCTAGCGCGGACGTTTGGAAGAGGTCGGCAAATTCAGAGATTAAAAGCGTTCAATCCGTCAGCGTCGGCTCCGACTTCGTATATGCATGGAAACATGACTTTATCCACGACTACGTTGAAGTCGAGATCGGATGGTGTCCAATTGGAATTCGTAAGCTTCAGGCTCTTCTGATCCTAGCGAAACAAATATGCCCTAAACTCTTGTAAATCGAAAGATATTAATATATTTATTATTTTATTTATCAGAAGCCAATAAATATAAATATCAATATACTTTTATACAGTATGAATGAATATGAATATACATCATTACACTGTGTGAGGAATGTTATGATAACGCTCGTCGCACGTGCGAGACTCTTCCTTCCTTTCATTAGTCCATCGCGTCTCCAGAAGAATACTCGTGCGGAGCGAAAAGGTTAAACCTACCCCGCGAAGCACCGCAACGACTCGTCTCCCTCCCTCTCCTCTCTCTCTCTCTTAGATCTAATGCTCTCTCTTTCCCATCCCCTCCTCACTCCCCCCTCTCCCGATCTCAGATCGGGATCTCCTCTTCCCCCGAACTAGGGTTTCCCCTTCGTCCCCGGCGATCCCCCCATGCTCCTCCTCCCCCTCCCCTGATCTCCGCCGCCGCCGCCGCCATGGATGCGATGCCTTCCTACTTGGGAAGGCCCCCGCTCCGCTCCACCTCCTCCCCCTCCTCATCCCGCTCCGCCGCCGCCGCCGACTCTGACTCCCCGTCCTCCCTCTCCTCGTCGTCCTCCTTCGCCGCCGCCGCCGCTGTGAGCCAGAGCCTCGCCTCCATCCTCAACAACCCGCACGCCGGCCGCTCCGACGCCTCCTGGTCCCTCTGGTGGCCGTCCGGCGGCTCCGCGGCCGGCGCCGGCGTCCCCGACACGCCCCCGCCGGCCGCCCCCTCCGTCCCCATCCCCGAGGTCGCCCGCGCCGACTTCCGGCCCTACCTCGACGCCATCTCCGAGCCCTACGCCCGCTTCGAAGACGTCCGCAACCACAGCTCCCGGGAGACCGCCGCCGCCGCGGCGGCCGCCGTCGCCGTCGGCGCGGACGGCGAAGTCCGTGGGCAGGGGGAGGCGCTCGTCGCGTGCCTCCGGGAGGTGCCCTCGCTCTTCTTCAAGGAGGACTTCGCCCTAGAGGAAGGGGTGACGTTCCAAGCGGCGTGCCCCTTCTCGCCGTCCCCGGAGGAGAACACGGCGCTGCAGGAGCGGCTGACGCAGTACCTGGACGTCGTCGAGATGCACCTGGTGAGGGAGATCTCGCTGCGCTCCGACTCGTTCTTCGAGGCCCAGGGGCAGCTGCAGGGGCTCAACGGGCAGATCGTGGAGTCGTGCATGCGGATCCGGGAGCTCAAGGAGACGATCAGAATCCTCACCGGAGATCTCGTTGGATCTGCTCGGCAGGTTCAGGAGCTCAATGCCACGAGGGCGAACCTCGTGGCCCTGCAGCAGAAGCTTACTGTGATACTGTACGTAAACCAGGCGCTCTCGGCGTTGAAGCTGGTGAGTTTCTTGTGCTCCTGTTTACTGCAGTAAAACCAATGTGATCTGTAGTGATTTTCTTGTTTATTACTTTTTTCCTGAAATTTTATTCCCGTCTCATGTAGTTGATACGAGTCGTTGTGTAGCTCTGTTATCAGAATGCTTCATTGAACAATGCAGTTTACGTAATAGGATGTTTACTGTAAATTTTGTGAGGAACATCAATGACGTTATTTTTGAAATAGAAAATATGATTGCTCGAATGGTTTAGAAAGGTAACCTAATCAGACTCAAACCTAGTTCTCAGACCAGTTGTTACCCTTTTTTTTTAAATTTTAATTTTAATTTTATTATTATTATTATTTTTTGGACAAGGGATCTTGGCCTTCTTTAAAGATCTCTTTCTCATTTTATGCTTTGAATCCTTTGCCTGGATAGTGTGGATTTAGTCCATAGTCCTTATTCATGATTTTTATTGTTGTCTCAAGACAAGAATATCAAGCTGATGGAAGTCTTTGTGAATGGCGGCGGTAATGTAGCTGAACATTATGTATTAGAGTGACCTTTGAGGGTGCAAAATAAATGTAGAAGGATGGTTGACTCTAGTAAACTGTTGAAACAAGCCTAATTTAGATCAGTCAAATATAGTTCTTGCCTTCTTGGTATGCTAAAACAAGTGAAATATGTGCCATTGGCACAGGATTGTGGCATTGTATTGGTGTCTGAAAGGAAGGCTTGCTAGCTTGCTTGAGATAAATATGGAGTTCTTATCCCAGGGACAGTTAACAGTTTGATAAGCAAATCATTTTGTAAGAATCAACTAGATATTCCCCGTTTTTCTTAAGTGCTAGTTGACGGAAGAGTAATATCGAAGGCTTATTTACTGATCTGAGAAATAGTTATGTACGAATATTTTGGTTGAGGCATAGGTGATCTGCTACACTATAGGCCTGTTTGCTTGGCCGTAAGTGATTTTCGGGTTGAAAATAACTTTCAGTTGAACTGAAGTTCAGGTGATTTTTTTTTTCCAGCTGTTTGTTTTATAGAAAGTCAATGGCTTTGAAATTGCAATTATTCCACTTCGTTAATTTATTTTGTTGAAAATTTTCACACTAGCATGTAAGAGAATGAAAAAAATTAATTTCTTTTTTTTTCCCGTCTCTTTCTCTCCCGTAATTGACTTCGGCACTACAAAGAGCGAAGTCAATAATGGTGTTTAGGAAAGTGAAATTATCGGCATGTTTAATTTATGGTAAACCAAACAACTGAAGTGGGCATTTACGGCCGAAAACAACTTTACCTCCCTCCACTTTCGATGAAACAAACATGCCCTGTATGGTTGTGTATGAATGGGTCAATCGGCCATATATTCTCTGGCTTCGTCCGTTCAACATTTTTTTGGTGAATTTGAAGTTTAATTAGTTACGATACCTTGTAATCTGTGATTGAAGTTCAGTCTATGACTAAAGTTTGGTTTTGACCATGTCTTATTGTACAAAATCTGCTATATTATCAAGTAGAAACGAGATAGTCAGAAATGAAAGTATTAGAATCAACTTGTCAAATAGATAACACTTTTGCATGATCTTTTCTAAACATTGTATGGATGCATTCAACCATTAAAGGTGAAATTTCATTCTCTTTGAGAATGGCTTCTGATGCTTCTGATGAAGGTATCTGGTTTATGGACAAAAGGGCAATCAAATTTGACTAATAGCAGAAGTTATTCAGTGATCGCTCTCGATTCAACTATTCCTATTTGCTGACTGGATTTGCAGTGTCGCTTTTATTTAAGTGCTGAACAGTGCATATGTCATGGCCATCTTATTTTGCATATATATAGAGAGAGTGTTTTTTTAGCTTAGCTGTGGTTTATTCGATAAGCCTCTTGTAGAGGGATCTTAAACATGTTTTTGGTGATTTCTCTGCCTTGTTCAATTGTAAATTGAGATAACTTTTCAGTCGTTATTCATCATGAGCAGGAATAGTGTGTATAGGTGGTAATATCAGATCTTGTCAATTTGTTTTGGCAATATTCAGGAGTAGTGTGCATAGGTGGTGATATCAGATCTTGTTACAATGATCATATTGAGCAGTCCTCCTTAAACATTACATGTTGACCTACTAATCTCACCCTTTTTTGTTGAAGTAATTATATTTTAATAGATTGTGATCCTAATGTAGTACATTTTTAATGTCCGTAATTTTCAATTGATTTTATATATATGAACATGATTAATGTGCTCAAACACATGCAGCTTGTGGCAGCAGCAGACTGTGCTGGTGCTCTAGATGTCACCGATGACTTGCAACATTTGTTGGTAAGTTTTGTATTGAAAAAGATCTATGTTAATTTAGCAGTTAATTATCTTAATTCTACTTTAATTATAGATAATTTTGCTGATGAACTTAGCCAGAGTTCAAAAGAATAATGAGTTTATTTTATTTACTGCATGCAGCCCATCTTGTTTACTCGTATTTGAATGTCCTTGCAGAAATTTAGGGCTATAGTTGCATGAATTGGAAGAATTATAACGGACTGCTATAACTTCTATGATATGATATGATATGTATAGCTATTAAAGTTTGCTACGCTTGAAATGTATCTTTACAGATAAAGTCATCTGTCTCATTGTGTCCCTTTTGTTTTCTTTGTCATTTCTAATTCACTATTATGTTGTTCATATTAAACAGGAGACCGATGAGCTTGCTGGCCTTCATTGTTTTCGCCATCTTCGGGATCACTTGTCAGCATCTCTAGATTCAGTAAACAGGTACACTTATACTATCTCTCTCTCTCTCTCTCTCTCTCTCTCTCTCTCTCTCTTCTCGCCCTTCTTCTTTCTTTTTCCGACAATGGGTGTGACTATTCTCCTACCTTAGTGAGGAAAAAGTTGATGATGAATAAGAGTGGTCAGAACCTTCTACCGTATTGTATCTGGTGTTAGAAGAGGATTAGAAGAAGAATATGGAAGAGTATGCTCAAAACCACTTGTTCTCTGATGATTCGAGGAGAAAGAGGGGAGGAGAGGGGGGGGGGGGGGAATGTGAGGAGCAAAATTATAAATGTTAGTTAACTTGGACAAAACTACCATGTAAACCAGGGTTGAACTGATGTTTACAGCTAGGGCATTCACTTAAGAATCTTTATAATTACAGGGATATGCATGATTTATCAATTATATAAGGGTTTACACAATATTTTGGTGATTTTTAGTGGCACGCTTGAAATTAGCCCTTTGATAACTGATGTAGGTCATCAGTTTTTGCAACTAACTATTAATTTCTGCTTTCTAATCATGGTTAAATATATCATAATATTCTTGTATTCCCACAAACACGCATGACAAAAAGCTTATATTGGATTGAGCTCTTGATTTTAGTAGATTCCTATAATGATGTTCTTTGTTTCTATGTAGATATATAAAAACTAATATATGTATACAGTTTTAAAGTTTTTGAGGATATCTATGTGCAAATTGATAGAGGGAAGAGTAACTGATATTTGCAACTTGTTGCTTCTCAACAAACTTCGACTAAGATACTCTGAACTCATAATGTCAAGATGATTTCCAAAAAAAGAAAAGATTCTTCCTCTATTCTCAGTCCTTAATGCCTCTTTCAGACAGAGTCACAGAGTTTTATCATGTACATTGGTCTTCTCAGAGGGGTTCGTGACTAGTACAGTGTCGGTGGTGCTGTGTCTGACGTTCCGGTCCCAAAATAAGTTTATCTTGCTAACATTGGCCAACATGTGAAACATCAGAAGTTTCATCGAGTTCTCCTAGATATTTTTATTATTAGATAAATGCTTATGAAGTTGTTATTTGACACTAATAAAGTGTTTCTGCGATTTTCATTTCACCTGCAAAAGAGAGAATAAGATTTTAACAGTGCTGCCTGAAATATGTTTTTCCCTTCTAATTTTGATTTTGGGCTTTTAATCTTTCTCTGTGATACAACTATTTCAGCATGACCTCTCTTTGAGCTACTGCAGTAGTTATACAATTTTATTGATATTATAAAGATCTTTAGCATCATACCAACCACTTATAAAACTATAAAGTTGTTTTTTTCATGAACATACCGAATCATGTGACTCTCTTTGTATGCTGTCTGAAAGCTATTCGTTCCATTGTTCATAGCATGCTTTTTAACTTAATAGTATTCATTTTTGTAGCATTCTTTCAGCAGAGTTCCTTCGTGCAGCCATACATGATGTCAGAGCTGTAGATTCAATGATTTTGTCAAATGTGAAACGAAAACCTTCTAGTCTCCTCAATGGGATAGAGGATGAAGTAGGTGCACTATTATCCAGCATTTTTTTTAATTTTTTTTTTTATGGTTTGTCATTCTTTGGTGATATTGCTATGCTATTGCAATTTACCACTCCACAGCTTTTGCTGATGCTATGGCCTTGACTCTTTTGTACTGTAACTTACGTAGGATTTTGATATTCGACATACATTGAAGGTTGTTCACACTTCCTTCTTTTTGTTTTTTTTCTGTGCCATCACCTAGTGCTCCATTGTAGATTACAAGTTGATGTGGCTTCCAGGTTGAAAATCCACATACTTCATCAAAGTTTTTACCATTCAGATGCTTGCAAGAAAAGTTTAGAAACTTTAATACTTTCAGATCATAAATTTGCAACATCTTGTATGAAACTTTTACATTCATCCGTTTTTTTGACACACTAGAAGCATAAGGAAATGACCTCTAGCACATGTGTTTTTATCATTCATTGGTACTGAAAATGTTTTATATGATAACAGAAAGTGTTTATTTTCTGTTTGTGTTGTCGGCGGTTGAACTTGTGTTGACTATAAAAGAATCTTTTGCAAAAGGTTCAATGTAGGAAAAAAAAAGGAGTAGTCCCACTCGTAGAGTTTCATCTTTGTTGCTTCAACTAATTCACAACTTTTAACAAATTTATGCAAACCAAACTGTAATTTTGTGCCTCTTTTCATGTACATAACCATTATTCATCTTCTGTAGGTGAAATTAGATGATGATGAGAATTCTGCCCTCAGAGATCGTCTTCTTCCGCTCATTATTTGTCTGTTGAGAACGGTCAGTCCTACTATGCTTGAGCAAAGTTGATATTACATATTGGTTTCTTTTCATTCAGAGGAAGTATTTTAATTGTGAAAAATGAACAAAAGTGCTGATTATAGTGAGCTTTATACTCCTTTTTCCAATGATAGATGATTTGGAAATATTCGCGTATTTGTTGATATTCTTTGGTAAGGATTATCTCCACATGTTTTAGCTTATGTGCTATGTTTTCTTGTTTACGAGACTAAGTACATTTGTAATTTACGACCATCCTCATGAATTTCTACTTTTTATTGTAGTTATTCAATCACTGTTTCCTTGATATTCTTTATCAGGCCAAGCTTCCTGCTGTGTTGAGGATTTACCGGGATACACTTATCACTGATATGAAAGCTTCAATAAAAGCTACTGTGGCAGAGTTGCTTCCAGTTTTGGTGGCCCGACCAATGGAGGCTGATTTAGCAGCTGCAGAGCGAGTTGTGGATTCAGAAGGTCTTATTATATATCTTCTATTCTTTCTAGCTACATTTAGCTTGCATTATGAATTATCTGAATCATGTGCCGTTATCATTCACTCCATTTTTTATTACTCAGCTGGAGGTCCATCGCTGGCAAGCAAGCTGAGGAATCTTTCATCAGAAAGCTTTGTTCAACTTTTGGCTGCTATTTTTAGGGTTGTACAGGTAAGAGGACTTGCACCATGAACACTGTTAAAAGAGTCATATGGGCTCTTAAATTATGTGGAAATTTAATCTGTTTATTGAAAGTATAACCAAACCAATGATAGCTTTCATGTAGCAATGATATTTGTATTGAAATTTTGTTTTCTTTCTGCATTTCTTGTAATTGGGCATGAGTAAAGGACAATTACATTGTGATGCCCCAACTTTCCAGGGGGTCACCCATCCTAGGACTACTCCCGTCCTAGCACGCTTAACTCTCTTAACCTCTTGGGGCTAGCCACCGCCCAAAATGCTGAAGCCGGGTTAAGAGTTTAGCCCTATTATATCTTATATATAGGACTACCTGTGGTGTCACAATCTCCCCCCTTTAAGCCCTGACGTCCTCGTCGGGCTCAGACTCACAAGTACCAGGCGATGTGAGACTCGTCTCGCTAGCCTAAACCGACCTTGTGGTGAGCCGCGCTCCACCCACAACAGTCAACAGCATGAGAGCCTCGCTCTCCCCGCTGTATAATCCTGGCTCAGCCGAGACTCATCTCACACTTCCGGCTGGTAATTGGCTCTGATACCAACTGTGATGCCCCAACTTCCCAGGGGGTCACCCATCCTAGGACTACTCCCGTCCTAGCACGCTTAACTCTCTTAACCTCTTGGGGCTAGCCACCGCCCAAAATGCTTAAGCCGGGTTAAGAGTTTAGCCCTATTATATCTTATATATAGGACTACCTGTGGTGTCACATTGAATTGGACATTTATAATAATGCCAAAAAATAGCATGATGTTTTATGATTGCTGTAATGTGATTTACGATCTTTTAGTGAACACAGGCACACTTAATGCGAGCTGCAGAAGTTAAAAAGGTTATCGAGTGGATCATGGGAAACATTGATGGGTATTATAGTTCTGATACTTCCGCTGTAGGTTCTGTAGTTTTAGAAAGTATCCAAGAGAGTGGCAATCATGTTGTTTCACACAACTCATATCCCCTTGCTCGGAATTCTCCTAGGATTTCAATCTTTCAAGGAAGGATAAATGATACTTCTAGCCCTAGTGCATCCAGGAACTTCCGGTGAGATCTTTGAAGCTTTGATTTTACTTGATATTGTATTGCGTTTACATATTTACTGCTTATATATTTTGTACATAAAGTTTTAGCCCATGCCTTGCATACTAGTTACTATTCTTGGTTCTACTTGGCTTCTTCTGACCTATTGGCTGCAGTAGGCTATATACTTGATTGTTAATTCATGACTGTATGTACGAAGTATATACAACAATAATGAGATTGCAAGTACCAAAAATACAACAATAATTGGATCCAAATAATTTGCACCATGGTGGAGGGATCATGCGATGAGTCGATCAAGTTGATCTACAGATCCCTTTATTTTTTTAATTATTTTTTTGGATGTTTTAGAAAATTCTAGCATCTACAGGTTCCATTGTCTTTTAATCATTATTTTTGGTTGTTTAGAAAATGCTAGCAAAATTTTGGAGCTCTTTAGTGTCATTTGAGTATTCTGATGATGGCACTTCATTCCAGTGCTGATGTATTGAGGGAAAACACGGAAGCTGTTTTTTCTGCATGTGATGCTGCTCATGGACGATGGGCTAAGCTTCTAGGTGTTCGTGCTCTTCTTCATCCCAGGTTGAGACTTCAAGAGTTTCTGAGTATCTATAACATCACTCAAGATTTTATAGCTGCTACTGAGAAGGTACTAGTGCTTTTTCTCATAGATCATCATGAGCTTGCTTGCTTAAGGGTTTTTTTTTATGTTTTCTTTTTAATATATACTTTATCTTTTTCCAGATTGGAGGAAGGCTGGGTTACAGCATTCGTGGAACTCTACAATCACAGTCAAAGGCATTCGTTGATTTCCAACATGATGCTCGGGTGTGTGCAGTGCAAGCCCCTAATATATTTTTATGATAAATTTGTTTGATAACATGATCATCCTTTTTAAGTTATTTCAAAATGATTGGAAATAGATGCTGTTTTGAAATATTTTTGGCACCACTTCCTCTTCTTAACGTCATATTACTCTTTCATAGATGACAAAGATTAAGGCAGTTCTTGATCAAGAGACATGGGTTGCAGTTGACGTTCCTGATGAGTTTCAAGCTATTGTTGAAGCACTTTCTTCAACGGATTCTCCAGTAAACAATTTTGAGCCAACTGCAACTGATGGTACTGCAAACATTGTTGATGAGGCTTCTGCTGGGCAGGAATACCTTAGTCTCAATGAATCAGTTGAGAACTCTGCAGATCACCCCAACGAAATGGCTGTAGCAGGTCAAGAAAGCACAGCTGAATCTACACCTCCAACTAGGATTGATAGTAATAAAACAAACGAGCATGTTAGATCTACTTCTCAAACTCTCATGCATGGAGGGGTTGGTTACCACATGGTAAACTGGTTAGTCATCTCAACAATTAGACAAGCTCAGATTATTATTTCTTTGTCTCATTATTTTCGCTCTTACTAGTGTTTTTATGTTATTATCATACATTTCTCATGTTAATCATGGTCATTTTGTCTCCATTATATTTCATGTCTTTCTTGTTGTTATGTTTCTTGCAATTACTGATGGCCATATTGATCTTTTAGCTAAAAGAATTGATATTTGGTAACTATACTGTACCGACTTTGGTAAAATTTGCGCCTGAAATTGTTGACATGCAGTGGTTTGATGTTGCTGAAGATGTTATCTGAGTATGTGGACATTAGTAGATGCTTGCCATCATTATCATCTGAAGTGGTCCATCGTGTTGTGGAAATACTGAAGCTTTTCAACACTAGGACCTGTCAGCTGGTTCTTGGAGCTGGTGCTATGCAGGTATTTATAGTGATTTAGCCTGTATATCATGTTACAGCAAACTATATCTTAACTTTCAAGTCAAATGGCATTCCTCAATAATGCTACAGGATACTGCTTAATTGACAACAATATGGGTGGGTTCCTGGATTATCTTGCCAAAATCTTGCATGCTAGTTTATGAACTCTGCCATTTTGTTAACATTATGAAATGATGCTACAATTGTGGAGGTACTTTGAGGTTTTTGACCTTTTAAACATGCACTTTGAGGTTGTGCGGCTTGTGCCTTTTGGTTTTTCTTTTCTTCTTTAGTTATTTCATAATCGTTCCTAGCATTTGTCGTTAATCACCTCATAGTCACAGAACAGGAATGCAATATATCTGATGCATGATATGAATGGAGACTACTTCAACTAATTTGTTGTTACATTGGTTTCATACTTCTTTATTTCTATTCTATATTTAAACAAGGTTTATTTTCTAATTTTTCTTTGACTGCATTGATTTTTTAAGCTTAACAAGACTTAGCAATTCACCACAAGGCAAATGTGCTTGATAGTTTGCATAGTTACCATAGAAAATAAGGATGCATTTTTCCAGATCAAATATACTTTCAGTTGCCGTCAGCAAGCCCCCTGTGGTAATTGACCATGAACATGGTATGTGCTGCGGCACGTTAGTTCTGATACTTTGTAGGGTTGGTACAAACCTGTATGGAAGTCATTAACATGTGTTGGCACTCTTGGCTATATTTGTTGTACTAACTAGTTTGTATTGTTTATTGTTATGATAAGCTTTTTTTATATTTTGAGCTATTTTTTAGAAAAGTTTCACGAATTAGCTCATATTGATTTTCAGGTGTCAGGTTTGAAGTCCATAACTTCTAGGCATTTAGCTTTGGCTAGTCAAGTTATCAGCTTTATTTATGCCATAATTCCAGGTAAATGTTTTATTCCCATCCTTCTCTCTTGGGAAGCTGCTACTTTGACTCATTAATAATAAATTTTGGCATTTTATAAGTCTTTTCTAATATATTGTAGAATTTTGTGCCACAAGTCTTTAGGCAGTCTGCCTATATGCCTGGGCAGTGCCTACATATCTTAGGGCCCCTTTGCCTTGAACTGCCTAGCTGCCTTAAAAACATTGACTCTTGAGTTTTTTCAAATATGTGTTTCGAACTACTCTCTCCCTTTTGTTTATCTCATTGGTCAAGCTTAGGAAATTCCAAAACATACTGCAAAGAAATGTCAAAAATGATGACGTCTGGCGATGTCAAAAATGATGACACGTCTGACGATGACTGCAAACTTCTATATAATTGTCAAGAATTTATTATTGCATAGATTACTTGAACTTTCTTAAATTGTTGTACTTCATTTTACACTTTTTCATCATAGTCTAAAACCGATAAATTCACATATGAGATTGCAAATTTGTAGTGCAGCCGCCATGTCATATAATTAGGAATTCTATCTGCTTACCAAAGTTGATTCTTTTATCTTTAGCCTTAGTTATTTACCTTTTGAATTATCTGCCCGTTTTATTCTCGCTGTTTATGTCTTTTATTGCTGGTAACCTGTCATATTTGATTTACTTAGCTAATTCCAAAACAATTTTGTATATGCATGTAAACAAAGATATTCGGAGAGTTCTTTTTCTTAAAATACCTGAGGCTCGTAGAGCCCTGCTGATGTCTGAGGTTGATAGAGTTGCTCAGGTATGGCATCCGTAAATTTTTTGAATTTCTGTTTCATATTTCTCTTTTCTCTTCAAAGCCTGTTTGTCCAGTTTTTCAATTGGGTAGATATGAGAATGTAATACTGTATGCTTTATATTCGACATTTATCTAGTATCTGCAAGGATGCCTTGGCAACTTATTATTCTTGACTTTAGTATTCATTTGTCGAACGGATGTCTAAATATTTGCCAAGGGCTTGTCCATATTCAACCTGAAAATTGGCAGTATTAGGATTTATTTTGTTGGGATTAAAGAAAATTTTCTAGTATTTTACAATGAGAGTGCTTTGTTGTTGTACAAATATCACTTCTTGACTTGTGCACTATCTGGTTTCTGCTGCACATGTCCAAACCATCTCAATCTATTTTCATGCAACTCCATGAATACGACACCTGGCTTTATAGGGTGACATCATTTCTTACTCTTATTTTTTATGGCTATCCAACTCTTCTGCCTTGAGCATAACTGGTTTAGAAAATTAAGGATAAAAAAAAGAAAGTAAAACACATGAAGCCACTTTGTTGGCTGGAATGATCTTTTAAGCAGGGCCAATATTTTAGTCAAGAGTATTGTTTAGGATGAGGTAGCCAAGTTAATTGCATCCAGTTCAATCTTAGTAAAACATAGTATTGGAGCACACTATTAGAAAGAAATGAGAGAGAACAGATGAAAGGATGTGTATAAGTGAGAGAATAGGAATTTTTAGGAGAGATGTGAGTAGATGAAAGGATTTATGCTCAAACTTATTGCTTAATGAATCAACTGAAATTAAATAAGGTAAAGATTAAAAAATATGCTATATCGTATGGGTAAGTGCAGCTTAATTCATGTTCATTGTTATTATCTTCTGAACGAATCATTTAAATTCTTCATGGAAATTCCCGTTTGATTCCTTGCATGGAGCTAATTCTATATGCAAAACTGATGTTCTTAAGTATGAATAGTCACATTATATGGTTTTTGTTCTTTTACCAACTTATTGTTACCAGTAATGCGTTGATGGAGATTTATTATTCAACATTGTTAAAGTTAATGGCACACTGTCTTGTGATTCAGAAAAGTGTGCTTATTTTCTCTTATGCAGTCAGTTTGACAGATTTTCAAGTGCTGTTTGCTTACATTTTATCCTTCAATATCAGGATTACAAAGTCCATAGAGATGAAATTCATACAAAGCTGGTTCAGATAATGAGGGAGAGATTGCTTGCAAATCTACGTAAGCTCCCCCAAATTGTTGAGGGTTGGAATGGACTTGAGGATAATGATTTGCAACCGAGCCAATTTGCTAAATCAGTCACTAAGGTCTCGTAATGCTTGACCAGTTTTTAATTTCATTTTGTGTCTAAAATTTCTTTCTGTAGTTGTGGTTAAAACTTTCTGTGTTGACTATTGATTAAGTTCCACCTGTAATTAATGTCCCTATTTACAGGAAGTTACATATCTTCACCGAATTTTATCTCAAACTCTGCTTGAATTAGATGTCCAAGCAATTTTCAGGTAAAACTCTCTGGTTCTTACGGAAATATATTGTAGTACTTTTGGCTTGTGAAATTGCAATTTGTGTCTATGTAATATATTCTCGAATCAAATGAATTAGCTAGAGCTATACTTGAACATCGGTAGTGTTTAATAATAAAAAGGGGCAGTTTCCTATATACCCCTATAAAGTTCTCCCCTTTCATATATATCCCTCATAGAATCAGTTTTCCAAAACACCCTTGAAAAAATTCAAATTTTTTCCAATTCACCCTCAAAATAGGGGTATATAAGAAACAAACAGAAACTTTTCAGGGGTATATTGGAAATTAAAGAGTAAAAAGGAAATATCACAAGTTTCCCAGGGCAAAAAAGCAATTATCTCTAATAAAAATACTATGCATTTTGTAGCTGAAACATGCAAGTTATTTAATTTATAACGTATCCTTTTCTTTGATTTCTTGTACTGATATTTTTTTCCATGTTGTATATATTGCCCATTCTTATTTTCATTAAATACTGGATTAAAATCATTCATTCAGGATTTGATGTTTAAATCCATACATTGACAAGTACAATGTTGTCTAATACTCATCATGAGAAAATTAACAATATCCTAAGCATCAAGTATTACATAGAAAATTTGGACTTTTATAAAATTCAGATAAATAAGCTATTGAGGATTATGTAGAATGACTCTGAAGGGACAAAAATTTGGTGGGCATCATCCCCAAACTATTAGTTTGGGGATGGTGCCGATGGGCGCCGTGTGGCACATCCCACGGCGCCCATCCCACCCAAAAAAAAAAAAAATTGTGTGCCCCTGCGTTTTAGAGAGAGAGAGAGAGAAAGTAGCAGGGGAAAGGGGATGGGCGCCGTGGGATGTGCCACACGGCGCCCATCGGGCACCATGCCCAAACTAATTAGTTTGGGCATGGTGCCCACCAAATTTTTGTCCACTCTGAAGATTAACGTTGTGAACCACTTTTATGATTGAAATGTCTTTTGGGCTAAATATGTTTAGTAGTTGCTTGAAAATTTATCTTTGAATGATATGCCTATATTTAAATGCATTTTGAAGGTTCCAGTGTCACAATGAAAAGTGCTAATGCTGAATCATATTTATGACACTTTTTTTATGCAGGCAAGTGGTTCAAATTTTCCATTCACATATAACGGAAGCATTCTCAAAATTAGATGTGAATACTCCTCAAGCGAAAAACAGGTATATTTAATGTGTGATAGTTCTTCCCTACTGCTAATTTCCAGATGAAAACATTTGCCTTGAATCTGATGCTTTTGTTGCTTGTTGGTTACCAAACCAGACTCTGTCGAGATGTGCAACACATTCTAGGATGTATACGAAAATTGCCATCTGAGCACTCGAGTAAAGATGGTGTACCAAATTATGGTCTCCTCGATGAATTTTTGGCTGAGAAATTCGGTGCAAAAGTAAGCCAATAAATGACCGTGCAGTATAGAACCTTTTTTATGAGAGAAGAATCTATTTGGTGGTGGGATCAACTCCTAGACATCGGCTCTTTATTCATAAATTCGTTTGCAGGTAATATTACGAGTTAAATTACTTTATGAATCTACTTGCTCTTCCAAATTCAAGAATATGTGCAGTTGTTTTCTGATTTTCTAAACAAATTTGGTCAAAGGATTGACATAAATTTTTTGTTAAAAAATTTAGTGGAAATACCAATACGCTTTTGTCGAAACTTGAGATCCACATAATTAAATTAATTGTCAAAATTTGCCTCAAGCCTGTAACTTTTTCTTTTCGGAAATTGTGCAGGTAACACTTCATTTTTTTTTGTTTGTGGGCAATTTATGGAACTCGACCACCAGTAAGATGTTACATCGCATGAAACACGATTATATATGAAGGGATTCTCAATCTTGTTTTACATATTACCGATCGAAATTTTGAGTTATACCATTTATATACCATTTCTCAAGTCAAGTTACTAGTCGCATTTTGGTTTCTCAATTTGTAGAGCCTGTTCCGGCATTCTGATATTTGTAAAGTACGTCTTCATTCGGTGAGTGTACATGAATTGCTTACAACTTGTGCTGTAAAAATCTAAAGCACTAAACACCACACTTAAGTGGTGTTCCATGTATTTGATTCTGTAAAGGATTTATTTGTTTTTTTTAAAAGCTTTTAATTATGAGCAATTTTAAGTTACTAAAATGTTGGTTGCAGACAATAAATTTGCCGGTATTGTTATACGCCGCCAATGGTGAATGAATGTCTTTTCTGTGTGTATCCTTTAAGTTCATTCTAAATTTCACATGTTAGGCCCTACTCTCAATTGATTCGGAATTGTAAAGTGAGTTATTTTATATTTTGTGGATGCCATAAGTACTTGATATTATTTAATTTGTTGAATATGTAAGGCGTGTAAGATGCTGTCGATTTTTTTAAAACATTTACAATTATTAAGTGTGATATTTCGTGCCAAGTTCTTAATCTTTGTACAATTAGGGTTCATTTACTTGGATGTAGTTATAAATGTAGTATCATTGTAGATGTATATTGTTGAAAATACAATAGTTATAATTTTGTGCATCTTATTTGATTGTATGTAGTAAAAAATGTTATAATTATATACAGCTGGAAGTGTATTTTTAAAATTTTATCACTTTATATATTTGGTGGTAACATTAATTTTGAGGGGGAAAAAAAGATTGTTTAAATTATTAGTGACTATTTTCAATTGCTGCAGATAAAACAATGGCCAATTTGGCCGTGATTGAGTCTTTGTGTGCAGTTTCAACTATAACGTTTGAATTTGCATGTATCAAACTAAATACTGAATTTGAATTTGTAAGCTGTTATAATTGTTGTATAGTTGTAACTATGTGCAACCAACTAGGCCCTTACTGGATTATTATGCATTTGGTTCCGTAATTAGGGTTAGGTCAACGATGATTTCAACCCACCAGTGGAAATCACAACTTCCAAATTACTATCTAAATTGTTCATACGAAGGAATACATAATAGTAACACAGCCACACATATAGGTAATTTATTCAACAAAATACAAGTCGTGTATAGTATATGCTTCATCCAAAGTATCATGTGTAAGCATAAAAGTATGCACCGGAAAAGTAATGTTTTGCTTACTGATAAAAGAAGAGAAAATAGAATATGTAATTAGTGCAGAACTACTATGCTTTCGGAAATATAAAAGAGTTTGTGCTTCCGACTTTTTTACCCTTAGATCAAGAATTGGACGGTTGTGATGATAGTGGTCCCCCGGTTGTGATGATAGTGGTCCCCTTAGAGTTGAGTGATTTTTTTAGAGTTGAGTGGTCCCCACAGGGTAATAATATTCATCCAAAAGTTACAAATAGTTAGAGGAATTGATCAAAGAGCCAAAAAGTCGAAAGCACCAACTCCTTTATACTTTCGAAAGCATAATAACTCTACTCATGTAATTATAATATTAACATATTTATTCAAATCATTGATGATAGACTCACAAAATGTGAACATAATATAATCTAGTGCAAAGGGGGCTTTTTACATCTTTATGTTAACAACTACGCTAGGCATAAGGACTGATAAACACGACGAAGAATAGTTGAGGATTATCCTGCAAACCATTAGGTAATTTCAACATATTGCAGGGACTACTATGAAAAAAAAGAAAACTAAAAAAAATCTTAGTTTCTACATCCTCAATCCACATCGGACGGGCCGCTGGAGCACATAGAGAGAGAGAAAGAGTGAAAGAAAGAAACAAAATGCTTTTTCTCCTTCAATCCCCGTCCTGCTGCTGCTGCTTCCAACCACAGCTACACAAAGCACCCCGAAATTCCCCAAAACGCACTTCCCCTCCTCTAAATTTAAATTTAAATTCAAATTCAAATTCTTTAAATTTAAATCCCACAGGGAAAAACCCTAACCCACCGCCCACTTTCAAGAAATGGGTCGACAAATTCGGGGCCAAATCGTTGAATCTCGCAATCTGTGGGGCTCTCGCTCTCGGGATTTCTCTCTCTGGTAATATACACTCCCCCACACCCCCCCTTCTGATTTTGTTGATTACACACTCTGTTCCTAAGCTTTGTTTGGGATTACAGATGGAGTGCGTTAAGTACGGTGAGAAAGTCTGATAAAAAAAATAGCTAAAATACAGAAAATCTTTCTGTAGAATCTGTTTTTTCGTTTTCCAAAGTCTGATAGAAAAATAGCTAAAATTCAGAAAATCTTTCTGTAGAATCTGTTTTTTCGTTTCCCCTCTGACTTTCAAAAATATATATTTTAACCAGTTAAAATTTCAAGTTGATGCATTTAACCCATTCCGTCGGAATTATGTCATTATTTTGTTCATTTTTTATAATTTATACTTAAAATGTCTTTAAAAATAACAGAAATATTTTTAATTTTTTTTCTTACCGAATAAGGATAATTTGGTCATTTAGCTCTCTCTATCAACGCTGTAACTCTCTGAAAATATTTCTGAAATTTTAAAGAAGAAAAATATAGGTTTTGAAAGTCAGAAGAGAAAAGTAGAAAAACAGGCAGTTACAAGAAGATTTTCTGTATTTTAGCTTAGAAAAATATTATGTTTGTTTCTAAAATTATACTGAGGGAATTCTAATGATTTGGGTATGATATAATTTTTGCGGTTTCATGTAAAAGCGGAGAAGCATATTCTATCTCCGTATGCTTTTGCGCCAACTCTTTTTGGCCTAATAAGGACTTCTCTTTAAAAATGACCTAAAACTTTTTTAGATTTGGTCAAATAATCCCATAAAAAATTTATGAGTCTAAATAGTCTTATTTTCGCCACGTCGATGCTAGCTAATGTTATCTAGGTGTAGAAATTTAGCATAAACGGTGAATGGTTAAAGAAAACAACGAATGATTCATCGTTTTTCTCTTTTATTTCAAAAATGGTGAATGATTCATCGCATTTCCTTCTAAAGATGGTAAATCATTCACCGTTTTTAATAAAGACGATGAACGATTAACCGTCTTTTATATCTTCCTCCACCGTGGCCCTGAGTTGGACATAATAGAGTTAGTTTGCCAAATAATAATTTGCAGAGATTATTTGGCAAATTATAATTCTTTAAGGGTTATTGTTAAAAAAAAAAAAGGGTCTCCTAATAATTTATGCTTTAAGTTGGATTAATTCATTTTTTTTGCTTCTAATGGAATTGAAAGCATGGTTTTGGGACCTGTTTGGTCCTCCTTTAGATTCTGCTTTCAGCAGCAGCAGCAGCTCTTATGGAGTGTTGGTGAAAAAGAAAATTCTGAAGCTTCTGCTGCGGCGGGAAGCAAAACGAGATTTTGAGCTTCGAAAGCAGAAGCAGGCATATTATTAATATTGTTCTTCTTCTGACATGAAGTAGAGGTGTGTAGGTGTTGGCGCAGTTGATGCGAAGGTTGGGGTTAACAAACCAGAATTGCTTCCTAAAGAATTTACTCCTGTCATTGATGCTGCTGGGTTTCTCTCTGCAGGTCAGGTGTGAATTATTCTCATCAGTTTACCGATTTATACTACACGATTCGGTAGAAATAGTGTTAATTATATGATCTGAAACATATGAAGTATCGCGAACGTAACTCTCGACGGTCGGTGTGTTGGGACAGATCAATTTTACAGCTGAATAGATGCTGAAAACATAGAATGCTGAGTTTCGATGGAACGTTCGAGGAAAATATGCTTCTTTTATTGCATATTCCTCATGTTTTAGTTTATCAAATTTATAGAAAGACCCAACTTGTCGAATGATTGTGTACTTCAGTAGTTATTACAGGGTAGTAGGTTATAATTGTACATTTCGTTGCATTGATTTTTCTGTTTTTTATATAAATAGGAAAATCGTCTGTGTCAAGAGATAGCAGATCTGGAGAAGGATACTGGATTTAAACTGAGAATTCTTGCACAAAATTATCCTGATACGCCAGGTAAGTTTTCAAGTACTAAAAAAGATTACACGTAAATCGTGTCGTAAGTTGCAAGGTTTAAATTGGAATATATATATATGAACTTAGTTCTCCACCTCTTATTGATCTGATGCCGATGAAAGAGGTAACAAAACTTTTCATTTGCTTTGGCGCGCTGTTTGCTTTTGTTTGTTTCCTTCTCCCCCTGCTCAGGGTTAGCTATTAAAGACTTTTGGCAAGTTGATGATAGAACAATTGTATTTGTCGCTGATCCAACTTTCGGTAAGAGATATAAATGTTCTTCAAAGTTTGGGAATTCTCCTCCTTGAGATCTCTGATGACATGCTGATACTGATACTTATCGCAGGCAACATAATAAATTTTAACATTGGTGCGTCGGTCGATTTGGACGTACCTCGAAGTTTCTGGAGTCGCCTCGCGGGGAAGTACGGGAACATGTTTTACTGGAAAGAAAAGGTCACCATCTACAGCACAACTATCATAACATTTTACCACATAAGTTTCTGAATTTAGATTTTCTTTTGTTTTTATTTCTCTATCCATTGTTGGGACAGGGAGAGGATTCATCAATTGAAGCTGCTGTCGCGGCGATATCACATTGTCTGAGAGAGCCTGTAGGGGCAAATAACTGTTCTGAGGTAATGTGAAATATCATGATGAAATAAAAAATTGTTCCTTATAGAGAAGCTCCAGCGTCGAATTTCAAATGATTTTGATGTTATTCTAGTAGGCTCACTTGCCATTTTAAAGATACCATCATGTATTAAGTAATTATCACTCATGTTGTTGCACTTTTAAATAAATACAATCACCACTCTGAAACTTCTACTTTATATGATCTTTTTCTTTTTTCTTTTTTTTTACTTTTTCATGTGGATTTAAACTAAACAGAAAGGGGTGAAGGCATTGCAATAGTTGTGTTAGATTCTGTGAGGTCGAAGTTCATCATCCATTCGAGGAATGGCGAAAGATCGCGTCATTAGCAGTTAATAGTAGTGCTTTCTTTACTAATGAAGGATTATGATGCCATAGCATAAGTTGGACCTACTAAATTAGACAGATCAAGGAGTTCTAAATCTATCCAACACCCTTTGGGATTTGTAGTTGTTAGTTATAGTACTGAACTATTCTGGAATGAATCATGCGCTCGAATCTGTGGCTTTGACCGACCGTCCCTAGCGCAGGTGGCAAAAGGCTCGGTGGTTGGTATCCGTGGTCCCAAGTTCGAATCCTAGTTGATTCACATTTCCAGCTAAGTTTATTTCTGAAAGAAATAAACGAAGCAGGTAGCATGCTACCTTTCTCTAAAAAAAAAATGAATATGTGGCTTTGTCAAAATCAAGACTTTCAGATGATGATCTTCTGCAGATGATTCTTTTCTTTCTCTTGTACTGAGGATTTCTGTAGGTTAAGATCGGTGCAATTTCACCATCGTTCTTAGCACAAGTTGCAAAAGACTTGATGTTTGGCATCCGAGGTCCTAAGATCGAAGCCTAGTTGTTTCACATTTTTAGCTAAATTCAAACTGGACCTTAGTGAGAGTTACTGCTGATGCTTAGCCTGGATTCTTGAGGGTCCGCTTGGTTTTGATGCTCATCTAACACTACTTAGCAAAAGAAAGTTAGAACAAAAGTATATATAAAATATACTTCTGCATTTTACGATGAGCCCAAGGATTTAAGTACCCATCGGTACGGGCCGTGTCTATTGTACTGTATTGTGCCAATATCCATGCATTTTAACACTACTTAGCAAAAGAAAGTTAGAACAAAAGTATATATAAAATATACTTATGCATTTTACGATGAGCTCAAGAATTTAAGTGCCCATCGGTACGGTTGTACTGTATTGTGCCAATATCCGTATCGTGTCTACTGTGTCGTATCATGCCAATAAGATATTAGCACGATACAGTCCACGTGCCGATAGCACAGCTTAAAACTCTCTTTTATTTAAATTAGTAAGTAATTTTTTCAATGAAGTTCAAAAAATTTAATAAAAATAAATAATAAGCGATTAGAATATTTCGTTGCTAAAAAAAATAAATATTTCATGCCATTATGTGTAAGCACATATGCATATTTTGTGACTGGCACGTATCAACACGGCCCGACAAGCATCGTGCGTACCGTACCGATAAATTTTCGACACGGCACTGTATCACGGCACTTAAATTCTTGGATGAGACTATAAAAAATATATTGTAACTAATTCATTGCAATTTGCACAATGTGATATTACATTGGAAAGCAATGTGATATTACATTGGAAAACAAACACGGTATTTTCACATCATACTTTTTCACCGTACATAATACAATCTCCTCGCAATTCCAAACAGAACCCGGTTAGCTTCTCTAGGCAGCTAGGCATTTGGAAAACATAATTTTTGACACTTTGCGACAACCCAAAGCTAAAATTAGCTTATTTTTAAAACCTTGCAAGTAGAATCCCTAATTTGAAACTTTTGATCAGCTACAACAAAAAGCTGTTAGACATGATATCACTAGCAAAACTGTTTTGAGTGCCTTTTCTAATAGCTACCAAGTACTTTACAAAAGCTCTGGCTCTCCAGCATATTATTGAAAAGAAAAGCTTTGTTCTAAAAAAAATAACCATCCTCATTAAGGAAAAAACATCAAATCCCCAGCCATTGATGAAGATGCTACTCTTATCAACCAGTACATAAAACAAAGAGTAGTTAGAAAATTATACACACGGTAGCGGTCTGATGTTACAAATTCAAACTCAAAGCAGAGTTCCCTGAAAAACAATCAAACCAAAATAAGCCTTTGTAGCGCCTCTGATCGATGGTTCTTCCATAAAAGTTGGTTCTTCAAAAATCGACACTAAAATCATGCGCGTCCCAGAAATTTCTCAGTGAATCAGGAAAAGCATTAATCATTCCGAATTTGGTTTGTCTCTTAATTTTTGGTGGATATAAGCGTATCGAGGATTGTGTTGCCGTTTACAATTTTCGTGGTTCCAACAATGAAGTCATAACCCGTTCCTTCCTGCAGCAGAGGAAAAGTAAAGGAAAGATCAGAGAGAGCAAAAAACTTGTAGTCTCGCAACGAAAAAAATCGAAGGAAACGAGTAAATTGCAGCAGGGGTCATAAATGCTTCAGCATAGTTTCATTTTAGCCTATAATTGTATGCCTAACCTTGACCTTCGCTGCAATCTAACACCTCTGGTTAAATTATCCGGTTAACTTTATGTGAATACAACAGTAAAAATTTGAAAACTGAAAAATAATTAATTAATTGATCTTACATAATAAATACAGGATTATAGCATTAAGCACCACTTCTACTATCAATTCGGCGTGGTAAAACTGAAAATTGATTTATGGGAATCAACAAACATGTTCCAACTAAACTCATCTTTGCTATGAATATGTTGCGTAATCCTAAAGAATGCTCAAATTCAGCAAAAGAAGTTTAAAATTAATTGTGACAGGATCAAGGAAATTCTGCGTAGAAACTCAGATCTGCTCAAAATGATAGTCAACAGAGGAAATTGATCAAATATGATGTTACAAACCTGTGCGCTGAGAAACCGCAATGCAGCAACCTCTGCAAAAGTTACCCCTCCAATGAAGACAACTAATACTAACGATCGACGGCCATCAGCAACCCTAGCAATTGCAGAAGAAAGCCATTTATGAATTATGATAAACATAGAATTCTTTAGAGCCAGTAAAAGCTCACATAAACCAATACATCTCTGGTATCATTGAAAACAGAACGCAAAATCAGTGCTCTATTGACAATTACCTTCTTCTCAAAAGTTTATAATTCGTGTGGATTTGTAATTGATATAGCTTAATGTGAGTGTGTGTCCGCATAACTATGATGCTTGCAAAAAATAAACAAAATATATATAAATACTACAATAATAGTATAAGTTATGATGATTAATCACCATCAAGCTAATGTATGCTTTCTAAAATCAATCTACCATTTATATTGGCAGATTCTCCGTGATGAATCCTTGGTTGGCTGCATGAAAGTTTATGTTAAAGTTTATGTTATGATACAAATTTTCACCATGCTGGTCAAGACATATCCAGTACTTTTGACACCTGTTAACATATGATATCTTGCTTTTCGTACACTAAATACCTATTGGCACTGAAAGTTTGTCCCTCTTCAAAAAACTTACAACAATTTTGGTTAACAATAGTCGTCTAGTCAACAAAATGCATCACCACTTTGGTAGGCATACTATCAACCATTTCTAGCCCAACTAAATTATCTGCCCTAATACACACCTTAGGTCATCATCCAATTGGAACTCTCCAAAGTCATAATGGTTCCATACAAGGATTTAAGTGCCGTGGCACGGGATCGTGTTGAAAACTTTCCGGCACAGTACGGCACGATGCATGTCGTGCCGTGCCGATATGTGCCGGCCCAAAAAATACATATGTGCCGACACATAATGGCATGAAATATTTATTTTTAGCAACAAAATATTCTAATTGCATATTATGTATCTTTATCAAATCTTTTAAACTTCATTTGAGAAAACTACTTACTAATTTAAAGAAAAGAGGGTTTTAAGCCGTGCCCTAGGTACGAGTTCTGTATCGTGCCAATATTTTACTGGCACAATACGGCACAGTAGATACGGCACATGCCAATGGGCACATAAATCTTTGGTTCCATATGACAATGACAACTTACAGTCGTAACAGAGAATCAAGCAAAAGTGTTTTATCTTGCGACTTTTGAGCCATATTGATATATTTTTCCAATCATCCCTATAATTGGCCATATTTTCTACAAACCACAATACCTTCCCCAGTGCTCCTTATATCCTGCTGAGTCCTTCTATCCTACTTTGTGGCAACTTAAAACTTGAACAAAATCCCCCTTTTGTGCATTATAATATAATAAGACATATCCTATCCCTCTTATTTGGAATACACAGTTTAACATCTAAACAAAGAGAGCATTACTGAACAAGCATGAACTCAAATGGCATATTCAACAAGGAGAAGATGTGCATGGAAAGGCGACCAGCATAGAAAAATTTAGTGGCGATCTGAAAGTAGAACTTCACCATTATAAATAGATAAGAGATGCCTGTTCACACCTGTCAATAATCGATTGAGCTCCTGGAACTGTGTCAGATATGGAATTAGCATTACTTACACCCTATTAAAGTAAAAGGCACAAAAAGAGGATTAGGGAGATGATAGTAGGGAAAAAAAAGAAGAAGAAAAAACTAAAACATTAAGAACACAGCCAAGAATCCATACTCTCTTTAGATCCAAATGAGGTCCGGGCAACAGTCTTATTATTTCTTCAATAGATCTCCTGCAAGGTAACAAAGTCAATATAAGAAAGTGATGCATGAAAAATTTTGTGAGTTTTGAATGGTATGGAGGTCATATTGTAAGATATCAGCACTATGAGGAGTCCCTACTGATGCACTAAAAGGGACTAACACAAGATCTATCTTGAATTGTTGCATACAAAGGTTAGCACGAAAATTGTAGTGACTATCTATTCCCTCTACAAATATGCAATATTTAAGAAAATCAGAAGTTCCTAATAACGCAATTTCATTACTCAGCATGTAGACAATAGTATGCAGTGTAGGTGAACAACAAGCAGTTATACTTCTAAAATGGCAAGACAGGTACTACTATCAAATAAAATGTGTGCTAGTAGCTGATTACATCAGTTGAGTATGATAATATAGGGGCAGTCGTACTTCAAGACTAGTAGTTTATTTGGTGATAAAGCGACCATAATATCACAAGTCTGACAAAATCTAACAGAATCTCCAGTCTTAGGCCTTCATTAGGTTTCTAAAGACTTCTTGTGGATTAGCTTCTTTGGTGCTTTAAGAGTGCGAAGAGGAGGGCAATTCGATCGACATTAAGGGGAAATGAGAACTAAAATTACTGATAATAGTGATGAAATCAAACTTGCAATTGTTAATTGCATGCTATACTACTTGATAACTAAAGATACACACACCTTGAAGCTCATTTAGCTCCCTAGCAACAGGTACAAACATACGAAACAATATGGATTGCTACACTACTTACCATCCCGATCGGATTGCATGTTGGACAAGGCGAATACTAAGAGGTGCATATCCAGAAAAGATGTAGGAGATATCATTCGGGCTGAAATAAAGTGAACAAGCTCAAAATATTAGAAGCCAAATGTTAAAGAGTAATCGAGCGTGAAGCAGACAGTATAAAATAATGGTTTTACTTCTATAACCCCAGTGAATGGATCACCAAAGATATTGTTGTCATGCAATATGAAGCTACTAAACATGCTACCAATCTGTTACAAGTACGTACATTAGAAGTTCAACATAACAGATTGGTGTTATATTACCAGTTACACTGCCTCTAAAATGTTGCTAAAAGATAGCAATCTCTATGAATGTTAAAAAATAACAATTGTCGTCTCAGTATTTATAAGGCCCATTCTGTTCATCACCCCTAACAAAAGAAAAAAGCTTTTCTAGTAACTATCTTTAGATGGTCTAGAAGAGTAGGCATTGCCTACACAATAAAATTTATCCTCCAAAGCAAAGGATTGCCGTGCCACTAGCACAAGGCATGACGGTGTGCCATCAGCACAGCTTGGGACACCGACATGCCTTGGCACACAATTTATATGTCTGCATGGTCGACACAGGCAGCACAGGCTTAGTGGCACAAGAGGCATGGGCTGGCCATGCCGGACCGTGTTAACTGGCCAGCAATCCTTGCCCAGAGTAATCACAAGATACCTAGGCATACAAGCAACATCCACTTTTTTTATTTATATCAGAAACTTGGATACGTGAATTCAGGTATCCAGCACATTTTCATGCCAAACAAAACGAACATTGTGTCCAACACTTTATCTAATGAAGAAACAGCTAATGCTCTTAAGTATCTGCATATGAATGTCATTGCATAATAAAAAGGTATTCTACTGAGTTAAGAAGCCATAGTAAAAAAAAAAAAAAAGTTCCAGCAGATGGTTAAAGCATAGCTGCAAAACACATTTTATGAGATCAGTATACATCACTGACAAATAGGCACAAAACAAACAATTTCAAAGATCTAAGAAGAAGACAATATACTTTGGAGTGCCGGTTTGATCAACTATTAGTTGTAGAGCTTTTGTGATAGTAAGCCAATTGTTCTTTGTTTCCTGCAAAGAAACAATATTTGCAGGCTTAGCTGACAAATAAAAGAAAATAGCATATTACTTTATCAGGTTACATAACGATAACTATGCCAGCTAAAGTGGGGGCATATAGGGTGCCCCAAGATCTTAAAATGTCTCTATAAATATATGAAACCAGACTAACCTGTTTCTTCAAAAGCCCAGCTTTTTCCAAATTATATAATGAGGGCATGTGCTCAAAGCCATAACTGTGGAGTATCTCCCTCCTAAATGCAAAAGGAAACATTAAACAAAGGACTAAAAATGCATTAGACATGACGAAATATATATATTCATGAGCTCTTAAATAATATAATTTTTTTTTTTGATAACAATTATGAGTACAGGTTGATTCAGCAGTATCACGATCTACATGTCATCCAAGAACATAAGCAACTATTTGGTTACAGTACTAGCACTAAGAAAATGTCAATGTGTGAAAGATACTTCCAAGTAGTGTTGGCACCCAAGATAGGAAGGATGCAGAAGAAGAGGAATAGGTGAGCACAACCACAAGTTGGCATAGCTAATGCCAAATCGAAATTTCAGCAAGTTGTACGTAATCAGTTTAAACAAAAGATATAAACTTCTTTCTGAAATTTCAAGCTCTCTCACCTCTCAGAACATCATAACCACCCTATTAGCCAAGATCGAGATAGCTTGGTAAAATTAGTGGGGCTGAGTATTTCTCAGCTTGACTCATGATCAAGCAAATAACAAGCTGTGTTTATATTTTGAAACACAAGCTAACAATTTTCGGAGTTTGAGGTCAACTCGGCTCATTCAAACCTCTGTTCACAACTAAAGTTGTTCTTGTACTAAAGAAAATGACAAAATGCAAAACATTATGAATAGACTAATCTCGTCACTTTTCATGATTCACACAATATTTATTATATATTATACAAGCTTTAAACTCATCTAATGCACAGTACAGAATAAGGAGAGGATACTAAAAAAAATATGGAAAGTCTTATCATACCAAAACTAAACTAGAGGCTTATAGTAAGTACATTAATCATACCTCAAGTAATCGAAGTTCTTCCTGGGCAGCCCAGAATTGGTAAGGGAGAATAACACCAGAAGGCGAAGCACATTGGCAATCGGTTCCTGTTTGTGAATCATCTCCTCAATGTACTCAAAACATCTGTTCATATAGGGGCATCACCTAGTTACAGAAATAATACACTCAAGAGAAAACCCAACTAGAACAAGAAACAACTGCATGAGAGACTGAAGATAGCACAACAATTATTCTAACACAAGGAGTAACAAAAATAACCTTAGTATGACTCCCGGAAAAGAATCAACTATCTCTAACAAGCAAAATGTCAAGCAGAAGTATTGGACAACAGAAAAAAACGAGCTTACATCTCATAGTTCTGCAGCTCCAGAATTGTTTGCTCGATGTCCAGTCGACCATGAAAGGAAGGTTTACATGTGAAAGATTGCAAGTGTTGAGCAAGATTCACGTGCCTCTGATGCAATAATTAGCAAATGAGTTCTGCATATACAAAAATCAACAAGCTATAAGGAAAAGAATATAACAAACTTACAGCTATTTCTGGTAGCGAGTTCAACTTCTTCACAAAATCCTTCAGCTCAGATACAGACTGGGACTGTCAAACGGAAAGAAACGTATATAAAGAAGTTCTACAGAATTTTAAAAATAAGTGAAATTATTAAATCTAGAACCAGAATATTTGCATATCATATAAACAATTTTAAGCCGGCAGCCAGAAAAAGGCAAAAGTGCATGTCGCATATAAAGGTGAACTAAACCTAGTTTACCTGGAATTTAGCATTTTTTTTCTCTATCAAAATTGTACTGTCCCTTGTACATATATAATTTGACACCAGGTATGGACATCAAATAAAGTACAATCAATTACTGTTCTTGACACCAGGTATGGACTCCAAATGAAGTACAATCAATTACTGTTCTGTCACTAGTTTTGCCCTATATAACTTCACCTCATCTCCAACGTAAGACAAATATGTTTAACATGACTTCTTTCTAAAGTGCAGACTTTTCATACCCTTGCACTAGTTGAACATTCTTTTAAGTTCACACTAAGGACAATAGAAAACATTGGACACAAACTCATACATCGATGACTGTAATGAAGTAGCCATTTTTTTGGGGTCATACTCTTTGATGACAGTTCTCTTTTCATTCTACATGTTTTACCAAATTTTATGTCCCCAAAGGTATCGGCATCCAGGTTCATTCAGACATTACACAACAACAATGGAAACTGGCATGCCTAAAAGTTGATAAAATTAAAGGAACTCCAAAAATCAAGAAAATATAAAAAATTATAGAAGAGTACGGAGGAAGTAGGCAAGTAGCTATAAAACTGATACTTCAGATATGTAATGAGGTAAACCAGAAAAGATCAAGCTATTCACGTAAACCAAATATAACGAAATATTTTAATCCTTGATGGGGACAAAATTTTCAAATGGTCAGCTAATTCAATGGCCATAGAATTTTTTAAGGAATCAGTCAAGTTGCTGATATCTTATACCATTAACAAAACATTTATTTCAATCATAGAGGAGATGAATAGCCAGACACGTGGAATAGAGGGCATGTTTGGTTTAAGAGTTGTCTTAAATATGTGTATTGTCATAAACTTGGGTATCAAAAAACAAATGCAGGAGCAGAGACAGATGTAGCTCTTACCATAGATTTAACTTCTGCATAATCTTGCTGAATTGATGTTGCTTTTTCACGCAAAACCTGAAGTTACTACAATTAAAGAAAGGCTGAAGATATGCAAATAAACTCATGGCCATAAGCAGAAACAATTAGAGTGAAGCATATTGGACCAAGGAAATAAGGGAAAGGAAATATAACCAACCTGAACGACTACTTCAAAATTAAGGTCTCGAATCTCCTTGAACAACTTATCGCTGAAACCAAACAAACGCATTAAATAACAAAAATGAAAAACCAGGACGCATGGAATAGTTTACACCAATTTAGCTATAACCGATTGACACGATTGTAACCACATTTCTAGAACCATCACGAATTCATGACATCAAACAACACAGTAGGAACTTTCAACAAATATACCTACATTCTGAAAGACTATATATTCTGACTCTGTGTATAGGGATGAGATGATATTCAGCATGAAAACAGTGAAACAACAAGAACAAAGATTTGACTTTGAATAACAATGATACAACTAGGATGAAAATGTACATACACATTGGATTATTTAGCCAATGACTTGCTGGGTAATTAGATAATAATTAATAAAGTAGTAATCTTGGCAGATACTCAGTCCGTCAGTCGTGCTTTAGATTTGCAGAACTCCAAGCACTATCATAAGTCTGAAAGAGCAAGAGATCATACCATTTTTCTTACTTTCTAAATTTTACTTAACACTTTGCAAAATTCTGGTGATGTTATCAGGCAAACTATTAATCCTTAATCTTAGAAATCACAAAGAATTTCCTGTAGCTGTTCCACCCCTTATGAAAATATTATGAACTAATCCCTGTAATTTTTATCATTTTTATCTAAGGATACAGGGAAAAAACTCCCTAATTAGCCAACTGAAGAAAAAGGTTTGTCAGATATTACTTCCAATTGCTGAGTAACTCGTGTAAAATTTGATTGTTTTGTTATTCGTGATCTTTGTTAACAACCAGTAGTACGAGCTAAAAATTAAGCGCTTTGCGAGCGCCCCCCCCCCCCCCCCCCCCCCCCCCCCCCCCCCCCCTTTTTTGTGTGCGAGTAACTTCGATTATAAACTTTTGTTCGCATCTTAGATCCTCTGTTCTGTCAATTACTCCAGACAAAACATGGAATGCACCAAGTTTCCAATGTTGCTGCATGCTGAAAATCATATATACCTCCTAATCTTCCATAGTTGTCAGTGTACTAAAATAAAATACTGTTGACCCTCGACTAACATTAGAGCAGACTAAGGGACTAAGAATCGCTAATTCTAGCTGCCACTTTATAAATATCTATGGATTATGTGAATTAGTTGAGGATCAAAAACACTTGTTTAATGTTACGCCACAGGGCCATTGCAAATTCAGTTTCTGAACTATATCATGGCTGGTGAAATTTCTTAAGGCTCCCCTTGTCTCCTGTCCTTACTAAACTAACTAAACACAATCTTGCAAACAAGCCTGGATACATCAAAAGTCGCCATCTAGCCATCCACTACAATCATTACAGTAATTATTTCTTTTCTTTAAATCAGTCATTGCTATGTCTCAGGGATTTGAAGGTTTCAAAATTCATGTTGATGGCCAAAGAAAAAATAATAATATCAGTCATATCTTCAGCACAAAATAAATAATGAATTATGCCTTCTACAAAATTAGCAAGCACTATACAGATAGGAACAGTCTGTTATACCAAAAGTGCTGGACCAACATGCAAATTCACAGTAAAGAAGTAATAGAAATGAACACTACATACACCAAATCATGGAAGAGATTAAGTACCTAGAATTTAAAGGAACTTTAACTTTTTTCCCATCTTGTTGTCCTCCCATAATGGAGGCATCAACCTCCACAGAACCATTATTTACTTGCAAAATCTGTAGAAGTATAAAAAGAAAAGAGAAGAATTGCTATTAACTTTTCATTTTGCATGAAACACTAATAGGAGAAACTACATTAAGAAAAAAGGCGTAACCGTTTTAACCTGCAACATGTCTATATTTGGGAAGTCATCATATCACAAGCATAAACCAGACATAAACCAGACCAAACTTAATTATAGACGTGAAACAAAAACCAGGAAACTACATCTTCGCAAGTGTTAGGTACCAATAGATAGCAATGCGCTCTAAAATTCAAGTGTTTGTGCCGATTCTTCACAACAATGAGAGCAAGTACTAGTACAAATCCACAGGAAAAATCCAAATGCAATTGAGCATAGAGATATTAAACAAACACTAATCTGTAGAAGTTAGAATAATACTCATTTAATAACATAAAATAAAGTATTTTTGTTCATAAAATTTAAACCTAACATGATCTGATATGTGGATATAAGGGACATATGAATAACAAATATATTTTGTATACGACAAAATCATTAATTAAATTATATATCAAATAAACATTTTATTAGGGGGAGAAAATCCCATAAAAATTTATCGTTTTCAATGATTTGCAGGGACATATGATCATTTCAAAAATCATCTTAATGATGCAGCCCAATTATGGGTTAAATTGAGTCATGTCGAGTAAACTCGTGTCGTGATTAGTTATTTAGATTTTGAGTTGCTAATTTGGGTTAGAGCCGATCATTTTAGTAAGTATAGAATCAGTTAATTTTATACTCAACCATATCTGGTGATGGGAAATTCAAATCCCTACAATTAAGGGAATCTATTAGGGTTACGGAGCATATATAAAACAAGGCCTATTAAGCACTTTAAATTGAGATTATTTTAAATGGGTTATTGAGTTTTCAGTTGTATTTGAGGAATTTCCCCTAAAATATTTCCCCTCTTAGTTCAATAATTGATCAGTCCATTCTCAATCCTTCCTCTTCTTCTTTGTCTTCTTCTTCTCCTTATTTTCTTCCTCTTTATTTGTCACTTTCCTCTGCTGGAGTTCCACACCCAAGCCCATGTGTACCACAGAAGGTCATGGACCCCGTCTCTCTTTTCCCTCTGCCTCCATGTCCAGTAATTGGCAGTGCTCAAATAATTTCCCAGCACCGCAAAGCCCAGGCAAGACCCACTCATAAGCACCCAACATGTCACATCTACAGCCGCGAGCATAGAACAAGCCCGCCACCATCATCATGGTTTCGAGTTGGTATCAGCATTGACATCTGTGCTTGTCACATTGCTAAAATCATTCTTGCACATCATTGACAGTTCTTCAGATTCTTAAGAAGAAAGAGAGGAAAAATAGAACTCAAGATCCACATGAATAAAGTTATAAAGTGGCAAGAGCAGTGCAACTTAGGATGTGTAACACAAAGTTCAGTTAGAATGACCTGAAGGTTCTCAACTTGGATTGAACTCTCAACATGATAAAGTAATGTTTGTCGGTCCTAAACAGCCTCAAGCAACTAGGCCTCAGGCAAGACTCAACACAACTTGGTGGATTCAAGGTCAACTTATATAATCCGAATTATCAAAGCTGACTTGGTGTTATACACATTAAAGAGGGTCTTTTGGTGATGAGGGCCGCCTAATGCGATTGGGCCAAAAGGAGTTGGGGCAGAAGCATATAGAAATATGCACGTTTTCCAGTGGGGACACAGAAATCATATTTTAACGAAACCAGTGTGATATAAACAATGTGTTATAATTCACAGAGACAAATGAAATATTTTTCAATTGCATTTTCTCAGCGAACCTAAGGCAAACACTAAATATTTGATACAGGTATTACATAAACAATAAATTCACAGCCACATTTCACAAGACAACTATTAACAGATTAAAATTCATACAGGCCAGAAAAAGGACATTTTTCAAGACTAACCTCATCTAGTAGTCCTTCATATGTTAACTGAAAGCACATTGGTGTCACCATATCCACCTGTGCAGAAATAACTGGTGAGCAGCAAAAATAGTGATTCTTTTAACCAAGACATATCACATAAAGTAAACAAATGCACACTAACTTAAAAAGGGTAGTTACTTGAGTTAAAAATGACATCGAACAAGAGAGTCAACTCACGGTAATAATATAGCAAAACAATATAAGATAAATGACAAAAATGGCATAACAGTTGTGAAAATGGATCAATGGCACATCTCCACAATAATACATTTACCAAATGTAGAAGCTGACTCTTACACAAAGCTCAAAACTAGTATATGAAACACACACTATGGACCATGGACTTCTTTAAGTTCAAATGACAACAACAATAGTAACAACTAATCACAGATACATATACATATAATTTGTATTTATTATTAATTTATTATATCATTTAACATCTGATTCAAGCCCAAATGAAGGTATTTATATACTTCTAGCAAGAAAACTATGAAAATGAACTTTGAAGGTTCACATGACAACACCAAAATCATCACTATGTCCAGCATTTGCCCATGAAACTTTCACTCAGAAATATAAATAGAAAAAGAAACATAGTCAATTAGTCAAATAATAAACAAAAACTTCATATAACTTGGTAAAGATAGTAAATCCTCATTATGTTGGTAACAAAGAAAGTGTAGGAGAAACACCATATTTGTGATCTTAGAAAATGCATTAATCAAGACAACTAAATCAGAAAAACGATAGTCATTACTTTTGAGTCAAATTTATGCTTATAGTCCATAAATTTGTGATTTAGTGTTAACCTCGTAGATTCCATAAAGGCCTCTAGAAACAAATTTCAGAAAATTTTGGCAGTTCAGATAACTGAAGAGACAAATTCAAATAGACAAAAGGAAAATATTACCTCTCTATCAAGTAAAATGAGCGTGTTTATCTCCGGAATCGCCATCTGGAAAACCATAATACAAGTATTTGGAGATGATTATAATGATTTGAAAAAACCAGACCAGAAAAATAAGTATATCTTACATCACCCATGTTTACTGGATCTTCTACTTGCAAGCTGTTTAGAAGATCAGCAACCTTAGTTGAAGCTTTGCCTTTAGCCCTCACATTTGGAATCACACCAAAAGCAAACTGTAATGCATTAACAGGTGCTAATTAGAGAAGGTACCTGTGCTCCTTCTAGTAAATTACTACCAAATAAGCAAATTGTAATGCATTAACAACATAGTCTAAGCCTATATTATTTGTTGCCATCATGAAGGGAACAAAGCAATGTCAAGTGTATCATAATCTTCAACTAAAACAAACACAAGCATACCTCCAGCTTATGAATAGCATTTGCCACGTGCCAAATGGAACTTGTATCACCATCAACAAGACATTCCTAGAAAGTTAAACAATTGAAAAAAGAGAATTACGGACTGCAAAAAAGAACCAAATATAACAGTCTTGTACATGAAAGAATACCTTCAAAGAAAGGTCAAGTTCAAAAGAAAGGACGTCCTCATCCAGTGGAATTACGTATAAGGGAAACTCTCCCAAAGTCAGCATTTGATGCACCTTTTCCTCTTCGAAGATCTACAAGAGCATAAATAAAGTAAATAAGAATAAAAGAGATAAGCCAAATGTCTTTTTTTGGCTTCTTCATTTCCTTTCAGGAGTCTGTATTTCTGCTACACAAATCAACATGGGTTTATAGCAAAAGTTCAGAGTCCTTTGAAACAGAAAAGGATTATAGTATTTAAATAAATGGATAATTTCACATTTGATGATTAGGCCTAACCTAAAATGGTTTTATAAAAAAAAAGCTTCATCAGATATCCTCTTATGTATTGGTCACTTGCATGGCACATATAATGCACTATCCATTAATTTGATGGGATCATGGCATGAACATTTAATAAGCACCATTTGTCATCTAATACGACCAGAATCATCAGCTATATGGTCCATTTTCTTAGTCAACTTTTGCAACATAGAGCTATGCACCAATTATTAATAGCATTTTTAACTACTAAGCACAACCGTTTGTGTTTAGCGGGCCAAAGAAATCTTATAAATACTCGCACGTATTTAGTTGATAACAAGAAACTAAGCCCCAGTTTGAAAATTAAGAGGTTATCACTCTAGTAGTCTGACATCAAAAGTCGTGAGAGTATACCCAAAAAAAAAAAGAGAAAAAAAAAAGAAAGAAGAAGAAACACTAAATTCTGGATTGACATAATCATCTAAGATAAAAGTTATTGGAAGTCGTGGAACTAACCTTTTCACAAACAACTGTGCGGCGTGGCACAAAATAAACGAAATATTCTCTTTGCACTCCTTTAGAAACATCATTCTGGATGTGAGATGTGATGAACTTCATTAAGTTCAGCTGAGGAAAAACAAGATATATTACTTTGGAGCATTCTGTTTGGACAGGATCTGCAGAGAGATGGCGCAACTCCACACCGTTTTCCTGGTAGAATGTTTGCTTAATCAGAAGTTATTGCTATCCATGCAAAAGAAGTACAATAAAATTAGACATATTGTAGTAAGCAGATAGCATATTATGTAATGCAGATATATATATATATATATATATATATGTGTGTGTGTGTGTGTGTGTGTGTGTGTGTGCGTGCGTGTGTGCGCGCGCACACACATATATACTACAAGTCAACAGGCATCATGAAAAGATATTCCCATTTAATGCCGCAAACAAGAAAATTGAGCATACCAAATTACGAGACCCAAACAACAGATAAAATTATCTAATAAAGGCTGATAAAGCTGGTATAGGAAATCAACTAGGAAGCTATCAAAAGCCAAATAAACAACAAGTAAAATGATAAATCAGCAATGTATACTCTGTGGCTTACAATGCCCCTGGAATTCCACATGAATGTGTATTAGGAGGAGATTGCAATGTGTGAATATGCCTGACGAGTGACGGGGATGTTTGAGCTAAAACAAAGGGAGTTATATTATGCTCTTTTCTATTTGGATTTTAGAAGTATTCTACTTGGCCTCTAGAAATGTTCTACTCGGCCGAACCAAATTAAGATGACGGAGCAAATTTTGCCATAAAAACGAGAAATCAAGCTTGCTAACCAAATATTCTAATTTCTTGTGCTTTTAATCAATGACAACCTCCACTTGGATATTAGACTTTTTGATAGTCACATGGATCGAAGAGAGGAATTTGGAACATGAAAATAATTAATCAAAGCTCATCTTTTTGGAGAATTTCAATGGTTTCAAATACAATAACACAAAATTAAAACTTCAGAAGCACCACCAATCAAGCAGAAATTTTGTTTACTGCGAATTCCACAAAGTAGATAATACCTTGAGCAGCGACGTTGGAATCAATAGAGAGAGAGTTCCCCCGAGCTTCGGATCGATGACCAAGCATTTCTTACCTCGAATCTAGAAAAATCCGAAACAAAAACAAAGACAAAAAACCTAAAAATTAAGTTTTTTTGAAGAAAAAGGACAAGGGAATTGTGAGCGGACGCACATTCTTGAGGATGTTGAGGAGCTCCTTCTGTGACTGCTCCCTGAGGCAAATCCGCAACAATAATGGATCAAAAAGAATTGAAAAAAAATAGCAAAAAATTCGGGAAAATTTAGGAAAATAAGAGGTGATTGGGATACCTCAGAGAGGAGAGATTAAGAGGGGCGTTGTCGAGGTTGGGAATTTGAGCCATGGGACCTCGTCTAGGGCAATCTCGGATTCAATTAGGGCATATGAGGGATCCTTTCTCCCATGTCGATTGAGAAGAAGAGGGTGAATTAGGGATTGTGTCGGTACCGGGCGAAATCGAATTTGGTGTATTTATTTATTTATTTATTTATTTATTATTATTATTATTATTATTATTATTATTATTATTATTATTATTATGGGTTGTTGCTGTTGTTGTGGAATGGAGGGGCAAAAGTGAACAGAGTGGAGGTTTAAGGGGGTATTTGGTTTTCCCAGAAAAATTAATAAAATAAAATAAAAAATAAATTTCTGATTGAAAAAATATTTTATATCTATTTGTTTTTTTGAAAAAAAAAGTAAGTTTTTGAAAAGAATTTTGTCAGATTATATGGAAAAAAAAATCTTTTTATTTCTTAAAATTTTATTCAGAAAATAAAAATGCCAATTTGTATTCAAAATTTGTTGGTTTTGTGTTTTTGCAAAATATACTATTTTTAAAATTTTTCTTATTAGATCTGAATTTTTAATAAACTAATCAAAATATTTTCATTCCTCTTTTTCTCTTCTTTCTTACTCATTTATTTTCTCTCTCTCTCTCTGTCTCCCTCCTTTTCGGCCTTTCTTTCTTTTTTTTTCCTCTCACTTTCTCTCCCTCCTCCTCCTCCTCCACTGCCCCACGTCGATGCCGCGCTCCTCTCTCTTACCTTGCTCACACCTCCGGCGACGTCAGTTCGAATGTTACACAGTTTGCGAAGATGAGGTTGTGGCGGAGGATGTAGCTGTGGACGGCGACCGCGACAAGGGTGCCGTAATTATACAAGTAAACATCGAAAGAAAATTAATTTTCACATAAACTCTAATTTATATTAAAAAGTCTAATTGAACCTGAACTCCACCTTTAACGAAACAAATAAGTTAATGAGGAGGCTCCACACGGACCAAAGTCCAAACAAACAGACAAACAGTAAAACTCGAAAAATTTCAGTTCCACAGTTATAGAAATATATAGCGAAAGAAAAATAAATTTTACGTAAACTCAAATTTATATCGAAAGTCAAGTTGGACCCGAACTCTATCTCCAGCGAAACAAATAAGTTAACGAGAAAGCTCCACATGGACCAAATTCCAAACAAATAGCAGAACTGAGAAAACTCCAGTTCCACAACTAAACAAATAAACAGCGAAAGAAAATTAATTTTTACATAAACTCTAATTTATATCGAAAAATCTAGTTGAATCCGAGCTCCACCTTCAGCGAAACAAATAGGTTAACGAGGAAGCTCCACATGGCCCAGAGTCCGAACAAACAGTAGAACTCGGAAAACTTTAGTTTCACAACTATACAAATAAACAAAGAAAGAAAATTAATTTTTACATAAACTCTAATTTATATCGAAAAGTGTAGTTGGACCCGAACTCTATTTCTAGCAAAACAAACAAGTGAACGAGGAAGCTCCACATGGGGGGATTTTAGCCTAATAGTCTTCTGGAAAACTTTTATTGTAAAAATAGACTCACCAAATTTAAATTTATAAAAATAGGCCTGAAATGAACGGGGGGTTTGAATTTCGTAAAGACGGCGAACCATCTACCGCTTTCAAGTGAAAGCGGTAAACGGTTCGCCGCTTTCAGAAAATTTTAAAATCCTGGGAAGGCGGTGAACCATTCACCGCCTTCTTGTTAAATAGCTAATTGCGAAAAATTCATGTAAAGCGGTGAACCGTTCACCGTCTTTAAAGACGGTGAATAGTTTACCGCCTTTAAAAGCGGTGAACCATTCACCGACTTTAAAAGCGGTGAACCATTCACCGCCTTTAAATGCGGTGAACCAATCACCGTCTCCTTTGTTTACACCCACCAGTGCAGCAGACTTGCAAAAATCACCACATTTTACAACAAATCACCACATTTTACAAAGATTTTTACCAAACATTACAGCACACTTCAATATGAATAAACTGAGATAATACTATAAAAAATTCATGTCCAAAAGTTCAAAAATATCAAATATACATGAGAATTCAAAAAATTACAATAAAATCAAAATCAAGCCCTCTCGATGCTCACATGCCCTCGCCCTCGTCCCCTTCCACGTCCATGTCCGCGTCCTCGACCTCGTCCTCGAATATGCACATCATGCTCTATCTCAGGATGCACGGGCTCAATGCCATGCATCTGATCAATATGCTCGATGGCGATGCCCTCAACAATCGGCTCTATCTCTTGCGTGTCAATGGCTGATGACACTATCGGAGGCTGCGACTCAACTATAAGCTCAGTGGCAATATGAGCCTGTCGTCGTCGTCTACGTCGATATACAATATCATCGCGAGGAACCTCCGATGTGGATGGAACATCAGAGGGTGGGATAAACGTGAATGGAATATCAAGATAGGGTACCTCCGACGTAGATGGAATGTCCGATGTAGGTATAATGTCTGACGTAGATGGGATGTCCGACATAGATGCAATATCATATGGAGGGATAGAGGCTGATGGAATATCAAACTGAACTTCCGATGTCGAGGGGTCGTCAGATCGATCAGCCGGGCCGGATGTCGATGGAAAATGATATGCAGGCGTATCACCGCGGTCATGAAAAGTCGGAGAAGGAATATCTGGATGCCCTGTCACTGGTAATGTCGGAAGGGTCTCTAACACACTCTCGAGATCCCATCTCACATGTGCTATAGCATCCATCATTCTAGATGGCTCCGGAGGATCATCCATCAAATGTCCAAGACGCCTAACAGTATGCCGCATAGCATCCACCTGTATAAAAATACATATTTACATATATTAGATATCTTTATATTAAAATAAATGATAATATAAAATTATCTTACCAATGTTCGCTCAACATGCCCGCGCGGCAGAAAAGAGAGTGGAGGCCGCTGTACAGGATGAGAAATCCACCTCCTCGTGATTCTCCAGTACCACTGCATGTATACAGAGGTGGCTCGTACTGGATCTGGATCGACGAAAGCACTCTGCTCTGCAATATGCTCCAGACGATCTGCCCACTGCTGAATATACGGAGCATGAAAAGCTGCCCAGTCCTCGCCTGACCTACCCTGCGATGTGATCCTCTGTACAGCCTCTACGGGCTCCGGTATATGCTGCAGCAACCCAAACTGGCGCAGTACTCTATCTGGTACATGTATCTCCACAATATGGTAGCATATCAAGTAAGTCCTCGATCGCCAGACTGCAGAGCCCTCAAGACAAAAAGCAGGAAGACCATGCAAAACATCCTCCGTATAAAGCATCCATGTAACCTATACAAGTGTATAAAATAAGATAAGATAAAATAAAATGAATATAAAATTTTAAAATGAATATGCGTATATTTAATTCAATAAATTTGTACGTACTTGCGACTCTCTCTGCTGATCCAGCTCATCGCGGTAAAACTCAATGTCAGTCGCCCTGACATTTCCACGAAATCTCAAACCCGTGTTCCACCTGCAAGAAGTGATTAGTAATATATGTTATTATTTTGTAATAAATCGATAAAATAAGTTTTTTTACAAATATTATATTATATTTAAATATATAGCATACCGACAACCCAAAGGACAATCATGGAGATCTGGTAGAGCTCCAACTCTATCTGGACGTCCAATGTGTATATGGTCCCACGCCCAGATCTAAAAAGAAAAAAAATAGTCAACTTAAAAACTAGTAAAATAAACTACGTTTAACATCTCAAAAACTAGTCAATTAGTCATTTTAACCTGTAATAGTGTACCAAAAGCACAACACTCGGCCTTTCCCTTCATAGAGGCATTCCCTAATGCCCGATAGACATGGGCCAAGATAGCTGCACCCCAAGCTAGACCTCCGCATAAGTCGAAGTCCTCAAGTAGCGGTAGCCACTTCAGGTGAACTCGATATCCGGTGGGGTTCGGAAATAAACTGCAGCCAATTTGAAATAAAATGTACGCTCGTGCAGCTGCTGCAACCACGGCCGGTGGAGCATCCAAAGGGACATGATGGAAATGCTGATACAACCAGTCCAAGCGGATTTGACCAGCGACGACATCAACTGGCTGTATCCCGAGCAGGACCTCACACGTATGTACCAAATCAAATGAAACACGTCCAGTGACCGGCTCCCCATGCACTCGAAGTCCAGCTATAACGGCCACGTCACGTAGCGTAACCGTCATCTCTCCATGACGTAGATGGAATGTCTGTGTCTCGCGCCTCCATCGCTCCGTCAACGCCCCTAAGAGAGCCTGATCAAGCTGTACTCGTCTGAGTCGGGAGACGTAAAAAAATCCAGCATGACGTAAGTGCTCTATCACCCCCGGATGCTCGACCGTCCATGTGTTCAGTTTACGTCCATGCTCCGTAAACTGAACTGGCGCATATCCCTGTAAGATTACTTTTACTTTTTAAATTAGTATATAAAGTAGCATGTAAATTATGAACTTAACTATGCATGCATAACTAGCTATACCTCTGCGCGCACGAAGCTCGAACGATGTCTAGCCTGGTCTGATAGAACTGATGGATCAACATGCAAAGCAATCCATTCCATGTTCCATTTCTATTCCAATCATGAATCAAACATGCCCTAAGAAGTTTTAATTTCTGATGAACCAAACATTAAAAAATTTGTAAACATATTTTTTCGAAATTTCTTACCTACAAACTAATTGAGATAATGTGGGAAAATGTGGGCACCACGGCGGCAGGCTCGGCGGCGGCGACGTCAGCGGCGGCGGCGGGGACGTCGTCGGCGGCGGCGGCGGCGAAGTCGGCGGCGCTGGCAGGGGGGGCTCGGGAGAGGAAGGAAGAGTGAGGTCGGGGAAGAGTGAGGAAGGAGAAGGAAGGGTTCGGGCGGGCTGGGTAAAGCAAATGAAAGCGGGGAACGATTTACCGCATATAAATGCGGTAATCCGTTCACCGCTTTTAAAAGCGGTGAATCGTTTCCCGCTTTTAACTGCGGTAACTCATTCACCGCTTTTAAAAGCGGTGAATCGTTCCCCGCTTTTAGTGGTATTACTATAAATTCAGAATAGACCTATGAATGCGGTAAATGGTTCACCGCATACTGAAAGCGGTGAACCATTCACCGCATACATCGTTTTTTTGCCACCGTGGCAACTCCAAGCCTATTTTTACAAATAAAATTTCCACGGGACTAATTTTAAAATTATAAAAATTAATAGGGTTATTTTTTAAAAAAATTCTCCACATGGACCAAAGTCGAAATAAATAGCGGAACTCCAAAAAAAAGCTTCAGTTTCACAACTATATAAATAAATAGCGAAAAAACAATTTTTAAAATCAATTCTAATTTTTCTCAAAAAAAAGTCTAGTTAAATCTGAGCTCCAAATGGACTAAAGGGGTGTTTGGCCTAGCTTCTCAAAAGTGATTATGAGCCCAAAATTACTTTTGAGCTCAGTAGAGCGTTTGGCAACTACAATTTGAAAATCTAATTCTGTTTTTCAGAATCAGAAAACTAATTTTGAAGGCTCCAGAATCAGAAATAGAAAAAAGCTGCTTCTCCAAAACTGATTCTAATTTTGGACTTAAACTTCAAATTTTTATTTTTATTTTAGATTCAAAGTATAAATTTAACATTAAATTTAAATTTTAAAATTTTAAATCTCAACTTTTCAAATTTAAAATTTAAAATTTAGATTTTAAATTTTAAATTTAAGTTTCAAATCTCAAATTTTAAATTTTAAAATTTAAAATTTAGATTTTAAATTTGAAATTCAAAATTTAAAAAATTCATATTGGAAAATTGAAAATTTAAATTTAGATTTAAAAATTCAAATTTTGAATTTTAAATTTTAAATTTTAAATTTTATTTTTTATACAAATTTGAAATTTAAAAAATTATACTTTTAATTCAAATTTAAAATTTTAATTTAAATACAAATTTTAAATTATTTTAAAATAAAATTTAATAAAAATATTAAAATATGCAAGTATCAAAAAAATTTACCAAACAGTTTTAAAAAATCATTTCAGAAAAATCACTTTCATATAAACTCAGTCAAACGCTCTACAACTTTTTACCAAAATTAATTTTTCGAACCAAAATCACTTCTATAATTTTTTTGATAAGCTAGGCGGAACGGCCCCTAAATTTAGATTTGTGTTCAAATAGTGTTTCAAGTAAATATTTATATTTATATATATAAATACAGCACACGCCACCGCGCCTTTCCCAACTCGCTCGCTGCTCCTCGGTCGCGCTATAAACAAAAACCGCCATATCCCCCCCCCCCCCCAAACGAAGCTCCCCACACATATACACTACTCCCGCTCCCTCTTCCACTCCATTAGGGTTTCCTCCCTCTCTCTCTCTCTCTCTCTCTCTTCCTCTCCCTCTACCCACCACCCCTCTCTTTCTCTCTCTCTCCCTCTCCCTCTCCCTCTCTCTCTCCGGAGAAGGGGAATGGCCACCAAAGGAGGAGGAGGAGGAGGACGAGGAGGCCCTGGCGCCCGATCCTCGTGGGCCGCGGCGGCGCTCTCCGGCGCCCACTCGGCATCCACGAGCGGGAGCGCGGGGTCGCCCTCGAGCCGGAGCGAGCCCGCCGCCGCGGCGGCGGGGACGGGGGCGGGGACGGGGGCGGGGACGGGGACGGGGACGGGGACCCCCGCGAGCGAGAACACCTTCGTGAGGCTCAATAACCTCGACATCCATGGCGATGACGCGCCCTCGTCCCAGGCGGCGGTTAGGTTCGTCCTAAAAAGTTGGGTTTTTGATTTGTGTTCAAGTGCGCATTACTTGGATTAGGGTAAAAGTGAATTTTTTTTAATTTTTTTTTCTGGATTGAAGTGTTGTTATATGGTGCTTTGTATTGCTGATGTGATGAACCGTGCTTAAATGCTGGAATGCTGGGTTTTTATTGTATAATTGGTGAAGAATTCGCATGCTATATAATCTTTATTTGAGGGATCCAAGATAAGGAGAAACCGCCAAGTTTGATATAGAGTGTCTTTAAGTATAAAAAAGTAATTGATTTTGTCCCCTTGAATTTATCTTATTGGGTTCACATATATGTTGGGGCTTGATGTTGTAGTAATGAAGAGGAATATGGTGGGAAGTATGAGCTAATCAGCTCTCTTTTGTGGGCAGATATGGTCCTATGGACCCCTTTTTTATATTCGTCAGATGTTTTTATGTTAGAAGTCCAAGCCAGAAAAAAGTTGGTGAGGAAAAGAAGGCAATACAAGTAAAAGCAAGGGGGTTTTTAGATGCTAAAAGATTTTGTGCAATGATTTGTTGAAGGTAATGATTGGTTTTATCAAATATGGTATGGGTTTTAGGGTTGGGTATGATTGGGAGTGTTTGATGAGGTGAGTAGTGATATATGTTCATTTTCTACTCTATCGGATTTTGGAGTAACAAAATCGTTGATTGCATTCTTTGTGATGATTTGTTGGCAGTTATATCTCTTTGGCCCCTTGACCCAAATTCACTTCCTCATACTAGTTCTGTCTTTTTTTCCTCTGCGAAAATGGAGTTGCTAGTCGTTTTGCGTTTTGAGTTAGGTTACCTTCTTTGTCGTGTTGTTAAAGCAGGATAGGAATACATCAAGATCTACATATGAATTCTCTCGTTTTCCATGTTCTGCAAATAATGGTTGTTGTGAGGACGAAGGTTTTGAGCTAGATTACCTTCTTTGTCGTGTTGTTAAAGCAGGATAGGTAATACATCAGAATCTACATATAAATTCTCTCTTTTTCCATGTTCTGCAAATAATGGTTGTTTTGAGGATTGAGGACAGAGAAATGACAGTGTAGATGTTGCTCTTTCCACTCCTAGTAAAAATTGTGACTGGAAAATCTAGGTGCAATGAGCAACCTTTGGCAGTTTCTTTTATAGGATCCCTGGCTCTGGCTGGATTTGTTTTGCTCTTGGTGAGTTTGATCAATTAATAATCACTTGCCCACTAGTGTTTCGAGAAGCATTTATAATTATTTTATGCCATATTCTTGCAAGGAAAGAGAGAACCTATATTTTGACCTGTATAATCATATAATGCTATTTCCATGCTGCAAAACATACTATTTTGAGATCAGTATCTACTTTTTAGAGAAATGTCCCACTGATGACCACTGGTTTCTTCTGGTTCTTTGTTTACTGGACCTGTAACACTGAGCTTGCTTGAGCTAGTTGAATAACAGAAGAATGTATATACATTTTGGTTTATTGTACGCCTTTATTTTGTCCATGATATGTTTATAGTAATGTGCTTGATCAGTGGGAAGAAGAAAAAACGGGGAGCTAGGGTGACTGCAGGTGATAAAAGTGGTAGAGGGCTCCGCCAGTTTAGTATGAAAGGTAAATAGAAAATTCTTCTTCGTATGCCGTTTTGTTGCATGGGGTTCTCTTTCTTATCTTGGGAGATGTTTATTATGGCAATCCGAGTCAATGTTACATAACTTCTCACTAATTTGATATTGCTTCTAGCAAAACTTTCTGCCATGGGATAGCTTTATGTGCTGAACATTTGGGGTATTAGTATGCAGTTACTTTACCTTCTATTTGCATTGCATTTTAGAAAATAATAATATTTGCTTCTGCAATGTGCATGTTTTGTCTTTGCTGTTCACGCGCAGTCTGTGAGAAAGTGGAAAGCAAGGGGAGAACTACTTACAATGAGGTCAGCTTTTCTCTTCTCAATCTGTTCATTGGTTATATAACTTTAGTGTTTTCTTATTTTGGCATCTATTTCTGTGTAAAGCTTGATAACTACCTGTTCCACATTGCTAGGTACTATTAGTGGTAATTAAGTATTATGAATTGTCTTCATTTTTAGCATGTTATTCTGTCATATTCCTTCTGTTAAGTGAAATGTTATTTCTTGCTTTAAACAGTCCTGTTGTGCTTAGGTTGCCACTCTAGTTCATTGGATTTGAGCTTTCTTGTCTAAATATCTTAAAATTTTTGTCAGGTTGCAGATGAACTTGTAGCTGAGTTTGCGGATCCCAATGGTAAATTGGCATCCCCAGACCAGGTATTCTATTCCAGTACAAATGGATGATCATCCCTTGTTTTTACTGTAATTGGTTTCATTTGGTGAGTATGATTTCATGGATATCTTAAAATGCAGCAACAGTATGATGAGAAGAACATACGTCGAAGGGTGTATGATGCCCTCAATGTTCTCATGGCTATGGATATTATCTCGAAAGATAAGAAAGAAATACAGTGGAAGGGGTTACCTCGAACTAGTCTAAATGATATTGAAGAATTAAAGGTTTCATTACTATACTTTTTAGTATCTGAATCGCTTGTATCTAGCGAGAATTATTTATGCTAGAAGCCTAGACTTTATTAAGTGATTTTTCTGTTTGATATATGAAAATGCTATAACTGTTATTGGATTTAATTCTAATCTTCTGTGGTCATAATTATCACAGGCAGAACGCATGGCACTGAAAAATAGGATTGAGAAGAAAACTGCATATTTGCAAGAATTACAAGACCAAGTAAGATTGCGCTAATGTTCTTAGTCATGGTGAAAGTAACTTACTCATATATATTGTGTTCCAAATTTATTTTGTCGTTGTTTAGTGTTGTCTGCATCTTTTGTATCGCTCAAGTCATTACCTGGTAGTATGAAACACTGATATCATGGCATGCCTAATCTACATTTGCTGATTATGTTTTGCTTTTGTAGGCCAGAGAACATAAAGAATATAGATGAAGCTCATACATTTTTATGTATCTCACCGATTGTTCAAACTCTTCCCATAGTCATGAATCATGGAAAGTTGCACCTATTTGACATGTCATTTATGATCACAATATGATATTTCTTTCAATATATTGCCCTTGGAAGTAGTGGAGAATGCTCTCTTAAATAGTATTATTAAATGTGCTTATATCATCTGCCATCTTAGACAACTTTATTCTACAATAAGTTCAGTGAGTTTACCAATGCAACAAGCACATATTGTGTTATAAGAGGAACGATAAGTCTAAACTGACATTAATTATGTAATATCGTACTATCTCGGGCAGAAACTTATTGCTTGGATGATCAGGAAGCTCACCTTTTTTTGTTCCCTTCGTTTAGTTCATAGGACTGCAAAACTTGGTACAGCGAAATGAACATTTATATGGATCAGGAAATATTCCTTCCGGTGGTGTCGCTTTACCTTTCATCTTAGTTCAGGTACTGTAACTGTTGTTTATAAACCAACTTCTGTATATTACTTGTGTATTTTGGTCAATCTAACTTTAGGACCTAATGAGTATCTGAGCTGTGTGCAATATTGAAACAGTTTTATATCTGTGTGACAGAATTATAATTTCAACGTGCTTGTACCTATGATATGCATATGAAGTAGGCTGAAAGCAAGATTAGGCAGGGTTGACCTTTAGTTTACTAAATTGTTCTGTAACTTCTATATATAGCAATATGCAATCTGTTCTTTACTTCTGGGTCTTATTATCTAGTTTTCAGAATAAGTTGTTCTTGATTTGAAGGATTTTTGGGGCAAAAACCTTGAATTATCAGAAAGATGTAGAGTGAGAAGAGAATGGATTTAGAACTTCTTTATCTACTTTTTTTACACTTATCTTTGTTTGCATATAAACCCTCGTTGAAATAATCCAATGCCTCAGTGATTGTCAACCGAGGAAAGTTTTTTTTAGCCATGTATTGATTTTGGTTGTGCTGTATTGATTGATATTATTGTTATTTCTGTTGGTACTAATAATGGCTTTGACATGAGTATCAGACAGGCCATCCTATCTTTATTTTTTTAGGCTTAAACTATTTACAATTTTAGTATCACGCCAAGCTTGGATTGCTTGCCACCTAGATGTGATTTAAACTGCTACAATCCATCCTTTGACTTTTATTTTCTAATTTGGGTCTTTCCTTCGTGAAAATGCAAATTCAAACTTATCTCGTAGTTATGTTGAAGCATTGCTTTTCTCCTTGTTTGTTCCTTATGACAATTGAGCCTGAATGAATATTAATGAATAATTTACCTATCTGATCTGCTTCTAAGCTTCTTCTAAGCTTAATTCTGAGCTTAGTATAATTCCTTTTTCTTTTCTTTTTTTTCATTTTTTACCAAGTGTGAACATAATTTTTTTTAGACTTTTAAACTAAAAATATTTATGTCCTCTGTACTTAATCATTGTTGTTATACCTTCCTTTTAGTTGATTGCTATATAATAAATCGCCAGTTGTGCTTTTGCATGTACAAATGAACATTATATATGTATCACTTATTTCCTGCCGATGAATGATTGTGTAAAATGTAAGTTTAGGCGAGCATGTAAAACTTCCTTTTTTTTTTATCTTTCGGGAATCATTAAGGATTTTCTGAACATTGTTTGGGCAAAATGTGAGAACCCATCCGTTATCAATATTTAATGCAGGTGAAGTATCTTATCTAACCTAACAAGGGGATATCATTGAAATTTTCCCTCATTCGAGTACATCACACTAGCCTCTTTTTAGTCTTCTCTCACACTGATGTTGCCGTGATCTTATGTGAGGCTTAAAAATGTTGCTTTTTTGGAAAAGAACCTGTGGATTCATATGATAGTTGTTTTCTATCAGGTCCAGGAAAAAGAAGGCAATAGCTCTGCAAATTATTCAATTTCTGTAGTGTGCAAGAAAGTATTAGTAAATAGACAAGAGAGTTCTTGTAGGTTGAGTTCTTTCTACTACTTATGGGCTAGGGCCTAGGCTTGTTTCCACTGATACCGTCACAATATGAGTTGAAAAAAAAAGTGCAAGTGTAACCAAATGAGACCTTATCTATGAGTTCTTTTCTTGAACCTGGAATATTTTACATGCCACCACCTTAGTAGGAGAATGAATCTTGACTATGAGAACCCTCACCCCAATGCCGCATGCTAAATGATTAGTGAATTTTTGCAAGTGAATTCTCTCAAGACTAATTTGACTTAAAAGGTGAATTTATTCGGTATGACCAGTAAATAGCTTCTTTTCTACTACCTGCTATTTAGATTTTATACAGATAGATATTGTATTACCAATTACTTAAATATCATTTGTCGTAGAAGCTATTTGGTTGTAACATATATGAATTTCTTTTTATTAATATATGGAAAATGCAACTATTGATGTTGGAATTTTTCTCATCTTTCTCTTGTATAATGCATTTGGCTAATACTGATGTCATTCTCTATGGTATATGTTAAAAAAGACTCGTCCACATGCTACTGTAGAAGTTGAAATTTCAGAAGATATGCAGCTGGTGCATTTCGACTTCAACAGGTAATGTAGATGATGAGTCTTGGCACACTCTGTTATGTCATGCTTTGATGCCCACCAATCATCTCATTTTCTATTTCTATTTCTATTCATCCTGATATCATATGATTAATATTTTCTTTAGTTTCTACCGTCGAGAAGTCTTTGGGTAGTCAATTAATATTTGTTAACAAGGATTTAAGTGCCCATCGGTGTGGACCATATCCATCATGCCGTATCATATCAACAAGATATCGTCACGATACAGTCCCCGTTCTGATAGCACAACTCAAAACCCTCTTTTCTTTAAATTAGCAAGTAATTTTCTCAATAAAGTTCAAAAGATTTGATATAGTGATACATATTAAGTAATTAGAATATTTTGTTGCTATAGAAAATAAATATTTTATGCCATTATGTGTCGGCACACATGTATTTTTTGTGACCGGCACGCATCGTGTTGTACCGTACCGGCAACTTTTCGGCACAACCCCGTGTCACGGTACTTAAGTCCTTGTTTGTTAAATCTGTCTTCGATGGTCGCTTCATGAATAAGAGGCTTATTTTTTTACCCCTTTTTTTTCCCATCTCTTCTCGGGAATTAAGAGTCTTGATTCTTGGGGTCATTTAACTTGAATTATTGCTGCTGTACAGAGCTATACCTAACAGATGAAGCTATTTGTCAACCTGCAGACAAATAATTACTTGCATAAATATAGGAAATTTGGATATTAAATAATATAAAATAATTTGAGAATCTTTTATCTGCACATATGTATAGTTAGTGCAGTGATATGCAAATCAAGATTACTACCATGGATAACCATGTCTCACAGTTCCGCCGTAAAATTTTGTGGATGGCCTAGCTAAGTGACCTGCATTATGACTTTTGAGATACTTTTTTCCTACATCAGCTATTGTAGTTTCCTATTTCTCTTCGGCGTTAATAAGTCTTGTCCAGTGATCTGCATGGTCTTTACGGTCTTTACAAACAGAACATATAATAAACTCAGTAACATGCTAAACTTGTACTAGCTATTTTTACTTATTTGCACATCGCTTCCTTTAAATTTAAAAGAGACATTAATGTAATGAATCTAATGATTGAACCTGAGCTTTCTATGCTCGAAATAGTGTAGATTATTAAAACACCGCGTAGTTTCCTTTGTATGCATATCTTCTGATGTCTGTTTCCATAACAGCACTCCATTCGAGCTGCACGACGACTCTTATGTGCTCAAAGCCATGAGGTTCTGCGAAAGAGACCAAAAGGAGGGCTCCTGTGAGCCGAGTTCCAACGGAGGCGAATGCTCCAGCACGCCAAATACACATCAGCATCACATGCCGCAACCCACAAGGCCGAATACAATGGCCAAGCCGCTGACTAATTCTCCTCCTATTCCTGGAATACTAAAAGGGCGGGTGAAGCATGAACATTAGCCTCTGATTTTTTAGGTTCTCTTTTCTTTTCTTTTTTTCCCCCTTTTGGTTGTTTGCTCTAATCTTTCTCTAACCTCTCCTTTGTTATTTTACTGTAAAGAGCATGTAATTAGTTGATAAGTTGGGGAAAACAAGCTGAGGGGCTCGCACTCTTCTAGCTTTGTAGCTAGTCTGGAGAATATAGGGCACATTTTGACCTACCATTTCCCCCTGAAAGTAATTCCAAGTGTGTTAATCCGGTGATTCGCCGGTCTAGGAAATTGATGTTACTGTAATTTAACTGTGTATTATTTTTTCTTCATGATATATAAGTTGCAGTTAAGAGTTTCAGTTAAATATCGTGCATCGGAATTTATGTTACTTTGTACCTGGACATTTAGAATCAAAGGCATATAACTGTGTTGATTGAGCTCCGGAAGAGCTTAAGTCGAAAATTTAGAAGGACAAATGATGATAAAGCTGCAGAAATTGAAACTGTATTCTGTTTTGTTGTTTATGTTTGCAGCAGTAGTTAAATGAAAGCTTGCATGGGGCTTAGAGTTGAATTCAGATTCTGATCTCAAGCCGGAAAATTCTTTTTAGATTTGGAGTAAGATTGAGATTCATTATTTTCCCTTGGATTTGGATTTGGATTTGGATATCGGATTATCCAAATACCAAAATGTTATGTGTTAAGCCCTTTTGGGGTGTGCCTAAGTTTCACCCAAAGCATTGCAAACAAAATGTACTGAGGTGTACAATTTGTCATGTAAAGCAAAGGAAATCAACCTGGTCTAGGCATGTCAGTGGGTATGGATATCCGAAATTTTATCGAACCCGAATTCGAACGGAGCGAATTTATTCGATGCTAAACGGATATAGTCTCGGATATGAATATTAAAATTAAAAATCCGACGGATATGAATTTGGGTATGGATTTTAACTGTACCTGATCCGAACCCCAAACCCGACCCGAACCCGTATTTATTTTATACTATATATGATATGTATATAAATATTTGATGTTATATTTGAATTTGTATTTTAAAAATTTAGATTTAATGTAATATATTTTGAAATATTGAAAAGAGAAATAATTGTTTCGGGTTCGGATTTTCGAGTTCGGGTTCGGGTTTCAAATTTTTGGTCAGGTTCGGATTTGGATATGGATTTTTAAAATCCGTCGGATTCGGATTCAGATTCGGGTTCGGATTTCGGGTTTGGAGTCGGATTTAGATTTGGATTTTTAAAAATCTGCTCCGAATTTGACCCGTTGACATTCCTATCCTGATCATAGGCTAAGCTAGGTCAAAAATACTCTTAATAAAAGTCACCTGTTTAAAATTTTAGGGCCTAAGAGTCTCTACGGAAACAAAAGATTAAAAACCACATAATGTAAATTTCATGAAATTTTATTACTACGCATTTAAACAGGACCTAAAATTACATAAGATAAATTTTATAAAATTTTACTACTGTACATCCAAACAGGATCTAAAAGTTACATATGTAGTGAAAACTTCAACTTTTTTTTTTTTTTTTTTTCTGGTTCTTCTCATGAAACGAGGAGGAAATCTACAGGAGAAAGAAGAGAGAGAGAGAGAGGAAGCAAATGAAAAAGGAAAAAGTTCAAGGTAAGCTACACCTTGTGTTTTATACTAAAAAAAATAAAAGCAATAATAGAAGCAAATAATACAAAATAAAATAAGGTTTCCCTCATTTGTAGCAGTCAATATGTTGTTACAGTGGAAGACTCTGTCCGTTGCTTTCTCGCTTGATAACTCGTTCATGCCAAGAACTTTAATAATAATTAGTAAAAATAAGAAAACAAAGGCAGTCCGTCGACCGTAAGGACCTGTTTGATTCAGAGGATTCAAAATCTTATTCGAAATTAATTTTTCGGATATACTTTTTTTTAAAAAATTAAATTTTACATTTGCTTAGTTCACTTAGGATTGTATCATTCCCTGAAAAACCGACATAATTATAATATCGCTACGAAAATAAGAGTTCTTCAACTGCCATATATATATATAAAACATCTTTTAAGAAAATTTTGAGATAAAATTAGATCCTCATAATTTTGTCGAACTCATTCAAATACTTCACAATTTATTTCTAGTAGGCATTCATACGTCTCCAAAAATGAATAGCGCCTTCGTATTGTTGTCGTCATTCTCCGCTTCAAGTTAGGGGGCTTTTGGATTAATGAAGCTGCGGTTCGACCATAAAATCAAGTTTATTAAAATTAGAAATATTAATTCTGTCATCCATCATAAAGGTACCAAAAAGATAGCATCTTGTAGTACATATTCTCGATTGATACACTGTAGCATGTTTTCTTTTGTCTTTTCAAATTGTGGTGCCTTTATTAGTAGATATCAATGTATGATCGTTGGCGCTAATTATTAATCCCAAAGCTCGAGCTGTTATAATACGCAACTAATTCACTTAAAGCGTACAGATACAGCGCCCACGGGTCGCGATTGTGACTCGGTCCCACCAGCCTCACGCCACTTCGAACATGACTCGGCCCACCTAGCCTCACGCTATTTCAAACATGACTCGGCCCAACATGACCTTCCGCCACGGGGCAGGATGCTGGCCCATTTAAACCAACAATCAACTGTACCTTGTAACACTTATACATAAAGATCTTCTTTTGTCCTGCAACTTTTCAAAACAATATACATATTTTAGGGTTGCCAACGAGCCGAACACGGATGAGCTGGGACCGGCTTGTATTCGTTAATTTATTAGACGTGCCGAACACGAGCTAGCTCGTTAAAATATCGAGCTCAAAAATTCAGCTTGTGTTCGGCTTGTTTAGTAACTAGTCGAACATGAGCTGGCTCGCGAACAACAAGTTAAATTGTCAGCACTACTACCAGCTGAAAAATTGAAAGAAAATTTAAAAAAATTAAAACCTCAATTTAATAATTAAAATTTATAAAATATAGCTCTCTTTATATTTGAATTCGCCTAAAATCCAAATAGTAGTAATTTGTAATATATATATATATTCGAGATATATCGAGCCGAACACGAAATCTTTGCTTGTGTTCGGCTCGTTAAGATTTCGAGCTGAAAAATTCAGCTCATGTTCGGCTCGTTTATTTAAACAAGCGATCAATCTCGAACTCATTTCGAGCCGAATACGAGCTGGCTCGCGAACACGAACAGCGAGCTGGATTGCCAGCCCTAACATATTTTGCACAACAGCAGCATGGCTCTTAAACGAAACTATATTTACATACAAAAGAATAACTACGAAATGTGTTAATTTCACTGAAAAAACAGTTCAATAAAGGGGCTAGTTGAGAAAAAAGAAGCATCACTAATATATATATATATATAGAAGGGCTCCGGTACTATAGTTGTTTTTTCGATCTTAGGGTGTTCAAATCAACGATCCACACCGTTGAAACTGATCTAGGGTATGTGAAGTTCTTAGAAATAAAATTTTAGTTTTTTTCGATATCGTTTACTTAGTAAATAAATCATATCAAAATGAACGGTGAAAATTGAATAATCCTTAAAATTTGAGTATAGGAGTTTCGAATTCAAGATCAAGGATGTTGATCTTCATCTATGTAGTTTAAAGTATTTTCTATCAAAATTTGAATAGATTTAGATTCTTCTCCACCGTTAAACTACAAACTCGCCATAATAACCATTGAAATTTGACAATTTTGAAACGGTTTGATCACAAAGTAAACTACGTCGAAAAATTATAAAATTTTATTCCTAAGAACTTCAAATATCCTAGATCAGTTTTAACGGTGTGGATCGTTGATTTGAACACCCTAAGATCGAAAAAGCGACTATAGTACCGGAGCCCCGGTACTATAGATAGTATAGGAGACTAGCTCTATATATATATATATAAGATGCCATAGAAGTTCTTAACTCCAAGCATATGAAGTTTCAAAACAAAAAAAAGGAAAAAAGAAGATCCAAGCATATGTAGTCAAGATCAGAGAGAGCCTACAAATTAGAGTTGTTGTCAAAATTGTAAACAATTTTTTTCTTCAACTTAGAATTAAAGACTTTTTTTAAAAGATTAAAGATTAAATCCTGGTAAAACAACATCAACTCACCTCTTGAATATGTTGAAGAGAATAAAAGTTTTAAGTTGGGGGGAGGTGGAGAATCCAAAATGGATTACAGCTGCATCTGTCCCTGCACCTTTGAGAAGAACTCTTTTCATCAATGTTTTTGCTCAGTTCCTCTACAGGTGCAGGTGCAAATGCAGCTGTATCAAAGCATTTTGGCCATGAACATCATTAGAAGGGATTAATATATTCATCTATATATGCTCTAGAGAGAGAGCGAGAGAGAGAGAGAGAGAGCTCAGAAAAAACTGCTACATATCTCAACATTTGTAGAGAGTCCAACTTATGAATGAGGACAAGGGCTTATTTATAGACATTGCTGAGTAGATTACCACATGTATCTAACGCAGTTGAGTAAGGATTTGACAGTTGGTGCACATAATTATTTCATATTTCTAATTGAGTTTATTTGCAAATGAAAATAATAAAATGAGTAGCATGCTAGCTAGTTTTCTGTGACACCCCAGGTAGTCCTATATAAAAGATATAATAGGGCTAATCTCTCAACCCGGCTTAAGCATTTTGGGTGGTGGCTAGGCCCAAGAGGTTGAGAGAGTTGAGCGTGCTAGGACGGGAGTAGTCTAGGGTGGGTGACCCCTTGGGAAGTCCGGGACGTCACACTTTCTCTCCAAAGAAAAAAGACAGTCTAGTCGAATAAAAAACATTCTTTACTAAAAAAAATCTAACTCAAACCGACCGTCTCTAGCCCAAGTGGCAAAGGACTTGGTGGTTGGTACTCGAGGTCTCAAGTTCGAAGCCTAGTTGCTTCACATTTTCAGCTAAATTTATTTTTTAAAAAATAAACAAAGCGGATAACATACTACCTTTCTCTCAAAAAAAAGATTTAACTTAAAACTGGAGCCCCCACATAGAAAGGGAGCGAATTCTCTCCGTCCGAGTTAGGGATGACAACGGGGCGGGGATGGTGAACCCTTTCCCAACTACGTCCCCATTTCTGTGGATTTTTAGTATTCTCGTCCCCGCCACATTTCCGCCAACAAGAAAAAAATTTATCCTGTCTATACAGAGATCCCGCAGATTTTTTCAAAAAATTATACCGAATGAATTTTTTATTTAAAATTTAATATAATTTTAATTCAAGTTAGTTTAAATGCTATTCAATTATTAAGTTTATTGTTTATATTTTTTCAATGTCAAATTATTAAGTATGACTCATCAATTACTTAAAAATGTATAGCAATCAAATATTTATTCAATTAATATATTGTATAAAAATTAAAAAATATTTAAAATACTTAATAAATATCAAAATATATTATAAATATCAAAATCAGCTATCTATAATCATAAATAAATTAATAATTATATAATAATATAGTATATTAGTTGGATCGAAAATTTCGCAGGGCGATGAGTAGTATTCCTGTGCACCCCGCCCCGATTCTGCAAGTGAGAAATATTTCTCCCTGTTTCCGTCCTCGTGGGGACAAAATCCTCTTCATTTCAGTTCATTCAGGATTGAATTCCGTGGAGCTCCAGATCTGTAAAAAAATTATCATTCCTAAATGTACGGTATTAATTTTTTTTTGCGCATCGGATAATTTCACTATCCATATAGAATGGACAATAATGATCTTTATTATTATCATCGACAAAAATTGTATGAGCACCGTCCCCAAACTACTAGTTTGGGGACGATGCCGATGCAAGCCGCGTGGCCCCAGCGCGCCCATCGCCAAGGGCGGAAATGAGAAAAAAAAGAAAAAAAATTCAAGCACCTGAATTTTTAGAGAGAGAGAGAGAATGGAGAGAAAGAGAGGGCGGTGATGGACGCGCGGTGGCGACACAGCGCCCATCGAATCGTAGTTTAGGGACGATGCCCATATAATTTTTGTCCTGTTATCAGGTGGTGATGAATAAACAATAAAAAAATAATTTTTTTTTTGTTATTTTGTTGTGAAATATTATTGGATTCTTCTGTCTTATATACATTAGATATGCGAGCACGTGCAATGGTCCCCGCCTCGAGCACGTGACGCACGTGCGCACTTCACGTGACGCACGTGAGCACTTCACGTGGCGTTTGCGAGAGGAGCCAATGAGGAGGCGGCAACTCGGATGTGGCCAAGTGGAAGCACGAGGTCCGTTCGTTTGAAGCCCTGATAATGCACGGGAACACTAGTGATGGAAATGGATACGGGTACGTGGAGCTTCCGTCCTGATCCGCTCCGAATAAAAACAGTAATTAAATATATAAATTTCAAGATTAATTTCATAAATTTTTTATAAATATATCGAATAATAAATATATTCCTACAAAATTTAATTTTTCATATTTATTCTTGCGAAAGTCAAGTGATATTCATATTTGCTTCTCAGATTTGTTACCGTTAGAGCATTGTTTATATTTTAACAGAGGATAAATAAAATGATATTTTTGCTCTCACAAATATGTCCCTCCAAAATTTTCAACTGTTAGAATTATACAGAAATGTCCTTCCAAAAATTTTCCAACGGTCATCTTCTTCCTTTCTGCCATTACAAATAATATAAGAGGAGTAAAAGGTCAATTTACCTCATTCACTAACTAGAGTTAAGTATTTTACCTATGGTTAACTATATTTTTCTAACGGATCCTCACAGTAGGGATATATTTGAAAATATTAGGACTTTTGCAGGAATAAATATGAAAAGTTAAACCTTGTAGGGATATCTCTGCTATTTGATATATTTAGAGAGAGTTGTTTGCAATTAATCCTAAATTTTATTTTTCACATAGTCATTTATTTTAGAATTACTCTAATTCTAATACGTTTAATCTCGTTAATCTGTTGGATGTAACCACCACCTAAAATATTATAATCAGGTTAACATGTTTGATGATCGGCATCCGCATGCCTCATAAACCGTACTCTAGTTTTGATAATTAGTATCTTAAAATCAAAATTGATAAACGTGATCAACAACGCCTAACAGTTTAAAATAGTTGTAAAATTTGATTTAATATATATAGTTTTAAAATATAAAAAACACATCTAATTATTTAATTCTTAAACTTTTATCATAATTTTATATTTTTTGGAGTGCCGTGCATAAGATGTAGTGCACCTAATAATGGAAGCATTTAGTTGATTTGGTCAGTTTTTAGCTATATCACGGACACTTTTATCAGCCTCGCGTGTCCGTGTCGAACACGTGTCCGATGTGGACACTTCTTGGACGCGCGTTTAATACCGATCCATAGCGCAAATAATTAGAAAAAAATATATATATATATATTTTTATTTTACTTTTTTTATGCATTATAAATGTAAAATGATAAATATTTTAATTTTTTGATGAATGCTTACAATTTTTTTTTGACAATATAAATAAATTATGTATGATGCAGAATTTTTTTTTTAAAAATAAATGAATTATCAATAAAAATTTTACTAACTTTCATTCGTATGAAAAATATAACAATATTTTACCAAAATTAATATTTTACATATAATAAATTTATATTACTATATTAATAATATTATATTTTATTGGCGGTGTTCATGTCGTGCCTGTATCCTAATTTTTTGAAAGCTACCGAGTCGCAGTGTCCGAGTCGTGTCGTATCTCGTGTCCCGTGTCAGTGACCGTGACGCTTAGGTTTTTAGTCGAATGGTAGGCCGAGCTGAATTATTCGATTTTATAATTTTTTGAATCAAACCGGCCGATCTATACTTCAAACCAAAAACCAACCGAACCGAAATTTTTTTGTTCGCTTCGATCAGTTTGATCAGTTTTGGCCTTTCTAAATTGGGCTTTAAAGATTATAATAATAATAATATAGCCAACAATTTAGATTTGTTGGTTTAAAGAATTCAAATCATTTTTAATCAAATTTAATTTATACTAAAAAAATTAACAGAAAATAACAGTGAAAAATTTCATTAGACTCCATGGAAAATTTTATTTTACATTTTAAAATATTTTAAAAGTTAACATATAGTTCAATTTTCAGCTTAAAAGAATATTTTGGTTCACTTAACCAGTTTATTTTGCCTGTTCGGATTTCAAGTTGGACTTCTGAACCGAACATAAAAGAGTAAAATTTTAGATCAAACCGAACTGTTTAAACCGAAATACCAGTCTTATTTATCGAACTAGATCAGTTAGGTTCAGCAATTTGGGTTTATCCGAACACTGCTCATCTTTAGATATAAGTAATAGTTTCTGAGTAAAAAACGTACAGAACTTACTTCAACTATAGACCATTTTGGATCGACTCCTAACCTTTCAATTTACTTGATTTGAACTAGTTAATAAAATTTTAATTTCAAAATTTAAATGCGTTGTTTATTTTTATATATTTAGTTAGCATACTCATGCAATTCTCACAACTGTAAATTCATCAAAGGAAGGAATCAATTTAAATTTTGACGTCAAAATATTTTTGACTGATTTAAATCAAATAATTTAAAAAATTAGATAATAAAATTAAAAATTTGAATAATTATATAGTCAGTTTAAAATGGTCCATAGTTCGGATTACGCCGCCAAGAGAACAGCTCCAAAGTTTTCTGTGCAGGGGAGAAGAGACGGGGGGGAGTTTTCTTTCAGCTTTCAGCCTGATGCCGGGAACAAAATCGTGGGGCGCAGACAAGCCATGTGCTGCCAGACGAGGCGCCGACTTCTCTCTAGTCCTTGTGTGGGAGGGTTGGACGGCTGCCCTTTCTTTCTTTTTGGTTTTGCTGTCACACCAAATCTGACAGCATGAGATTTGAGATAAGACGAATTTTATGCCGCTACGTACAAACTCTGCTTACTCATTAAATATGATCAGATTCAATATAATCTGTTTTGAGAAAGAATAGCATATCTGATAGTTGTAATATATAGGGTGCTTCATAATATTGCTGATCTGTTGGCTAGCACATATGGAGTAATTAGAGTTTAGGAGTTAGGATTTAGAATTTAAGGTAATGATGTTGGTGTTTAGTAATTAACATTTAGGGCATGTTTGGCGATCATTGAAAAATAAAATAGAATTTTATTTTACACTGTATTTAGTATTTTGAAAAACTCTATACCCTGTAAAAAATTACTCTGTTTTTTAAGAGGTCTAACCAGTTTTCTTTTTACCCCAAAATTACTCTGTAAAATCTATATTATAGAGTAATTTTTTTTCCTTTGCACCTTCCAAACAGGCCAACTAAAAAGAAAATAGAGTTTTTTAGAAAACAGAGTAATTTGACCTATTACTCTGTATTAGGGGGTTTGCCAAACAGGCCCTTAGTGTGTAATAATAATAATGTTATGTCATCAACAATATTATAGAGTACCTTTTAGGATACCTGTGGCAGCACTCTAAGAATAAATGTTGTTAGAATATTCAGACTTTAGAATTTAAAGGGGCGGTTTCTCGCGCGGCCCATTGGAGGCTCCTAAAATGTAGGATGCAATATCATTTTGTATACAGAATTTTTCCGCACACGAAATTGCCTCCCGGTGCGCGTCCTACTTAGAAGATACGGCGGCCGTCATATTTGAAAGTTCTGCATGCAGTCTTGTCCTCTTGAAGCCTCTCTTGACTATGAGCACAAACTAATGGAGCATCTGCATCATTGAGAAATGTCTGAGGGATAATGAGTGGAGGCTGTGTCCAGTTACATATAGTTGCTACTGTATTGCAGATCTAACTACATGCGAAGCCAATTCCACTGTTTCCATTGGTAGTAGTTAAAAAAATGAAATTGTAAATAAAATACTTTTTTCTGGTTTGATGCATTTATATTCAACTGCTAAAGTTAAAACTGCATAAAAAAAACTTAACTATAGCAGTTGAAAATACGCCCAATTTAGCCGTAGTTCCAATTTTAGCAATTAGAGAGAAGAACTTGGAATAAAAAATAAACTTACCTCCCAAATTATCTTTTAAATAAAAAATATATTTTCTTCTACTTTAGGAGTAGTCTCACTATCCTATATTTAAAATAATAAAATTTGTAAGCACAGTTTTGAGCTAAGTGCAACTAAATATATTATTCATAATTGTAGCATTTTCTGCTACATCCAACCTAATAAGATACATATAATTGTAATTGCTCTATTTTCAACTGTATCTTTCTCTCACTATCCCATATTTACAATTACATCCAATCAAATAACCAACAATTGTGTCATATGGGCCCTAACAATGTCTAGGGGTTCAAAGTTGTAGATTAATGAGTGTTTCCATTTTTTATATGCATGAAAGAGGGTTTTTTTACATCCAGCCCCCTCTTAATTTTTTTTTTCTACAAATAACACCTGCAAATTTATATTTACAAAAATGACAAGGTAAATAAATTACCATATTTTCTTTGTCTCAGCAGCGCGCGAACTACCATATTCTTTTTACCTTAGCAACACATAGACTAAGTTAAAGAGAATATAGTAAATCAATTTACCATGTTTAAATACGATGAGTAAATTACCATGTTCAACTTGCCGGTCCACTATGACACTTGCGTAATAATGAAAGAGTCATTCTCGCAAATATAAATTTACAGAAACTATTCACCAAAATAATATAATAATAATAATAAGAGGAGGCTAAATGCAAAAAAGAGCGAAAAATGTAACTATGAATCATTGTACCCCGAGTGGTTTTTGTGCCTTTAACTGACATATAAATAAATGTTTTATTTGGATATGAAATTTGGAAGCTACAAAAGAGCTTCTCACAAATGCTCAACTGCACCATGGCTTTAAGTTAAAGCAGGTAACATAAGAAAAAGTATACAAAGCACTGGTGTCTCCAGAATCAAAAAGAGCTTAATTATTCATATACCACTTTCTTTTGTTGGATCGAATTTATATTAGGGGAATGTAATGAGTTATCCCTAAAAAAATATTTAACTCATATCCCTGCAAAATAAAATGAAAAATATAGCATGACTTTGTCAGGAATGAGAGAACACACAAAAAAATGAGAGAGAGAAAATCCAAACAACATAAAAGAAAGGGTAAAATGTATAGAGACCGTTTGAACTTTCGCTGTTTTGCAAATAGTGGCATGAACTTTCAATTTTGACAATTATATCTCCAAAACTATATCAAATAATTTAATAGATCCCTCTCCTCAAGTGAACTTACTAATTATACAGCCGTTTTGATTGAATGTCGTGCATATAATTCTGGAGGACTTCAAAATATAAAGAAATCTATTTTTTCTCTTCCAATTTTAATAATTAAGCATGACGGGTGAATAATAAGGTTGAATCAGTCTTCTATTTTTATCACTTCTTTTACATGTTAGAATACAAAAATAAATTTGTATTTTAAAGCTTTCTAAAACTATATGCAGTATATAAGACCAAAATGATTGTGTAATTAATAACTTTAATTAAGAAGAGGGGCCTATTGAACTATTTGATAAAAGTCAGGGGATGTATTTGCCAAAATTGAAAGTTCAGGCATCTATTTGCAAAAGAGCTGAAGTTCACAGAGTCTCTATCTATACATTTTACCCTAAAAGAAAAACAAAAAGGTAAGAGCCTGCTGAATTAACTTGAACTTTGGGTCATTTGGTAACAACTACCCACCCTCCGATAGTTCTGATTTCACTGTCTTACGTTTTAATTCGTTCGATTTGCGTCTTGAGAAATAATTGCTTACACCCAATGCATCCGTACATCCACCATTGTTCATCAAGCTTTTAGTTCGATCATCCAATTTTACGTACATAAACTGTAACTTATTGTCGGGTGGAGATTGAATGATTTATATACGACGGAAGGAGGATAGATGTCAGAATGCATTGAGTGCAGGCAATAATTTCGCAGAGCCATCAAATGATTCAAATAAGAATGATCGAAATGTTCGATAGCAAAATTAAAGTTTTCAATGGTTGGCAATTGTTTCCATATGATCCAACTTCCAAAATTTAGATCTGCTCCACATATTTTTATCAAGGAGATAATGCTTACCAATATGTTTTCCATCCCGGAATTGTGCATTTTTAGAGGACTTGAATGTTTCCAAGAACTCTTTAGCTTTCTGCAATTCTTGCTTCTGCCTGGCCTTATCCCATTTGTGTTCAGCAGCTAAAATCTGAATAACGCGGGGCAATGCTCGCCCCGCCGCATCAGTGTCAAGAAAAGCAAGACGAGACCTCCGAGCAATGAAGTCCACAGCAGATTCGCAATACTCATTACGAGCACAATATGCAACCTCGGCCTCCAGAAACGGGTATCCATGAGCAAGTCGCTTTCCTAGATTTTCATTCTACAGAAGAGAAATGTAAGCAAATTATGCATGGAAATGAAGCTAATTATCTAGCACTACTGGGAGTGACACCAAACTCGATAAAGAGAATTTGAAATGCTAATAGATCAAAGAGAATAGCATAATATTTAGTGCTACGCCAGTAATGTATTCGTAAACAAGCAAAAGGTGTTCACAATGTTTAACAAAGTTGTAGATTCTTCAGTGATACTGACTAGTAACCACAAATAGTGAAGTAAAAAAGTAAACTTGGATTTTAGTCTAGGATATTCACTAAAGGGTAATGCCCGTTAGTTTTATCACTTGATGGAAATCATACTATACCAGTTACTAGGCCGTAGCCCAGAAATACCTTATCCCCATTCAAATCATTCGGTGAAAGCATATTATAATATTCTACATTCCAGTGCAGTCATCAAACCTCGAATAAATCATAAATCTTTTACATTAGTTTTTACCCATGTTAAATTAGTAGATATTTTGGTCCCATCTCACCAACCCATGTTAAATTAGTAGATATTTCGGTCCCATCTCACCGTAATTGGTTTTACACATAATAGACCAATGATTGGTCTGATCAATCAAGTTCACAAATCGCCAGGTAGCAGCTTTCCATCAAATTCCTCAGTATTCAGTTAGGCTAGGGAATTCTACTTAGTCCCATCTTTCAGTTAGACTCAGGAATTCTGTCTTCCGCAAGTTCATGCCTAAACCTCAATACATTCTTTAAAAACATCTCTACAACATCAATGCATCCTAAAGGGATTGTGGTTATGGCGCATGCAGCTGTAATATGTGAGCACCCAGCATCTAAAGAAACAAATATAATCAGCCTTGCTTTTGATTCAGCATCTTTTGTAAAACCTGCAAAAGCCTCTTTCTAGTCATTCCTACAAAATCTTCACAAGAGGTTGAAAGGTAGCAAATTTGCACATTTCAGTTCTCAAAATAAAATCACTTAAAGAGTTATTAATGCAACAAACAGGTGTATTGAACTTGTACATCACCTACAATTTAGCTAACTCGGCATGCTTTTCAATGCAACAACCAAATCAGTGCACTGGGCATGAACAGAAAATTATGTCAACTCTCATATGAATAAAAAAGAGCCATGGCAAAAGAAAACATGTAGGATGTTCATCTTTTATTAGAATATGCGCAATGAGGTCCAAAGAAACCCAACCTGAGCAATAGTAGCTACTTGTTCAGCCAAAATCCCATATGCATGAGACAAATGCTTGGAAACAGCACTGTCCATTACACCAGGAATAACTTTTCCACCATGTGTCTTCTTCATACGAACATAATGTTGAGCAAGGATGGTAAAGGAAGAAGGCTCCCAACCGTACCCACCGACAATGCGCAGGCGATCAGTCACACAGCCATTAGCAGGCTTCAACTTCCCTGATTTGATGGCTGCATCAACCGCATCTTCTGCCATGCTGTATAGAATAGTGATTCATCAGGAATGTGAAAATGTCAGCATTTAAATGACCCATCATAACAAAATGAAACTGAGCAATAAGATAACCACAAATCAACACGCATTACATATTTTGGCAAAGGAAGAAAAGCTCTGCAAAATGGCAACAACAAACTTTTAGACTAGGATGACACATGATGATTCACATCATACTTCAAAATTTCTTCTGATATTGTAGTCATAAGGTGAGCCACCTAATTAAGATTTTGAAAGAGTTCCAACTAAAAAATGATAATCACTTAAAATAAAAATAAAAAATGAAAGAGTCACTAATTAAGATTTTTACCTTCTATAAGTGGTCCATTTTCCACCAGTAATTGTGATTAAACCAGGATAATCTTCAGATACAACATGATCTCTAGAAAGACTCTCGGTGTTCTTTGCCGATGGGTCCATAGCCAATGGACGTATACCACTCCAGGCAGAAAGAACATCTGATCGCCTTACCTGAGATATCCACCAGAATACAAATCAAAATTGCAATGCACATCATGGCACACCGTCTTTTACCATCAGCCAGATAAGTAACTCATATTCACGTATGGAACATATACTCCAACAAGAGGAAAAAACATGAAACAACACGGGAGATGAACTATTATTATGTCATTGTTATGTAAAATCTGTAAAACAAATATTCAAATACACACAAAGTGACAGAAAAATAATGGATTGCGTTAGACATAATTGCGTTAGACATAATACATGTGCCCTAAATGATAATACAAGTATCTTGATTGGAAAAAGCAGTTCTGGAACTAGTGCAGCTAAGTGTCCATTTATGTAGATGTTCACCACTTCAACAGAAAATAGGCAAAAGGCTACAAGCTGATGGAAGAAATTAGACCAACTCATAAGGTACTCGAATAAAACAATTTCACCTTCCAAAACAAACATCCAAAAATCAGCATATCATTGACACATTACATCGTTAATAAGTACTTTAACCTATAATTGTGATGGAGAAATTAGACCAACTCATAAGAAACTCAAATAAAACAATCTCAACTGACCAACAAACATCCAAGAATCAGCATATCATTGAACATTATATCGTTAATAAGCACTTTAACCCACAGTGGTATCTCTCGTTCCTGTGTATCTATAGATTTTATTTGATATGCTCAATAACCTTCTGATATATTGCATGGCCCAAAAAAAGAGAAATACATCCCCAACATCTTCTACGAAGTCTAGCAATTGCTTCTCTTCTCTCAAAGAACCTCTTACATGCGACATCATGGGGATGCACTATCACCGTTAGGAGGCATTTGGTATAATCTTTTTAAATTACCATTCATTACTGGAATCCAACAATATTATCATGTGCATCCCATAATAGGAGAATTTCACGTTCCCACAAAAATCTCATTCCCATTAGGTAAGGGTAACAAAACCCCTCTCCATATGGTAATGGAAGATGATCTCATGGATATCTCCAGTATTCCCAATAAGACCGACAAATATAACTAACCCTAGTCCTGCCTTCTACCTAATCTCTCCCCCTCAGAAGTAACCCCTACCGACCCAAGCAGCACAAAGCCAGTCTTGCCATCTGGAAGAGGAATGTAAAGTACTCCAGGAATGTTACCTCTATTCTACCAAATCTCTCCCTTTCCGACTCAAGCGGCACAAAGCCAGTCTAGCCATCTGGAAGAGGAATAGAGTACTCCCAGAATGTTACAAGGCAACAAAACTAATGCCCTTCTATGAGAATCTTTAATAAACAGACGTCTAAAGGAATGCCGAACTAGAAGTCTCAAAATGCTCAACTGATTTTAATGCCGAAATCAGTCGAGTATTTCAGCCCCAGTACAATTCAAAACTGAGAAGGTTCTGTTGAAGCTCATATCAACACGTTGGGCACAATTGCCTGCTTTCTTTATCAAAACAAAATCAGGTAAAGAGAGGTTCGCTTATGAGAAAAATACCACCAATCAACAGGTCGAGTGCCCCTATGTATAAGGCAAAAATTCAGCATCCTGAAGGCCTCTAAAAGTAGTCCTAGAGATGGAAATTGAGTAACAAAGGATCGATGGATGTCACAAGCATACATCAACCAATTAATAATAGTAAACAATTAAATAATATCCCAACGATAGGAAAAGACCACAAGCTTCCTTTCTTTAACCAGCCAAACAAATCTAATTTAGAAGGACAAAGCTATGTTAAGTCTTGAGCATCAGCAGTGATGCAGAACTGGCCTGACCCAATTAGGTTGATCAATTTAAACCGATTGACTTCATCGTCTCTGTAATAAGATTAGTTAATCGTCTCTTTTAGTTAGTTAAATGAGGATTTTTAGCTATCCACTTATTTGGTTTTATTTGCATTTATTTTGAGATTTTTATTATTTAGAAAATCTCTATGTAAGATTGTTTTAGCTGGTTATCTGGGATATGTTCAAATCCGAAGTTGGTTACGTGTTAAAAAGGCTAAGGATAGTCTAAATAAAGTATAGAGCTTCGTTGTGTGATGATGATGATATTAATAAATTAATAAACGATGATTTGGAGTTTGGTGCACGAGCAATCTTTTTTTTTTTACTTCGCGAATCCGTCACCTTGGAGTAAGTCTAGTCCAGAAGTGAGTTTGGTTCAACAGTAAGTCCTGATTATCTTTTCTAATTTTATTTTTTTCTATTTTACAATTGTTCTGAATTTTTTCTTTATTAATTTTCATAATTTCTTATTTTTTAATTTCGAAAACTTCTAAAAATTCAAAATTTCCAAAATTCAAAAAGCTTTCAGAAACATTATAAATCATATATTGGAGCCCAACAAAACGTAGAACCCCATAATCTGTGCTACATCACCAAGTCCTAAAAAAAAACACTTCTCATAAACCAGACTTCCATTTTTATTATATCATGATATCACCCACTTTAAATTCCTTTAACATCTGTGAGCATCAACAGCAGAATTTTATACAATTCACGAATTAAATTTACTTGTCTACATATTTGAACTTGTAAATCATACATGTCGCAAAAGTCCCCGCATAGGTCATGGAGATTGCTGGCCAATAACAATCTCAAAGGGATGTGACCATGAAAAAGAGGTAATCACTTTACTAAAAGCACAGAGTTCCATCTGAATACAATGCACAAAGATCACTCACCATTTTTTTCAACATCATTATCTCATTATGGACCGTTGTTCTATTGATAATCTGGAAATTCCTTTCTTATAAGATATATACTCTGTAAGCAACACAAAATTTGATAATATAATATTCAAGCATAGTATGCATTATGCAGCATATACCTATGTTATAGATTGCATCTACTACTGCACAGCATATATAATTCTACAAGTTTCTGATAATATTACATGCCGATACTGTGAACACTACCAATGTGTTAAAAACATCCTAGGACGTCTAAAATTGATCGATGCTTGGCATGCTTCTCAGACCTTCTGGAAACAACACTTGTATCTGAACCATGTTTAACGGAGAATGAATCTCATATAAGTTGTATGTTGATAAGTAAATATGACAGCTTATTTCATCCAACTACTACCTAAACTTTGTTTCCTCATAATGGCAAGATTTATGAGCTAAGTAGGCTAGCCTACACTGGAAATTAACTATAAATTGACAAGTAGATCATGATGGTAGATAGAGAAGGCTACTCAAGAACAGGGGACAAGATAGATCATCACGGTAGATAGAGAAGGCAACTCAAAAACAGGGAGCCAATCACATTTCATTACATAAAAAAACAAAGTACACAAACATAAGGTAAACATAAGGAAGAGAGTAATGAAGAAATAAAGGGAAAATCAACGGAACTAAGTTCAAACCTGAACATTGAGGTAATCACATATGGCATCCAGGATGAATTGTATTTCATCTTCGTGTGGCTCTGGGAACATGGTTATTGCGGTGTTAGAATCAGTTGTCCCTGCCACTGTCCTTCCCAACCAGGGCAACATGAACACAACACGGCCATCCTTAGTTTTTGGAACAATCAGACCCATCCCTTCAGGAGAATAGTAGTCGGGAAGAACTATATGAACACCACTACTTGGAGAGATCATCGGTTTTGCATCCTTGTTAGCCATTTTCCTTACTGAATCACAAAATGGTCCAGCCGCATTGACGACAACTTTTGCAAATGTATCAAACTCTTTACCTGATGTCCATTGACAAGTGTTTAGAATCTTAAGATGCATGACAAATACAAATCAATTGGCCCAATTAGATAAAAATAAATATATATATTGGTTTTATAACATACTTATATGCAAACCATTTAAAAAGAATGAATGGCTGACAATCATAATTAACCATTCAAAATCAATTATTCCACTTCTTTTAATTTGATCTACATAAAAAGAACCATATAGAATCCAGAAAAGAACGTAAACATCTTGCTACGCATCAAGAAGCCACAAAAATGGTAATTACAGAAAGAACTTGGACAGCAATTCAAGTTGAATTTTCATTCTGGCCATTTTATATTCAACAACTAAGAGCAAGAAGCAAACAGTAGGAGTGTTGATTGCCAGTACTAGTAACTGTTGATCATTCTTGTAGAGAGCTTTAGTCTAAATTTGCATCAATCTCTGCCTACACGGAGCTAGGTAAGTTTTACACAGGGTACTCTCCAGGAAATAATTATTTGCAAAGACAGAACAGCATTCGATATATGACCAATTTATGCTGCATATGTACTGACATCATGTAAGTAAAGTACTATGCTTCCAGAAAGAGGAGGAAAGACCTGCTTTCTTCTACCTGATAGTGTATCACGGATGCGAGCGCCAATAATCCGCTCACCAAACTCGTCCTTAATAAAAGATATCACTTCTGCATGATTAAGTACAGCTGCACCCACTAATGCAGCAGTACAAGCCAATCCCACATTCAGCCGAGAGTCATTCATTTGTCCATCATAATAAACCACCGTCCCCTTAAGGCTTCCGTTATGACCCTTTCTGGCCAGGGTAGGAAAAAGTTCAATTGACTCATTTGCAGAATAATATCTTGACAAATGTAGCATCCTTCGACCAGCAACGAGATCATATAATTTTAAACCCATCCAATAGTATACTGCCTCAAACCACTCAAAGCAAGGTGTCATACATGGTAAAGCATGGCATAAGTGTGGAGCATTGTCGATAACCTGTTTGCGTTCTCTAAGTGCATGAAAAACAAGTTTCAACTGCCCATAATCAAGATTAAACACTGCCTTCTCCAAGTACCGAACACCTGAACATACAAATGCAATAGAATTATAAGTAGCCTATTCAAAAAGCATTATGACTATAGCAACACATAAATAAAATGCAAACTAGGTATCCAGAGCAGTAATACTAGTCAATGATTATGCAGTTTGCATCAACTGCAACATTGGGTGGGCAACTGGACATCCAAGTTATTACTACTAATTCAATCACATATGGCATTACCTTCAAAAGAATTTTGATTCCAAATTGAAGTTGAGTGATGCAAGCTGCAGAAAGAGGCGCATTCTCGGGGTGTGATCAAATGCGAGTGTCGAATACAAGTACTAAAAACATTGTTCTTTAATAACTTAAGCTTTTGGAAAATAATGGTTGCTTCACGTTATTTAACATGGTATCAAAGTAAAAGGTCATTGGTTCAAATTCTAGCTAAAGCTTTTGAAACATAACACTTATTTTACACAATTTAACATAATATCAGAGCAAAAGGTGTTGAGTTCAACTCCCACCATGCTCCTAACGTTATTAATTTTCTCCTATTTAATTCAAGTCCATGTCTTGAGCCTATTAAAAAGTCTCAAGCCTAGACATAACAGGAATGGTTGAATATAAAATACAAAAACACTGTTTTTCTGAAAACTTAAAAGTTTTTTTTTTGAAAAAAAAAGGGTGTTTCACACTATTTAACAGCAAGCAAGCTATTTTTCAAGCACAACAAAGTATCTCAAACACCAATTCTAACAATTAGGCTAAATTACACTTTTGGTCCTCAAGCTACAAGTGACACTTTGGTATTCAAACTTTAATATGTTCTAATTTCTTACTCAAACTTTCTAAGTAGTTGCAATTTACTCCCACAATCTAATTTAATTGATTAAATACTATCGTGTAGCTATATGGAAGTAACTTGGCAGTGTTATGATTGACAACGTAATAATTATTTAGATGTCGCAATCCTTCCACTTCAGCCAGTTGTCAGTATTTAGTCAGCTAAATTGGGTCAATTTAGAAAGTTCAAATTTTGAGCTAGAAATTGCAACAATTTAAACTTTTGAGGATGAAATCATCACTCGCCTGATAATTTGAGGACCAAAAGTGTAATTAAACATAACGATTACGTAGTATACAACTAAAACGCTATGTGTAGAACACAGGAGAGATGATTCCAAGGGAAATGACACAAAGTAGGCTAATAATCTTAAAGAGGGAAAGGATGAGAGAGAGAGAGAGAGAGAGAGAGAGTTTGGAGCCCTCACCGCCATGGATCAACTTGGTGGACCTGGACGAGGTGCCCGAGGAGAAATCCTCCCTCTCGACGAGCCCCACGCGGAGGCCGCGGGTGGCGGCGTCGAGGGCGACGCCGCACCCGGTGGCGCCGCCGCCGACGACGAGCACGTCGAGGGGGCTCGCCGCGCTCGCCCCCTCCAGCGCCGCCTCCTGCGCCCGCCGCGCCGGCACCGCCGCCGCCGGATCGGCGATCCGCCGCCTCGCCTCCCTCAAACCCCCGTCTCCTCCGTCTCCTCCGCCGCTCGCCTCCGCCGCCGCCGCGGCCCACGACGCGCCCGAGGCGGCGATCGCGAGCGCGCCGAGCACCTTGAAGCGAGAAGCGGCCATGGCCCGAGCTCCGTCGTCGTCCTCGTCGCCCTTTTATGCTGCTGCTGCTGCTGCTGCTGCGGTTGTTGTACTTGTTCGTCGTTATTGTTTGCTTACATGTTGGAACTTGGAAGAGAAAAGCGAGGAGGCGTGGGGTCGTGGCGTTTTATGGGAAGTTCCGGGTGCCAGAATCGGATTCCTCGGGAGATGTGGGCGTAATGCGTAATGTAATGAGATGGTCTGACCCGGATCAATTCTGTCACGGCTTAATTCCACTATTCCATTCGTCCCCCAACCTCCTCCTTCACGTGAATTCTTGTTCTTGGGAACTATCGACTCCTCAATTTTTTTAAATGTTAATTTAATTAAATTACCTAAAGCTTTTCTGTAAATATTTATTTTTTTTATTTTTTCTCTTTGGCTATCAAAACTTTATATTTTACCTCCTTAAAATTTTAGAAATATTTCCAGAAGAGTATGAAGTTAATGGAAATGGCATAATGACCAAATTATTCTTACTTTTTATATAAGAAAAAATGAAGTTAATGGAAATGGCATAATGACCAAATTATTCTTACTTTTTATATAAGAAAAAAATATTTTTTTAATATTTTTTTATTATTTTAAAGGATATTTTCGGTATGGACGGAATAGTAATGAAATCCTAACGGAGGGATGATAAATACAACAACTTAAAATGTTGAGGAGATAAAATATAATTTTTTAAAAGTTAGAAAAAAAATAAAAAAGCGAATATTTATAAGGAGATTTTCTATAATTTAGCCTTTTAATTTTATTATATAAAAAAATTTAAAAGCTTGTTAGTAAAATTAAAATTTTAAAAGTGGGGATAACGAATCGAATGATTTATAATTCAGATAAGTCCTGTATATTTCTACCTTTATTCTTTTGTCATCACGCTCATAACCTTTAAAATTAATTACAGTGATAATCTCTAACATTAATCCATTTTAACACTACCCAATTTCACCATCCTCGTCGTCCTCCTCTACACTTGCAACCATCTCGATCTCACACTCGGTGCTCATGACTTCTTTTGGAGCACTTGAAATTCTCAACATCAAGCCAAACATAATATATATATAGAGAGAGAGAAAGTTCGGCTACTATATTATCGATAGTACCAAGCGTTTGGTGCTATCAAATTTTCTACCGTTAGATTTGCCCCTTTGATCATTTCTACCCGTTAGATCATATCATTCAACCAACCGCCCACTCAACCCTAAGGATCCACTATCATCCCAACAGCACATCCATTCATCCAAGGGCCGAAAATCTCATAGCACCAAGCGCTTGGTACTGTTAATAGTTTAGTAGCCCAATTCATATATATATATGGCCTTTTTGCATAAAAAATCCACTAATTTTAGGTTTTTGCAAAATTGGATCGCTATTTTCGATTTTGCAGATTCGGTCCGGATTTCAGTAAACTGACCAAAATACCCTTCTTACTTTTTCTCTCTCCTTTTTTTTCTCTCTTTTTTTCTCTCGCTCTTTTTTTTTCTCTCCGAAGAAGGCGGGCGGAGGCGGAGGCGGAGGCGGAACGCCTCGCCTCTGCCCCTCATGCCCTCGCCCTCGCCCGCGCACCCCCGCCCTCCTCGCCTCCGACCCCGCGCCGCGACTCTTTTTTTTTTTTTTCTCCTCTCCGACCCTCCTCCACCCGCCGTCCCCGCCGCCACCGCCGGCGACGAAGAAGAAGTGCTTCTTGGGGCCGAGAAGTACGCCGGCGAGGGAGGGAAAAAAATATAGTTACACTCCGACGAGGGCGGTGAGTCGTGACAAAAACAATTGTAGAGAAAAAAAATAAAAATAAAAAATATTATTTTCCTACCGAAAAGAACAAAAAAGAGAGAAAAAGGAAGAAGATGATGAAATTGCACTGTTAAAAAAAATTTACACTATTTTTAAAAAAAATTGTACTGTTTTAATAAATATTGCACTATTTAAGAGAGAAATTACACTCTTTTGAGATGAAATTACACTCTTTAGGCCAAATTGTACTATTTAGAATAATGTTGCACTATTTCTTTCTCTTCCACTTCTTCTTCCTTCTTCCTCCACTCTCCATCCTAATCCCCCCCTCTCTCTCTCTTTCCTCACACTTCGAAATAATTTTGAACCGGTGCGATCGAAGCCGGAGGAGGAGGAGCGGCCGTAGTCGCGGGGGTCGAAGAGGTAAACGGAAAGGAGGGAGAGGGAGGCGTCGGAGGTTGCGCGCGGGGCTGTAGTGGGCGGGTGCAGGGGACGCGGCGAGCGCAGGGGGCGCGGGCGGGGGGAGGGGGGCGGGCAGGGGGGCGGGGGCCCCCCTCCCCCCGGGACGCGCCCCCTGGGGGCGCGTGCGCGGGCGCAGGGGGCGCAGGGAGCGCCCCCTGCGCCCACCCGGGGGGGCGGCGGGGGCCCGGGCCCGGGCGGGCGCAGCCCCCTGCGCCCCTCTGCGCCCTCCGCGCCCGCGCCGCCGCCCCCCCGCCCCCCCCTCTGCGCCCTCCGCGCCCGCGCCGCCGCCCCCCCCCCCCGCCCCCGCCCTCTGCGCTCGCCGCGCCCACTGAGCCCGCCCACCACCGCCGCCGCTCCAAGCGCCGCCACAGCCGTTGAAGATGACGGCGGCCGAGCTCTGCTAGCTCTGCGTTGCACCATTTTAGACCTTAGTTGCACCATTTTGATTTTCGTTGTACCATTTTTTATCATTTTGCACCTTCATTGCACCATTTTGCACATTCGTTGCACTCTTCTTCTGCGTCCACCTTCCCGCGAGCAAGGATCTCGAAGGCGAGCGGGAGCAGCGCGTCGGCGGCGAGGGCGCGACGGCGGCGGCAGCGGCTGCAGGGAGGCTCGCAGCGGCGGCGGCGGCGGGGAGGCTCGCGGCGGCGACGGCGGCGGCGGCGGGTCGGAGAGGGAGATATCGCGGGAGAGGCGGAGGAGGGAGTGGAGCACCTCGGTGTCGGAGGGAGAGGGGAGAGGCGAAGGAGGAGGAGCAAGCACGGAGGAGGAGGAGGAGGAGGAGGAGGAGAAGGAAGAGGAAGGAGGAGGAAGATGAGGGAAAGAAAAAATAGTGTAAATTTTAGCCAAATAGTACAACGTTGGTTTAAAAAGTGTAATTTTTTTTTTAAACAGTGTAATTTTTCTTTTAAATAATGTATATTTATTAAAACAGTGTAATTTTTTTCTAAAATAGTGTAAATTTATTTTAACAGTGTAATTTCTTCATTTTTTTTTTTTATGATTTTTAATATTTTCTATAGAAAAAAATATTATTTATTATTATTATTTATTATTATTTTTTTTCTCTAAATTTTTTTTGTCACGACCCACCGCCCTCGCAGGAGTGTAATTATATTTTTTCCGCTCCCTTGTCGGCGTGCTTCTCGGCCCCAAGAAGCACTTCTTCGTCGCCGGCGGCGGCGAAGACGGCGGGTGGAGGAGGGTCGGAGAGGAGAAAGAAAAAAAAGAGTCGCGGCGCGGCGCGGCCTCGGCGGCGAGGAGGGCGGAGGTGCGTGGGCGAGAGCGAGGGCGTGAGGGGCAGAGGCGAGGCGTTCCGCCTCCGCCCGCCTTCTTCGGAGAGAAAAAGAAAAGAGCGAAAGAAAAAAAAAGAAGAGAGAGAAAAAAAAGGAGAGAGAAAAAGTAAGAAGCGTATTTTGGTTAGCTTACTAAAAATTCAGACCGAATTTGCAAAATCGAAAATAATGACCCAATTTTGCAAAAGCCCAAAACTAGTGAATTTTTTATGAAAAAGACCTATATATATATATATATATATATAAGAGTACAAAGGGCTTAATCGGAGTTGCCGTAGCCTATTATTGAAATTAGTAAATAATTACATTAATAGAGTACAAAAAAATTGATACTAAAAATACTAAGAGAAATTAAGATGTAACTGTGCCAAAAAATAAATAAATATTTTATGTCAAAATATACCAGCACACAAATTTATTTGTCAATAGTATGCATAGTATGGCACATAACAGAGGAAGACTACTATCTAGCAGCTATACCATATTATCTATATCCAATCAATCATATCTCTCCTTTAGAGAGAAAAATATAATAAATATTTTTCTAAATACCGTGATGAGATAGATGAACCCCAAGAGAGCAATTTGATTGGTTAGGAATATCACATCAGCAATACGACTACTACATTCTAGACTTTTTCCACATAACGTATCCGTACCATGTTACACAAAGGCTCAGCACAACCTCATACCACAGCCCTTAAATCCTAGGGTCTAAGATCGAATCGGCACAATCATGAGTTATTCTTATAGGCCTTGAAAGAAAAGGCAAGAATTTTAACTCAAGATCCGAATATCGCATAACTGGGCCATACGAGGATCAAGCAAGATTGAAGTGCAACTACATTTCCGACTAGAAAATTTTACCAAAAATCGGCATGATTATAGCCGCAATAAGCTGTTCGCATAAATAAGTGAAACAAGTTCAAGAAACGAAAACACAAAAAGACGAAGTTACATCATTCAACAGAAATGCTGACAGAACACAGTGAGATTGAGCCGAATTAAGCGTAAAGCAGTTATTCATAATTCATGTATATTTATCTTCATAGAAATGTTACATAGCAAATCGTGAACTGAGTTGTGCGGCGAGACCAATATGCAGAGGACTTCAGATGCCCTGCATAAAGAAGAAGATCCATAAGAATAGTAACGAAGAACACATGCAGTGGCATTTATATCTAAATCTGCCTTGAATGCTTGTGCATAATTGAAAATTTGGTCTACCAACAAAGTATCGGAACAACATACACGAATTCGTACAAATGTAATACCATGAAGCATCTTATGCAGAAACTTGGCATCGAGGCATTGACTTAGTAATAGTAGTAGTTGTAAGTAAAAAACGGAGAGTGATGGCAGATGCTTGCTTCTTCAGAACACCAAGAAATAAGAGCTACTAATAAAGTACGGCAATTTGTTAACAGATTGGGGCATTATTAATGAGTTACTACCATCTTCAGTGTCTGCAATGTTACAGTAAGCGAATAATTCAATGGGTCAATCTAGCTCGTCAGGTTCTCCTTCAAGAGGTTGGACATAAGTTGACACATGACAGAATACAACATACCTGCATTTATAGTGCAGCATAAGTATACAAATTTAGTTCATTTCCTAGCAGTTTAAAGAATTAGATATAGTCTTGTGAAAGGAACAATGAAGACGAGCTCATATGTAGCTTATGTATTATATGATCAGGCTAAATTAATTATAAAAAAAAAAGGCTGGCGAATCTCATGTTGAAATGGAAAATGATGATAGTGCAATCCAATCTAAACTTCTCAACTTAAATTTCATTAAAAAAAGATTATGCAAACTGAAATTACTTGGATTGATAGTACAACATGTGCATAATTTATGGACATCCACAAAAACTTTGTAGTGCACAAACTTAGGCATCTTCGGTTACACTTTCAACTTTTATCCTCTTGTACTCAAATTCTATGTGACGAAGCGCACCTGGAATGACATATCATTCACAATCTATGCATGTATAAAGTTTGTTTGTTAACTAAAAATAATAATTTAGTGGCAACGTTTGTTCCCTACTTTGTTCTTTAAAGAAGATGAGTTTGCAAGCTAACAAAAAATAATAAGAGAAAAGTTGATCTGTTGGCACCCTCCACCAAATCAAAAAATAAATATAGAAAACTTAGAAAAGAGAATATATGAGCACATGAGGTTTTGACAAGCTGTTAAAGTTATAAAATCAAGCATAAATTCCGTAGTTTTCATAGGTATCGGTAATAGCACATAATTGAAAATTCCCAGTTGGAATTAGAGTCATACCCAAATTCATCCGGCACTACTTTTGCAGGGCAAAAAAACAAATTTCTCTAAATCATTCATAATGATCTCTTTTCACTTGTACTTCAAATTTAAGATTCAGACTGTCGTCATCAATTCAACAGGACTTAGCGATCGAGATATTGGAATCAAAAGGTGACAAAAACACAACTCCTAAAGATCTGATTAAAGAGAAACCAATCATGTCTAATATTGTTGCGAATGAGCTTGCAAAAGATTCAAGTAGACCTGAGACCATTCTAAAAGGTCCAAGACCCCGCATATGCGGATGTGGTTCCTTGCCGGCCCAAGGGATAGGTGTCGCATAATTAGTACATGAGCAAGCACATTGTGGCATTCACTTGATGTAGATCTTAGTTGGTTAAGCTTGTATGTAGATTACAAACTTGAACATCAAATTCTATCTATAGTTCTTTATACTTTTAGTTCCATCATTTATTTTTATACAACTAGATACACGCCATTTATGACAATATTATTTTACTTTCCTTGCGAAAGCACATATGCGTCCACATATGCATCCGCATACTGCGGTCGCACTCGATGACAATAGCATGAAGGATACACTGCAGTAGGGCGGTCAAATCGTCACCTAGTGAAAATCAAATTGATAAGGAAATCAGCAATTAAAAGTCTAAAACTAACGATGTTTGGATTACAAAATTTCAACTCTAAGCTGTTGATACCCACTATACTAATTCTACTGGGCATCTACAAATGCGCTAGCGCAGTTGCAAACGCCGCGAGCTCGCTCTTTGGGGCATTTTAACAAACAAATAGCTGACCGCTGATTGCACATTGATGTTTTGTGCATGAAAATCCAATGAACAACCAAACAAGCTGTGAATTACGCTAATCCTTAAAGTCAATTCAAAGCAAACTACCCAGAATCTACAAATTCGCTAGCGCAGTTGCAAACGCCGCGAGCTCGCTCTTTGGGGCATTTTAACAAACAAATAGCTGACCGCTGATTGCACATTGATGTTTTGTGCATGAAAATCCAATGAACAACCAAACAAGCTGTGAATTACGCTAATCCTTGTACAAAATAAAGTCAATTCAAAGCAAACTACCCAGATGAGCATCAATTTCTTGAGAAAGTGCACATGAATATCCACCTATCGTTCCGATTGGCGGAAAGAGATGAGGAAGATGCAACCGCTACTGCGCGGCCTCATTCGAAGCGGACGGCGGCGGGGGGCGGTGAGCGACGACGATCGGGGGCCGGAGCGCGCGGCGCTGCTCCTGCTCCTGCTTGCGCGCCACGTGCATCGCCTCCGTCTCCACCACCACCAATCTCTTCACCTACAAACAATCGCCCCAGAGATACGTAGCTCGTTCAGCGGCGATTGCGACGAGGAATCCGAAGAAGAGGGAGGGAGAGGGGGAGGGAGAGGGGGAGGAAGGGGACCTGGTTGAGCATGCCGAGGAGGGAGGGGGTGGTGCGGTGGGCGACGGTGTAGTTGCAGCGGCGGAGGCGCATGGCCTCGAGGGTGCGGCGGTGGAGGCGCCGCGTCCCCGGGAGGCCCCGCACCAGCGTTATGTACAGCCGCGGACTCCACGCGATCGGCGCCCGCGCCCTGAACGCGTTGAACGCGCTCCCGCTCATCCCCAAACCCTAAATCCCTAAAACCCTAAAACCCCTCTCTCTCTCTCTCTCTCTCTCTCTCTCTCTCTCTCTACACAAAACACAAAACCCTAACAATGGAGTATGCGAGAGTTGGGAGCTCTCCCAGGTTTTGGGGAACGGGAAGAGAAAAATGGTAGGTTGGATTCGGATTCGGATTCGGGTTTGGGTCGGGTCGGGTCGGCCCCGAGCGCTTGTCGGAATTGGGGTTTGGGTTTAGGATTGTAAATGGATCCTCCAACTAGAGCGGTAAGTGAAAGCTAAAGATATAAAAAAAATATTAACTCGTCTTAAATCCGTCTAATCTGCCAAATAAATAAAGCGGAGGCGGGATATCTTTTTTTTTCTTTGATCCGTTCCGATTCGTTAAAAATTCGTTTCCGCTTGGGGGAGGTCAAAAATAGAATTAAAATTAATTCGTCTCGAATCCGCCTGATCCAACAAGAAACGGAGCGAGAGGTGGGAGACCCTCCTGCTCCTGGATCCGTCCTGCTTGCATCTATTACTAGCAACAGTAATGACAATATGCTCAAGGAGAAATAAGACTGTAAGAGCTGAAGGAAAAGGACCAAAGGGTTCGAAAAAAATTAGGACACAAGTTTTATTAAAAAAATAATTTAGCCCCCTAAAATTAAAATTTATACTATTTTAATTTTTAATATAAATAATTTTTATGTAATTGTTTAAAGTTCAGGGGCGGCCATGGCCACTGTGGGCCCCTTAATGGCTCCGTCCCTGTATGTCGCGCTACCCATACCTCCTAACTTGAGTTTTACATTGTCCTCATTCTGTGACAATTTTTGTTCAGATTATTCGAGTTTGAATAGTTTTGAGTTTCGATGAGTTATTTGAGCTCGCATCATTTCAGGTTCATTTTGGGTTAAAAAGGGACGAGAATCATCCATTTCAGTTATATTTCATTTGCAAACAAAATAATGAGTGAACTTCGATTTTTTCCATACCAATTACAACCCAAATTTTCTCTTTTTTTTTTCTCTGAGAGAGAAAGACAGATAACTAGACGAATTCGAACTTTGAACCTCAGCTACCGACTATCAAATTCTTAACCAACTGCATTAGATACGATTGATCTCTTTAAATTTAACTTTACAAACATAAGCGTGTGTTTTGACTAGAGTTATCTGTCTCTTTAATATATCTTTCTAAAATTCCCATTTTTTTCAAATAAATACTCGGAATAGAAGCATATAAGAAAGAAAGAGATTTTTCAGAGGTAACTTTGAAACGAAGGGATAAATAGAAAAATTTCAAAATTTACAAAGGTATAGAAGTATTTTTTTTCTTTTAAAAAAAGGAACAAACTATATAAAATTGGATTGAAATAGAAACTTTAATCCGGTTGAAATTGAACTCCTGAATTTTTTCTTTTATTTGATTTACACATCCTCTACTTACCAACCATTTGATTTAGCTCTTTTGTTAGCAAATTTGAAAATAATATTAATCATAATTATTAAATATGTCTCGAATTCTGAAATTGTAAGATTTTCTAATCCTATTCTATTTTGGTTATCCCATTAAGTTAAGTTAGATTATACCTAATCAAATTAAAATTTTCTTAGTCATAGTGGATTTGTATTTCTAATCTTATTAGGACTTAACCACTATTATAAATATATATCCTTTATTCTATTGATTTTAGTGCGGCGGATGAGAGGGAATATGGGTATATTTTTTGGACTAGAATTTTGTGAAAGAGGTATATTTTGTACAACATTTTGATTATAATGAAGATCTCCGCTACGTCTTCGTCCGTGGATGTAGACCAGTGGCCGAACCACGTAAATATTGTGTATTTTATTTTTTTTCTCTCATTCTCGATTCTCTTTTGGTATTTTCGCACCCGACGAACTAGATCTTTTTCGCTTTTGTTCTAACAATAATAAACACTCACAGTAGATGCACGTGATCAAGAATTACTTTAGTCAAACAGAAGGTCAGGTGCAACTCTTATGCACATTTGATTCTAACAAATTTTTTAAAACTACTAATAAACTGAGCTAAATCAAACGATTAGTAAATTTTAAAGTATAAATCAAATAAAAAAATTTAAAATTTCAATTTTAACCCCTAAAATTAGGAGGCATCTGTACATTTTAACCTTCTATTTTTTTTTTTCCTGATAATATAATCAATTTTCTCCTCGAATAAATCCACACTCTTCCAAGTTGCAAGAAAACAAATTGTAAAGCGTCTTTGAAAGTTGTCGTGTGCGCTACCGCGCTGGATTCCACCAACAAGATCAGTGGGTACATAAATTATTGGCTGCACCCGGTTTATCTGTACGTTTTATGCACTGTTCATACTTTTTTTTTATAGAAAAAGATAGCACGCTACCCGCTTTATTCATTGAAAATATGAACTAAGCTACATGGGTGAGGCAACTGGGCCTCGGAGTGGCGCCAAAAAAAAAAAAAAAACATTAGGTTATAGACCCAGAGAAATACTGCTCTCACAGGGTGGTCAACTGTTTTATTTTGTACACCACAAGCATGGGGTCCGGCTGCTTCCGACGGAAGATTATATCATTCCTAGCTTCCCAAGTGGTCCACCATCCGGCTACCAGTTCAGTAAGTCTAGTCCTCGATGACTGGCCACTCGACCTAGTCATCCTTCCATCCCAGGTCGACTCCACGTTATCTCCCAGATCAGATGACTGTCCAGTCTCATCGGTCATCACAAAGAGAAATCTCAAAAAAACACACTGCGTGAATAAGTGATCTACAGATTCCGTTGCTCCTCCACATAGCACACAATCGGTGTTGCCCGTCCAACCTCTTCTAACGAGGTTGTTAGCGGTCGAGATTCTTTTTTTGAGGATGATCCAAGAAAACACTTTCACTTTAAGGGAAATTCGAAGTCTCCAAATCGTACAAGTGCGAGCGTCCTTCGTACCCCCACCGCTCAGGGCCACATAGGTAGATTTCACCGAGAAACGCCTATTAGGACTCCAGCGCCGGCCAATGCACACTATCTGGGCTCTGATCAATTCTAAAGCCGAAAATCCTTTCCCTGAGTGCCGCCAAACTAGGTCCTAGTCCATGGGTACTACTATTATCGTCCCCGAGTAGCACGCTCCAATTCCAGCCGTCACAAGTTAGGCACTCCCTTATTCTCAGATATTTACGGTTCGACTGGCCGAAGACCTTGCATTGTTCATACTTTAAAACCGTTTGGTTGATTGTAATTACTTTCGGATCGTTGTCACTAACCATTAATTTCAAAAGCTCGAGCTGCTAAAATACACAATCAATTTACTTAAAAAGTACAGACACAGCGCCCATCGATTTCAATTGTTACTCGATCCAACAAGTCTCATGCCACTTCGAACATGACTCGGTCCAACCCCGCCTCCCACCATTTCGAACTTGACTTGGCCCATACTGGCCTCCCGATACAGGGCATAATGTTGGCCCCTTTAAGCCAACAATTACAAATATATTATAGTTACATAAGCATGTAGTTACAAATATAGCAGTTATACATATATGTCTCTTGTTTGATTTGAAGTAGATTTTCGAGTAAACTAAGGGTTAGGTCAAAATTTCTTCTCTTCTGCTATTTATTTGTATAATTGTGAAACTAAAGTTTCTCTAATTTCGATATTTGTTTGGTAGAAATTAAATGGTGTAAAAGCTGGAGGTATGAGAGATGGATTAATATTTTTTTTTTCTTTTTTCTTTTGTAATTGACTTCGTGTAATTGATTTCGGCCTAGGGTGGGCGGAAGTTAATTATGGTATTTTAGAGAGTTTGAACTTCGATCGAAGGTGAAGTTACAGTGAACCAAATAAAGAAAGTGGATATTTACAATCGAAAACCACTTCACCTCTCTCCGCTTTAGGTGGAACAAACACATAAGCAATTGAAAACTGTAAATGCAAATTTAATCACTTTATATATGGGACAATTATTGGATACACCGAACGTTAAGAGAAAAAAAAAATTAGGTGAGTAAATAGGTAAGATTTATTCTTTCCAACTACTGTAGTCAGCATTATGACCAATATGGACATAGTTTCAATTGCTATAGTTAAGACTTCTTTTACAGCTTCAACTGTAAAACTTGGATTCAATTACACCAAACCAAACATCATATTTAGATTTTAAATGCAGTTGCAACTGTAGTTTAGTTGCAATTGCGTGATAAAATACATTAACTAAAGCCCTATATATAAAACAATTATACTATTTGAAAATTTATTACTAAGGCATTAAATAATCTTAATAATCAGCGACAGAGAAGGTGCCCAAAATTTTATGGTTTTTTTTTGGCTAAATTACAGAAAATCCCCCTGTCAATACCCGCTTTTTCACTTTCCCCTCCTATCATTTAAAAACCTACATTTTGCCCCCTTGTAAAATGAAAAATGTACACTTTGCCCCTTGCCGTCAGTGTTCCGTTAGGGTTCCGTTAATAAATATTATTATATATATTTTTATACCCAAAATACCCTCGAGTCCCTTCTTCCTCCACATCGCCGCCGACCTCACCATCCCCCGCCTCGCCGTCCCCCGCCTCGCCGTCGTCCTCCGCCGGCACCGCTTCCCCGTCCCCGTCCCCGTCCCCGTCCCACTCCTCCTCCGCCGTAGCGGAGGCGGCTCCACCGCTCGCGGTGGAGGAGGTGCGGCGGAGGCGGCGGCGGCGGCGGAGGAGGAGGACGACGGAGAAGGAGAGGAGGTGGAGGAAGAGGGCCGCAGCGAGGAGGAGGGAGGCGAGGTGGTGGTGGCGGAGGAGGGGTCGGGGGAGCGCGGGAGGGAGATGGTGAGGCATGAAGGGCGGAGGGGTATTTTAGTTATTTTGCCATCAAAGTTAACACCGTACCCCCCTGTGTACATTTTTTATTTTACAAGGGGGCAAAATGTAGGTTTTTAAATGATAGGGGGGGAAAGTAAAAAAGCGGGTATTGACAGGGGGGTTTTCTGTAATTTAGCCTCTTTTTTTTAGTATGTAAAATTTTCTTAGCATTACAGCTGATGGGTTAGATTTTGAATTTTGGAATCTTTTATAGTAGCTTTTAAATTTAATGAAATTGATTTAATAAATAGCGACAAAATTTGATAGAATAAATATTGGCATTACAATAAGTATTTTTTTAATCCTAGTTTGGAAATGTGCTGTTAAAACTTTTTATGCTCTCTAAAGAATCGAAACGTGTTTGTTCCGCAAATGCACTGTAATTTTGTAGAAACCGTATCTTAATCGAAACAGTAAAATCTCAACAGAGGGCTAGATAAATTTTCTATGATTAAATTTAATATATCTAATTCTTCCTAGTTTTCTACTGAGGATCTGATTGGTATTGAGATTCATTTAACTGTAGTAAGCAAAACGAAGTTGGGGATAGAGTATATACAGAAAATCTTCTCTATTTTTCGATGAAAAAGTAAAAAAATATCATAACCGAATGATAGTAATGTTGGAAAAATCTTTCGAATCATCTAGCAAATTTGATCTTTTTAAATAATTTGAAAAGTTGCAGTTGCAGTTTTGTAGAAATCCGAATAGGAATTAAATGATAAAAACAGTAAATAAAAAGGATTAGAAAAGGCCTGTGGATCGAGGCGTGCAGAACACTGTCCTAGAAGCGAGATTGCCCCTCTACGTGCGAGGCTTCCCGGCAATCACTTCCAGCGATACAACGTCCACGTTCCACCCCGTCGGCACGCTTTCAAGGTGGCGCAAGATGAACCCGGCAAGCTTTCAAAGATCCAGCAAAACTCAGAACGACGGGGAGAAGAAGAGTAATACAGAGAGGAAGGGGAGAGGAGAGGCGGTTCAAACTCAAAGCACACACTAGATCTGCAAGGGCCAAAACCTCCCTTTAAAGGGATCTCGGGAAAGATCGTGCTCCAACGGCACAATTCCCAGCTCCGCGAGGTAAGAAAGAGATCGTGCTCCAACGGCACAATTCCCAGCTCCGCAAGGTAAGGTTAAATAAAGAAATAAAAAATAAAAATAAAATAAAATAAACCGGGAGAAAGAACCACGCGCACCGCCCTCCCGGCCCGGCTCGTGCTCGTGCCGTGCATACATTTAATTGAGAGTATAGCTCTCACTTTCTCCTAAGCAAACAATATGAGAGAGAAGGAGTATATAAATGGCAACAACAAGTCATTGGTTTCCAATGTGGGACTAAATCTCATATGTGAAAACCAAAGTGTGGGCTCCCAAGTGAGGCCCATTACGGATTGGGCTCCTCAAGAGATAAATAAGTTTTAAATCACCAATAAAGCCCAAATAAAATCCAACAAGTAATATATGAAACGTAATATTATGTATAAAAATAAAAATAAAAATAAAAATTTTCTAATACTTTTTACTGTACGTGACGTAATGTTCTGCAATTCCATTCGGAGCCTAAGCATAATAATAAAATATTCTGTAAAGTGCTATAATAGATAAATTTTTATAGTTATTGATCAAGTTCAATGTATCGGACTGCTATGCTGTTGGTATCACTACATCACTTTCCTTCCTAGTAACCACAAACGTGTCTAGATTCAATTGGGAAGTCTGTTAACGCATTTGCCTACATCCACACAACAGACTGCAAACTTTTCCGTGCCCAAACCGTTTCGATTCCATCAGAAATTGCCGCCATCCTTCCCTCTCTAACTTTCCACCACCCCTCTCTCTTTTCCTCTCCTTTTCATATCTCTCCTTTTTATCTACTATATATTGTATAGTTTAAGTGCAACTTACAACAAAGAGAGAAGAAAGAAGAGGAGATGGAGAAACTATCATCTTTCAATGTAATGCCATGCTTTTTATTATTATTATTAATATTCTTCGAGTTCTCGGAGGCGCAGCTTCCGATTCCTGAGAGGATCGACGGATTCGTGTATAAAAAAGCTCCGGTCTGGGGCCGGTCGGTGGTCATCGAGGCTTTTCTCGATCCTCTTTGTCCCGATAGCCGCGACTCGTGGCCGCCGCTGAAGCAGGCGATAAGCTACTATTCCCCCGCCCGCGTCGCCGTCGTCGCCCATCCCTTTCCTCTTCCGTGAGTAGCCTTGATCTCTCTCTCTCTCTAGCTTAGTTATAGATTACTTTTCGTAGGAAAGAAATGCATCAGAACTATCTGAACTTTGTGAGAATCGAATTCGCTTTGAGTACTTTTAGTTGGTAAATTCTAATATTTTAAAATTCACATTATGAATTATAATTCTGGTAAAATTTAAGTGATTTTATTATTTTTTTTGATTAATTTATGCATGCGTGATTTCGTTCTAATTTTCCATGAGAGTTCTTGTGATTTGGAGTGTTAGAGAACTATGAAACTATCATGTCACGTGCCCGAAGGCATGAATTTGACTTAAATAACTATGTTTATATAAAAATTAAGCTGATAGAGAACGATACTTCAGTATTTCACATTCCATAAGAAACTTCATATACTATACTTTGTTTTTTTTTTCTTTATTTTGATTTTCTTTTTTTCCTTCTAGAGTGAACTAGTTTTGTTTTGCTTATGCTTTATGTGGTCATGTTTGTCGAATATATACAATATATAAATTAAAAATACTATTATCAGATATCTTAAGTTTTTAGAGAATAATAATTTTTTTTATATTAATTTAACATTATATCAGCATAGCAGGTTCTGACTTAGTCCCATCAGGTCACTAACTTTAATTAATTATCTCATATTTAATTATTACACGTTTTGGAACTATCAAAAAATCTCGAACCCAAACACTATTCGACGAATGGCATAATTGTTTCCTCTTTATATTCTGATTCGCAACAATATGTCTGCTACAAGATTAGGAATATTCTGCAGTTGCTGTCCTTTTAATGCTCTATTGTTCTCTGTTCACTTGTACTTTTCTTATCCTAACACCAATAAAAATTTGTTTAGACTCTTTGTATTATTCATTTTTGTGAGATGTTCCTTCCTTTATTTCTAGTTTCGAATTTTGATCCTTCTGTTCGAGAAACATTAGCAGGTATCTGTTGTTTCTCGCCTATCCTTCCTTCTTTTCTATCAATTGTGCTTCCATACATTTAGCTTGTTTTAGTAAGAGAGAAAAATTTTATAACAAGTCGTGGATTATCAAGTTGGCGGGGAGGCCAAATCGGGCCAAATCACGGTCGAGTGGGCACTGTGTCTGTACGTTTTAAGTGAATTAGTTGCTTCCTCTCTAACAGCCTGAGTTTTAGAAATTATGGTTAGCGCCAACAATCAAACAAGTGATATCAGAGCAGGTCACGAGTTCGATTCCCGTATTCTGCAATTTGTGCAGGTGCTGCAGCCCCTTTAAGTAGTAAGATTTCTAGATGAACTTAATGTTACAGATGCAGATCAAGTAAGTTAACTAATCAATTTTTCTGAATCGAAGATTTAAACATCTCTCGATTCTCTCTCTTCTCTTATTTTTAAATTTTCATATCAGTAGATAAAATTTTGTTAGCTAGCATTTGATATGTTTTTGTCGCGTTTCGAAAGCCTTTTCCTTGTGTTCTTCGAAATTAAAGACTATGTTTGGATGCAATATGCAGTTACCACAGCAACGCGTTTTCCGCGTGCCGTTCGCTTCACATCGCGAACAAGCTAAACGCATCCTCAACATTTCCCTTGCTAGAGCTCTTCTTCAAGTATCAGGTAGTTCAAATAACTGCAGCTTTTTTTCGCTCTATTTCATAATTCTTATCATGTTTGTATAGCCATTACTATCAGAATTTTCTGTTTTATGATTTGATTAGGGCAAATTCCGCCATTTTTTTCTATTATAATACGACCGCGTCACGCAGGAGAAGTACTACAATGCGCCGACTTACAGATTGTCGAGGGCTTCGATAATTGGCGATTTCGCGAATCTGGCAGCGACTGTCGTCGGTAAAAACTCGCTGCCTGCGTTTAAATCAGGTTTCAACGATTCGCAGACCGATAATGCCGCGAGAATTTCCTTCAAGGTGCGAAAAACTTACTTTAGTACTTCTCATCACACCGTTCTCAATTCCAAATTCAACGCGTCTTAGTCGCATTATGACGTGTTCTGATTCGCAGTACGGGTGCTCGAGAGGCGTGACTGGAACTCCTTTCTTCTTCGTCAACGGAATGCCGCTACCGGACTCCGGCGAGCCGCTGGATTACAACAAGTGGAGAAGCATTCTCGGTCCGTTGCTGGGGAATAAAACCGTCGAAGGCGAAAATGTTTAGATTTTGATGCTTAGGTTTTGGTACAAAAGCAAAAAGTGAGCTGAATCAGTGCTTGCATAGAGCAGAAACATTTGATTCAGTTTGTAAGATCTAAATTTGTAGGTGAGTTTTTGCTGCTGTTCAGATTATGAATTAGCCAAAATAAAGGCGAAAAAACAAAGGAATTTTATAAGATTACAACTCATTGTTGAATGTGTTCTTTTTTTGCTGATATGATTCGCTTTTATATGTAATCTAACCATTATAGCGAGCTAGGCTTCTATGCTTTTAAAAGTACGGAGGCTTCCGTGCTTATAAGTTGTTTTTAATGATGAGACATCCGATTCAGCGATCGGTTCTGTTAGACATGATCTACGCTATTGGAACTATCTAGAAACCAAATATTATAATTTTTTGACTTTATTTGCATAGTAAACGAGTAGTCTCAAAATGAACGGCTGAAAATAAAAATCTCATAAAAAATAGTGATAAAAGACTCAAATTTCAAATCCGAAGTATTGATCTTGCTATTGATGTTAAGTAGAATTTTCTATTAAAATTTTATGTAATTTGGATTGTTCTACACTGTTGAATTTAAAAATATGCCACATCGGCCGTTAAAATAATAAATTTTAACGGTCAAATAAGAAAAGGACAGAAACGGTGACAAGAGGCGAGCATCGCTCCGTTCAGCTCAGTTCAATTTTTACAGTATTTTAAAAATCAAATCGTACCGCACTAAAAGTATGAACCAAACCAAAATAATTTGATCTGTTCGATTCGATTTATTTGTTTTTGGCAAAATAATTTTATTTAAAATATAATCATGATTGATATTATGTTGAAAATCATGACTAACATATAATTAAGGAAAAACTTTAAATACTATTCCTGTGGTTTCGTACTTTCTCACTTTAGTACCCTGTGGTTTAAAGTGTATCACTTGATTATCCTGTGGTTTCGTTTTTTTTTTTTTCTTGTTCATTTTGTTAATTTTTTTGTTAAATCATAGAGAAAAAACTTCAGATAACTCACCTCTGATTTATCGAATATTTATTTTAGTACCCTGTGGTTTTAACTTTCTCACTGATTTAATGAAAAAATTAATAAAAAAATAACAAAAAGAAAAAATCGAAACCACAGGATAGTAAAGTGATATACTTTAAACTACAGAATAAAAAAATACGAAACCACAGGGGTGATATGAAGTTTTTTCTATAATTAATTACTAAAACTTTGGTTTATTCATGTTATTCGAATTTTTGGTTTGTAATTTTTTGAATAATTATAAATAAAATCGAAGTGGATCTAACTTATTTTGATCGATTTGATTCGATAATTCGATTTGAACCGAATAATACTTACGACCGAGCAGTGACATCACAAGTGACATCAGCAAGCTGGCCCCAATCATACAACTGCTCTTTGTACTCCACTATCTCTACCCATCACACCACAGAAAAAAAAAAATAAAAATAAAATGTATTTGTTAAAAAATTAAAAATGTATAAAGACCCCCTCCACTGTAACGCATTTTGAAATGAACTCCTTACGTATTTTTATTTTGAATGAGATTTCTCAACTTCTATTTTTTTTTCAATCTGAATTTTTTATTCTTAGTTAGATTAAAAGTTTAATTAAATTTAGTAGCTCTATTAACTTATTACTCGTTAATTAATCTAATTTTATTTGTGAAACCTCAAAATACAAAAAAATTTCTTTTTCCTCCTTAGTTATGATAACTAAGCATCATGATTAAAAAATAGAATTAATTCATCCTCAGTTTTTATTATTTTTTTCATATATTAGAATAAAATATAGAGATTACTCTTTTGTGTTTCAAAATTTATGTAATTAATAATAGTTCTGGCAATATAGTTATGTTCGGCTCGATATGAGCTCAAGATCGATCGCTCGTGTAATAAACGAGCCGAACACGAGCTAGGGTCAGCTCAATCATGCTCGGTTCGATATAGCTTGAGTTTATTATTTTATATTTATACATATATATATATAATATAAAGTTTTTTATTTGATTTTTTAGAGCAATCCAAATGTAACGAGACCTATATTTTGTGAATTTTATTTATTAGATTAAGATTCTAATTTTCTAATATGTTTCTAATTTTTCATCCAATAATAAAAGTAACAACTTAATTTACTGTTCGCGAGCCAGTAATGTTCAGCTTATTAATAAACAAGCCGAACATGAGCTGTATTTTTTAACTCGATATTTTAACGAGCCCGCTCTTGTTCAACTCATCTATTAAACGAGTTTAACACGAGCTAGCCCCAACTCGCCAATGCTCGACTCGTTGACCGGCTAATTAATAACTTTAAGTGAGAACAGAAACTACTGAACTATATAATAAAGTGCATGAAGTGTACATTTATAATAGTTAAAAAATTAGAACTGTATCCGCAAAATTGATAAAGGTTAGGGGTTTTGTTGCGTTTTGTTCCCAGTGGGCCCCACTCTTCCATCTTTTATTAAGAAAGCGCCCACCGACCACCACCACCACCACCACCACCTCCGCGGACACTCGTCTACGTCTCTCCATCTTAATAATAATAATAATAACAATAATAATAATAATAATAATAATAATAATAATAATAAGGGTTAATTACATCATTGGTCCCCAACCTTTGCATCAATTCTCAGTTGAGTCCCAACCTTTTTTTTTGCAATCAAGTCCCTAATCTCTTGATTTTATTACAATTAAGTCCCAACCGTTAGAAATATGTTAAAATTGATGAAAAAATATTACGTCAGCGCCACGTCAGCGCCGTGTCAGCGCCACGGAGGCGCTGTGTCAGCGGATTGCAAAAAAAAAAAGATTGGGGACCAAATTGAAAAACAGTGCAAAGGTTGGGGGCCAATGGTGTAATTAACCCATTAATTTATAAATTCAAAGCAAGATTTTTATTTTAAGATTTAAATTTTAAATTTAAATTTAAATTTTGGATTCAAATTTAAATTCGAATTCAAATTCTGATTTTGTATTTAATTTTAAATTCAAATTCACATTTTGAATTCTAAATTCTAATTTAATTTCAAACTTTGATTTGGAATTTTAAATTCAAAATGTGAATTTGAATTCGAAGTTTAAATTCAAATTTAGAATTGAAATCAAATCTTAAATTCAAATTTAAATTTTGAATTCAAATTTAAAATTTAAAATGAAAAATTTGAATATGATTTTTTAATTTAAATTCATATTTTAAATTTAAATTTCAGTTTCAAAAATTTTCATTGTAAATGCAAATTGAGATATCAAAATCAAAATAAAAAATTTTAAGTTTGAATTCAAATTTAGATTCAATTTAAAATTCAATTTTAAAAATTGAATTTCAATTCAAAATTATAATTTAGCTTTAAATCAAAATTGTAGTTTAAATTCAAATTCAAAATTCAAATTTTTGGTTAGTTCAAAATTTTAATTTTAATATTAATTTCGAATTTAAATTTAAAATTTTGAATTTTTATTTTTGGGGACTAAAGTGAAAAAATGTGAAAAATTTAGGGATCAAAATTGAAATACAAAAGGAAGCCAAGTAGGCGCTGACGTGGCGATCCTGTTAATTTTAACCATTTTTTAACGGTCAGGACGTAATTGTAATAAAATCAAAAGATTAGGGACTTGATTGCAAAAAAAAAAAGGTAGGGACTGAACTGAAAATTGATTCAAAGGTTGGGGACCAATGGTGTAATTAACCCTAATAATAATAAATAATAAATAATAAATAATAAATAATAATAATAATAATAATAATCATTATTATTAAAGTTATTATTATTTAGACTCTCTCCCTTGCGAGTGTAAAATTTCGAACCAATTTCCTGAGAAATTGGGGGGGAAAAAGAGAAAGCGGCGAAATCCCTCCGACGACGACGACGAATTCTTGTAAACCCTAACCCTAGATGCCTCTTCTTCTAGGGTTTCACCTCTCTTGATCCCCTTCTTCCCCCCATCCCCATGGCTTCTCTCCTCTCTCCCTTCTTCCTCGTCCTCACGGCTTTCTCCTTCTTCATCTCCGCGAGCGGCGGCGGCGGAGGCGGCGTCGGTGGTGGTGGTGGCGGGAGGTTAGGGTTAGGGTTGCACCACCGGTTCTCCGCGCCGGTGAGGCGGTGGGTGGAGTCGAGGGGCCGGGACCTCCCCGGAGGATGGCCGGAGAAGGGGAGCGTCGAGTACTACGCGGCCCTCGCCGGCCACGACCGCGGCCGCGCCCTGAACGGCGGCGGCGGAGGTGGTGGTGGCGGCGGCGGCGGCGCCGCCCCCGCCGTCACCTTCTCCGAGGGCAACGCCACCATTAAGGTCAGCTCCCTTGGATTGTAAGGCCCCTCCCTCCTCCTCCTCCTCCTTTCTTGATTCTTTTACGTGTAAGGATCTTAGATTGGCTAGGGTTTTACGGAACTGGGGTTCTTCATGGAGTGATTGGTTGTGGTTGTGTTTTGGTGTAGTTTGTATTACGCGATGGTGTCGGTGGGCACGCCGAGCCTGACGTTCATGGTGGCGCTCGACACCGGCAGCGATCTGTTCTGGCTGCCCTGTGATTGCAGCAGCTGCGCGCCGGCCTCCTCCACGGGCTCTGGATTGGTAAGGTTTCTTTATCTCAGGTGAATGTGATTCTTTCTCTTGCTTTTCTTGCTTTAGTTTGATGTTAATATAGGTTTCTATTGATCATCTCCCGGAATACGAAATGGTTTTTGGAAAGATGTGCCTCTTTTTCTACTTTGTCATTAGTACTTCTTGGCCAAATTGATGTAGTTCTTTATTGAGAAGGTCGCTTAGGTTGACTCAGAGATGGACTCCCAGGAATCATGATCAATGCTATCGAACACAGTTGAAATCAAGTTGAAATCAAGGATTTAAGTGCCATGGCACGGGTCGTGCCGGAAACTTTCCGGCACGGTACGGCACGGTGCGTGCCGAGCCGTGCCGATGCGTGCCGATGCGTGCCGGTCACACAAAATTCATGCGTGCCGACACATAATAGCATGAAATATTTATTTTCTTTAGCAACAAATATTCTAACTGTTTATTAAGTATTTTTATCAAATCTTTTGAACTTTATTGAGAAAATTACTTTCCAATTTAAAGAATAGAGAGTTTTGAGTTGTACCATCGGCACGGGATCTGTATCGTGCCGATATTTTATTGGCACGATACGGCACGGTAGATACGGTTCGTGCCGATGGGCACTTAAATCCTTGGTTGAAATATTAACAAGAAAGCTCTTGCAAAGAATTGAATATGTAGGCTGTAACAGACTAGGGTGTTAAAAGGTTCAAAAGGGGGCTGGCAGAACAGGGAATCTGCGAAAATTAGGGTAAGTGGGTAATTAACAAGAAGCGAACAGCAGCTATAACTGAAATTCCTAATCGAAGTAGGGCTAATGGCGAGGGCTGTTGGCTGATTATATTAGGAAAATCGTACTGCGGAGTTTATAACAGCATTTAAATAGTAAAAAAAAAACATAAATCCCTTAAAACAGTGAATTCTCAAGCAAATTTAAGGCATTCGCTTTAGCCTGAAAGAGATAAAATAGCGATTTGAATTGAAAGTATCAAAACTTTGAACGATATTGCACTGGATATCTCTCAAATTATTGTGTGGCTTTATTTGCCATATCACTTGTGTTTCTGTTTGTGCTAAATCTCTTCTAACTCCGACTATTCAGGTGGCTTTGCCTTAATTCCAGTCAGATAGGTTGATCATATCCAAAATTTAAGTAATATAGGTTAACCATAGGTAAAACCACTATGGTTTTTAAGTTAGTTTTTAACTTATTTCTTATCATCTTATATGTTGTTGCATACTTTTGTTGTTTCGGTAAGTAGCAAGCCATAATATTTGTGGCTTGTAATTTCTCGCATATTAAGGAAACAAATACACTGTCCACAATCTGTAAAGAAACATACTGGGTCTCGATTCTGGAGAGATCATTTTACTTGTTTAAATGTTTGCTATCCAAGAAAACACAGAAAAGACGCGTGCATTTTGCATTACACACCTGTTAATATGTTGATCTGGTGAGATTATGTGATAGTTTGTGTAACTTTTATTTTTGTCGTGATGTATTAATCTTATTCATGTTTTTATTGTCTTTTCTTTAGGTGTATAATGTATAAAGCTTGTTATCCTCTTTTTCTTTGTTACATTTGTATGTTGTCAATATGTGCTATTGTGCATTAACCTTTTGCCTTTTGACTCTCAACAATTTGTGAGTTGTATTTGTAATAAGACTAGTAACTTATGCTTAACTTTTTGCCTAGAAAACCATGCAGATCGTCTGATATCACTTTCCAATGGCAGGAATTTGAATCTAGCTTCTATAGTCCTAATATGTCGTTGACAAGCCAAAGGGTGCCTTGTAGCAACGATTTTTGTGAACATCAAAATGAGTGCTCTGAGACAATGCAATGTCCATATACGATCAGCTATGTCTCCGCTGAGACCTCGTCTTCCGGTTTTCTTGTTGAGGACGTTTTGTACTTGACAACAGAGGATGCTCGTCCTGAAATTGTTGAGGCACAAATAGTGTTTGGGTAATGAAAATCTTCCTAAAAAAGTTTAGCCAGAGTTGTAACTGTTGTCACTTGTTATCTACCCACCTTATCCTCTAGATTTGGATGTTATTAAATGTTGGTTGGTTTCTGCAGTTGTGGGCAGGTTCAGACTGGCTCTTTTCTGGATGCCGCGGCTCCTAATGGTCTATTAGGACTGGGTATGGAAAAGATATCAGTCCCCAGCATTTTAGCAAGCAGAGGCCTCACATCTGATTCGTTTTCCATGTGCTTTGGACATGATGGTTTTGGGAGAATCAGTTTTGGAGACCAAGGCAGCTCAGATCAGGAAGAGACCCCACTTTACGTTAACCAGTTACAGTGAGTAGGCTTCTCTATCTTCTTTCGATCTGTCGCGATTTTCATTTCTCGCTAGAATGACATATTATGTTGGTCTTCACTAACCGCTCTGTCTCTTTCTTTTTCTTCCTGGCCTTTTCCGTTTGCAGCCCAACATACAACATCACTATAACTGGAATAAGTGTTGAGAACAGCTCTCTGAATTTGGATATCAGTACTCTTTTTGACACAGGAACCTCTTTCACATACTTGGCAGATCCAGCTTACTCATTTTTAACTGAGACTGTAAGTGAATCAAGTGATGGAACTTTATCTGGCAGTATTGGAAACACCAACACAGTACTGATTCAACAGTTTTTGTTTGTTTTCTCTTTTCAGTTCGATGCACAGGTGCAACTAAACCGATATGCTACTGATTCTAGAATCCCTTTTGAGTATTGTTATTCCATGAGGTTATTCTTCTCTTCCTTTCAACTTCTTTATAGTGAAAATTTATTTCCTATGATTTATTCAGTAAGTATTTATCTAATACAACTGAATTTTTTGCAGTTCAAATGACACCAAATTTCATGCTCCTAATCTTAGTTTGACAACAGAAGGTGGAAGCCTCTTTCCTGTTAGTGAACCAGGTATTGTCATCTCCATTCAGGTAAGACTCTGCCCAGATTTAGTTTATAATATGAAGCTTCTGAAGTCCTCATTAGTTAACAAAACTTCCCCCCCCCCCCCCCCCCCCCCCCCCCCCTCTCAACACATGCAGCAACATGAGTACATCTATTGTTTGGCCGTTGTGAGGAGCAACAAGTTGAATATCATTGGACGTAAGTCTTTTCTAAATTCAGCAGTGTTAATGCATACAAAACCTTACTGAATTTTCTGGATTTTATGTACAATCAGTCATTCATATGATAATAGAACTATTACCTTGTTTTTCTTAACCTATGACCATGCCGCTGGACCAAGTAATTTTAGATGTTATGGATAAATCCATATCATTTGCACCTGCTTTGCTTTTTTAGAGGGCCCAGAAGATTCAAAAGTGCTTCCTCCTCCAATGTTATGAATTGGCGGTTCGATTTGGCCACCATTTCTGGGGAAGCACTTGGCGGATCCTTCTTCGGTGGCAGTTTCCCCACCATTTCAGTGCATCCGAAACGTAATCTCTAAGGGACTTTTGGATTTTCTTGAACCTCCAAAGCATCAAAGCTAGTGTTTTGGGCAACGTGTTCCCAAGCTAAGCCTGAGTAGACTAGAATTATCATATTAACTTCGTGCTTTTCAGTTTCAAATTTCACTCGCATCAATAAAGCAGATGAGTTCTTTGTTCTTTGGGCAATTAATTAATATTCTCTTGTTTCTTCGGGGAGAAGATTATTATTATTAGTAGTGTATTTTTGGTATTGTTGTTTATGATACATTTCCCTTCTCAGCTTATACATAGATATAATGATGTGCAGAAAATTTCATGACTGGTCTTCGTGTCGTCTTTGATCGAGAAAGGAAGATACTTGGTTGGAAACCCTTCAACTGTAAGTAACATTTTTCAAGCAACTTCTGCAACTACGATGAAGATTATTGGGTAATGCATGACCTTTTCTTCTTTTCTTTTTTCTTCTTTTTCAACTTCAGGCTACGATGTGGAAGAGTCAAGTTCCCTCACTGTGAATTCACACAATTCTTCTGTTCTCTCTCCTCTACCGAAAAGTTATACTCCCGAGGCCACAGGGGAGAGCGGAAACGGTACCGAAATCACTACACAGTTGACACCTTCTCTTAGCCATTCATCCCAATCTCATCTAAACTGCTTCAAGCCTGCCATTTTGGTGTATGCTTTTCTTGCTTTGGCCATTCTTTGATCATTTTCCTTTAATGACTCATATCAGATTAATGCGATATAGATAAGATTAGCCGCATGTAGTATCCAAATTGGCACTGACACCATAGAGAAGTATATAGCTCTTCGACCCGTGTAATTTTTTTTACCTATATTGTGCATATCCTTTGTTTCTTTTAGAGATGCCAGTTTTTGATGGCTTGGTAAAGTTATTTGGTTGTATTTTTTTTTTGTTTTTTGTTTTTTTTTGGTGTGTTGTCCCCAAACACATGAGAAGTAAGGAGTGCCGAATTATGTACAAGGTTTTGCTTTCTCAGTAACCATTTCTTTTTCCCTTTATGGTGTTTACTCCATTTTGTGGCGTTATGTTGTTTTGTCGTCTGTGGTGAATGTAACAAGTTTCAAATTCTGTGGTGCATATAAAACATGTTTCAAATTTCTAAGTTCGTGTCGAATTGTAACAGTTATAAGTAGTAGTATTGCTTGTAACAATTTCTAGTGATGGCCAGATTTCGATCTGTTATTATCATGCGGGTTGTGTTTATCATGTCGTATTCAAAGTTCTTACCCCGACGACATTCGCGAGTTGGGTGAGAGCAAAGCCCACAATGTTTTGAATCTGCTAGCCTGTTTTGAACATCTGTGATATGTAGCATGTAAAGCTTCTTTGGTATTCAATATCCAATGGCTTAATTACATTTTTGGTCAAACTATCGCGCCGATAACATTTCAGTCCTTAAATATTAATTTGTTGCAAATTTCTATCTGGAATTTCATAAATTGTTGCAATTGAGTTCTACAGCCCAATTTATTTAGTTGATTTAAATGCAGATGTGTCGTTAATATGGAAGTGATATAATGTCTTAATTATTGTTGTTTTGTTAATCACATTATTATTACATCGCTTTCACGTTAGTGACATGTTAGTATTTAATTAGCTAAGTTGGATTGTGAGACTTAATTGTAATAATCTACAAAGTTGGAGCCATATGCAAATTATCAGAAATATGACATTCCAAGTTGCTGAAACACAACCACTTCCTGGAAAATTGCAAGGTCATTGTTAGAAGAACTATGAGAGAAAGGAGCTACATGTCAGAACACACTGTTTAATCACCACCAAACAATAAAATTTTAGGGAAAAATCTGTCTCAAACATCAACTGACTCAACTTTGCGAAATAGCACTGTTTGATTTGAGTTCAGCCTCAAAAGTTTCATCTCAAAGTTTAATATATGAACTGATTGAATAGATTCTCAACTGATGTTTACCGTCGAGTTACAGAATCGAACACAGTAAACTCCAATTCGAAGAGTGTTTCCTACAGCTCGGTGTCAATGCATTCGAGGCGCATTTTACCTTTCTACTCGTGCGAGGTATTCAAATCCCTATTACCCTAAAACCTTAAGCTGTCAGAGAACAGTAACGTCAGTCACTGTTCAATCCGTTCAAATCTTAGTATTACTGATTGTGCATCAACTTTGATACTAGTCAGCGAGTAGAGATCTCTAAATTCAAATACGCATAAGTGGATATCTCTAAATTCAAAAAACGTAGTTATGCAGTTACTGTCCGAAGTTCTTTATTACAGAGTGAACATAGATTCTACTCATGAGGGTATATACTGAAGTGGGTACAATTCCCAGCAAAGTAGTAAACTGAAGAAATAAATCAAACATGGCTGGGTGAGAAATCACCAAAATTAACGCCAAAACGTAGATGACGAAAAGAAGCCGTCGGTGAACACCGATACAGCTGCAGATGTTCAGAGTGCATCTGCAGAAGACGAGAACGTCGTTAACTTATCTGTTTGATAACTCCATCTTCTTCATAGCCGTTTTCGCTATCATCCGAGTCGCTCTCTATTTTCCCGAGCGGAGAAGAGAAATCCAAGCGCATTCCCTGCATGACTTGCTCATACGACGCCGACAGATCCTGCGAAGTTAGCTGGTGATACTCAACCAGCTGGTGAAGGCTCTGATTTTCTCGCAGGAGGTTCGCATTCTCCCGCGCTAGTCTTGATTTCTCAGCTAGTAAAGCCTCCAACTGAAGCCTCACCTGCATAAAAAATGCATCAAAAGATCAGCGAAAATATGCACAAAATCAGCAAATTTGTGAACAATGATTTGTACCTTTTGACTATTGAAAACATTTTGAAGAATATGTTGTATACATAGTTACGGATGTTTCTTGCTATGAGGCGCATAAATATACATATAGTAAGTATACATGTTTGTGTGGTATGCTGTTTTCGTGTAGAGGTCGGAAAGTAATTGCACACTGCTACAATTACTGGAAATTTCATTGACGAACCAAACACGTTAATCTGGTATTCCTCGTTAATATACGACAACTTTACCGTGCGTACCAAACAGAGGAATCTAGCGTTCCTGATAATGTCAGATTACTGAAATTCTCACATTTTCCTAATAATCAAATGATGGTAACAACATGCCTCCTAAAAAGCGAAGCAATTACCAGGTCATCTTCTTCCGAAACTCCTTTCTCGATCCCTTCGCGAAGCCGCCTATTCTCCTCTTCAAGCAAACTACACCTCTCTTGCATAAACAGCAACTCCGATTTTATCGTCTTTAGCTCTCTCGTAAGAGAAGACGCTTTAGTTGCCATCGATATCGCAAGCTGCGTAAGTCACGAAGGACGAAAAGCGGAAAAAGAAAGTCTTTAGTCGCGAAACTTACTGCAAAAAGAAAAAAACAGATGCAGTAGATGTGTATTCATACATTTTTAGCCTGCTTCAGTTTAGCACTTCGCGGAACATCTGAAGAAGTGTGCTTATCCTTATCATTTTTATCTTGACACCCATCAGAAGCTGCCTCTTCTTTATTTTCATTAGGCTTTTCGGAATCGATAGCATCGTTCTTATCGGTGCGAGTCGAATCGTGTTCTTCGGGGATCTCGGCAGAGCCACAATGCCTCTTTGCTTTTCGCTCCTCCTCCTCATCTGTCCTTTGGCTCTCTCCTTGCAATTCTTTTGCTGTTACAGAGGCTTTAGCTAGAGCATTCACTTCCTGTTATTGTTAGGAATATAGAAAAAGCAAAGCAATGAGGCTAACTTTAATGCTAAAACTGAAGTAAATGAAGTTGCAGCAGCACTTCAAAATTAATCAAATAAAGATATCATAACCAAATTTTTGATTATCCTAAGCAATTAAATCATATAACTTGGCAGTGCCAGTACCCAACTTTAGGGCATTTTCAAATAAGCTAAATTAATTTTCATGTTATAGACAATCCCTCAAATTTCCATGCTTTCAATTTCAGTTATTTTCTTCAATTAAATTACGGACTTCGTTATGTAGAATAGTGATTTTGTTGAATTTAGGATCTCTGTTTGGCACCACAACTGTTGTACTCCTAAAGCTTAAGTTACTTGAGAACCGTATTTTTTATATTCAACACTCTTCCTTACGTCTGGGCTCGAAACTTTTTGATAGACTCAAGACGTGGCCTAAATTAAATGAGAGAAAATTAAATAACGCTAGGAGCTTAATTTGAACTCAAGACCTCCTGCTTCGATACTATGTTATATTATATGAAACAACCGTTGTACTCCAAAAACTTAAGTTACCAAAGAACGATATTTTTATATTTTTATATTCAACAAAGATATCTCAGCTGAATGAGTGTGACCAACGCGACATACTGTTCTTAACGGAAACAAAATAAATGGAGTATTTTCCTACTGCACGTAACGCATAGTACTTGCAATCCCAAATGAAGCCCTAATCATTCTCAGTGGCTTTCTAGACCACTAATTTAACGATTCCCTAACTCAATTAAGGAAAATAACTCAATTAAAGCCAATTAAAAGTTAATTGAGTAGTCATTTTTTTTTTCAAAAAAAGAAAAAATTAAGGCCCTAACTTCCGAAATACTCTACAGTTAAGGGGGTCTCAAAATCTCCAAATATCCATTCATCTTTCCCTATATTTGGATAAATTAAAAGGACTAATTTTTCCTCTTATAAAAGCAAATTCACCACCAATTCAACACCCCAATAAATCCAATCAAATTAAGGGCATCAACAATTCATCCATAAACATCCAAAAAGAACAGAGGCATTTCCACAAACACTACGCCAACAAACAAAAAACAGATTCAAAAACCGCACCTGTTGCGCCGCGCCCAGCGTATCCGAGAGCTGAGACAGCGACGAAGCGACCGAATCCAACCCCCTGATCAGGAGAAGCGAATCCTCCCGCGACCGCTTCCCGCGATCGGATTCCGCTCCGCACTGTCGAAAAACAACACCTCCTCCGATTAAAAACGAAATCGAAAAAAACAAGGAGGAGCAAAAGGATCAAAATTGGAAGAGGCGCGACGGGATCGGCGATACCGAATGCGCGTTTGTGGGCCTCCGATCGTCGAGAATGGCTTCGACGCGGTTGCGGAGCTTGCTCCAGAAGCGCTCTTCGGAGGAAGGGCTTATGAGAGAAGCTGAATCCATAGAGAGAGAGAGAGAGAGAGAGAGAGAGAGAGAGAGAGGTGATTGCAACGGCTACAAAGGGAGGAGTTTTTTGAGTTTTAGGAGGAGAAGTTTTTAAACTTTAAAAAGAGGGGGCTCGCTCTAACGGTCCGATCCACATCATCCACTGGTGGTGTATTTATTATTTGTGTGTATGTGTGTGGTTGTGTGTTTCTTCTTGGAGAGCCTGGTGTTGGTCCCAAGGGGGGCAAAAGCATTTCAAAAAGGCTGAAATTACTAAAACACCCTTCTAAAATTCAATCTCATTAGTAAATTTTAGGAGAAATAGGGATATTTTAAGAAATTTTTTAAATTAAGAAGGATATTTTGGTCCTCCAAGGAGTAAAAAAAATAATTTTGAAGTTTTGAAGGATATATTAAATATTATTTCTTAATTTTCTTTCTAAGGTAATAGCGTATAACATTATCTGAATTACGATCATTTTAAGTCGGCTATCGAATCATTCAAAAATTTAGTTTTACCATCCAACTTTTTAATTTATTTGATTTGAGTTAGTCAACGATACTTTGACTGCAATCAAAGTGCTGTTGATAGGCTCAAATTAAATAGATTGAGAGGTTGAATAGTAAAATCAAAATTTTGATGGTTGGATAGCTGATTCAAAATTGACCATAGTTCAGATAAGCTCTATACGTTTTTACTTTTTTTCAATAGATAAAATGTGGATTAAATTACAAAAATACCCCTTCGTATTAGGAATGTCAATGGGTACAGATACCTCTGATTTTATTCGGATTTTAGTTACTTCACATTTTCAACTAAGTTTTTTTTTCTGAAAAAAAGAATGAATCGAGTATCATGTTACCTTTCTCTCAAAAAAAAAAAGTTTAAAATTACATAATTTACAATAAAACAAATACTAATTTATTAAAGTCAAAAAATTACTTACAACATAGTTAAGGTTCAACAAAACAAACAACCAAAACGGTGAAATCTTACTTTCAGAAATTTATACTTTACTGCTCTTGAGTTTTATTTGTATTTAAGTTTCACTAATCAAAAGCAAATGGATCCACGTTAATGGAGCTCCCGTCCTGATCCACTCCAAATGGACGGTAAGTTGGGGCCAAAAATAATGGGAAAAGAAAAAAAAATATTCTGCTCTGCATCCATTCCAATCTGCTAAGAAAATGCAGCAAAATGTGGAGAATCCTTCCTCCCCTTGATCTATTCTATTTTGCTAAAACCCCGTCAATAACCAACTCCCGTCCCGACTCATTCCGAATGGAACAATAAGTAAAGTCAAAAAGTAAGATAAAAATTAATCTACTCCGAATCAGCTTCGACCCCTCAAAAAAAAAAAAAAAATCACAAAACAAATAGGAGGTGGGAGACCCCTCCTGCTCCTGGATCCTCCTCATTTGCATCCCTACATTTATTAGTGAATAAATCAACTTTTTCTCTACTTCACATAGTGACTTTATTATGGCTAAGTCTTTCCTTGTTGAAACTATGCATTCAAAGTCTAATTAAGAGACCGACTGTCCCTAGCGCAAGTGGCAAAAGACTTGGTGGTTGATACCTGAGGTCCCGAGTTTGAATCCTAGTTGATTCACATTTCTAGCTAAGTTTATTTTTATAAGAAATAAACGAAGCGGGTAGCGTGCTACCTTTCTCTCTAAAAAAAAAAAAGTCTAATTAAGAGCTTCTCATTGTCATACTTTGACAAAATTATCCATCTCTATCTAGAAGCACTTTTTCTTGTAGTTTTTTCCTTCTTAGATTTGGTAAAATCTAGCTAGGCTTCTATATTTATTAATTATTAAAACTAGCATGTAGGATCACTCACATGATCAACCATATGGCCTCTACTTTTTGATCATGTGCTAATGCAATTACTATCTGTGCTTAGTGATATTAATATTTGACTTAATCTCCCTTTAAAACCATGTGTTCATTAAGCTCTACTCAATCCACAAAATAATTTAAGCATTTTACCAAGAGACTTTGAGTTCTCTTAATTATGGTGTCAAAACATGATTAGGTTGACCGAGGTTAGGTATCGCGTATTTGGTGCGACGAGCATTAATTAGCTTAATGGTTGCATTACTAAGTCGAGTATCTTCCTGGGGAATTACTAGGTTTTTGATCTACCTCAGTGAAATATATTACTCGAACTGGTTCCGACATTTTCATATGATTTTTAACTTTATTTCACTATAATCTATCTTATCCCTGTTACACACGACTATTTCCTAGACAGTGCTTATCAGATTGATCTGTCAGATAATGTACATGTCAAAATTAGTTGTCAGCTTCTTTAGTTCTACGACATCACGGATTCAACTCCCACTATTGATATTTGTGGATCTTTTCATTTATTACTTCTATAAGCAGAATACTTCATATCTGATCTTCGTCATGCCCGTAATCTCTTCCTATAATCAATCTTGCTAACATGCTATACATAAGTCTAAAGCAAAAGGTTGAGTCTCTGAGATTTCATGTAGATGAATCTTTAGTGCATTTGATGTTGGGGACTTGTTTAAAGTATAATTAACTTGTTAAGAAAGATTTAAGAATGCAATTTAATTAATAAATATCACTTTAATTCCTAGTTAAAAGTGGATGTCCCACCTTAGAATAATAATAATACACAATAAGCGCAAGATTTGAAGGGTCAAGAGGATAGTTAAATGTGCACTCTAGATATTTTAATAGGCTAAAAATGTGGAATAGTTAAATAAAACTAGAAATATGGTGGGACTCGAATTTAGATTTTCTGTTATGATATTATGTTAAAATATGAAACAGACGTTGTCCTCCAGAGACAATAAGTTTTCGATTCGAATCACGATTTAAGCATTAATTTGCCACGTGCATAAATATTAGACCTTTTATTGCGAAAGAAAAAAGAAAATTGCCAAGGTGTTAGACTCTCGAATTAATCGATATTTGAAGATCAATTATCAATGGCTTATTTTTTTTCTTTTCTTAAAAGGAAATGCATGTTCTTTTCTATCTTTTCTTACACTAAAATAAGAATAAGTGATCGATCGTATTCGACACAGTTGGCTAAGAACTTGATGGTTAGTATTTGAGATCTCAAGTTCGAAACTTAACTGCTTCTCATTTCAAGCTTCGTTCATTTCTAAAAATGAGCGAAACGGATAGTTCGTTATCTTTCTCTCTCTAAAAAAAGAAAAGAAACGAAATAGTGAGTCTAATAATAGAAATAAAATATGCTTGCTTGTTGTGTATATGATGTACAATAAACATAATTTGAGGAACTTCGCATTTAAAACACAAAACAAGTAGATGCATAGATGTCAAATTCATTTTTTTTTTTTTTTTTAAAGACAAAGTAAGATCAGTTATATATATAACTAATTCTCAAAAGAGACAAACTCCTCAACCCTAGCATATTAATTGTCAACCTCAAATAAATATTTTGTAGATAAAAAAAAAAAGTTAACAAAATTGATGGTTTTTAAGATGTTGACTTTAGGCGTTGTGGATTACGTGAACTATGCTTCATTTTAGGCCGCCTACTCAATCTTTAATAAAGGTTATAATTTTTAACTTTTAATTTATTTGGTTTGTATCATTTGATGATTATTTTATTACAAATTTGTGCACCTAACTTGCCTTAATTACCACATCACATGAACTTGTGAAATACTAGAATGAAGTACATTAACCTAAAGCTAAATTATAGAAAACTCTTTTATAAATATCTGCCTTTTTCACTTTTCTCTTTTAACTTTTAAAAATCTATATTTTACTCCCTCAGCATTTCAAGTTGTTGCATTTAACCCCTTCCGTCAGAGTTTCATCACTATTCTATCAATTTCTTATAATTTATACCGAAAATACTCTTCAAATTAAATGACATAAATATATTAAAAAATTACATTTTTTTATAGAGAAGTAAGGACAATTTGATTATTTTTCCTCTCTATTAATATCGCACCTCTTGAAAATATTTCTAAAATTCTAAGAAGGCAAAATGTAGATTTTTGAAAGTACAAAAGGAAAAGTGAAAAAGCGAATATTTATAGGGGAGTTTTCTATATTTTAGCCATAAACTAAATAACATACCTAAATTTCCATAGTGAAATAGCCAGTAAATTGAAAAGTTCGATAGTAAAATCAAAAATTTTAAAACTTTGATAAGTTTGACATTTTTACTGAAATTTTATCTTAAAACTTTTAAGACTAAGTTTCGAAATCGGTGCTCACTTCATTTTATAACAAAGTGTTCGTTTAGAATTGAGGATCATTTAACACGTTAGGTAAAATAGTGTTAAGATAAAAGCATATAAGAATATGTTTCTCTATTTTTTGAAGGCCCGTCGAAAATAGGCAAAATTGCACGTTTGGCTCTCAAATTATAAGGTGTGTAACATTTTGGTCGTTAATGTTTGATTTATTGTAATTTCTAGTTCGAATTTTTCAGATTATTGCAATCAAATCTCATAACTCAATTTGATTGACTAAATATTGATGTTTGTTAATATAAAAGTGATGTAGCAGAGTTGCGATTAATGATACGATGATAATTAGGATGTTGCATCACTTTTATATCAGCGATACTTAATTTTTAGTCAACTAAATTAGCTTGTGAGACTTGATTGTAATAATTTATAAAGTTCAAATCAAAAATTATAATGAATTAAAGATTGAGAACAAAATGTCGCACGCCTCATAGTTTAAGGACCAAGATTGCAATTTAGCCCAAAAAATATATCATACTTGAGTTACATTATATAAAGTATGAAAACAATCGGAGTATTTTTCCATCGTATTTTCTTATTGTAAGTAATGCAATCTCTCCGCAACTCTAAGGGGCTATTTGGCTGCACGTAGTTGCAACTACATTGCTGTTGTAACTGCATGCAGATCCAAATCCGTTATTTATTTTGATGCATTTTAATTCAACTACTGCAGTTGCAACTGCACGAGGAGTCTAAGCTGTAGGAGCTGGAACTACGCCCAATTCGTTCGTAGCTCCAACTGCAGCACTTGAAAAGAGTAATTTTAAATAAAAGTAAGCATACCTCTCTAACAACTGTTTAAAAAGTTTTTTTTTTTTTTCCTTTCCTACATAGGAGGTAATCTAACAATCCAATATATAAAATGGTAAAAATTCGTAATTACACTTTTCAATCGCATGCAATCAATTACAAGAAACTTATAAATACAGCACTTTCTACTGTGACCAATCAAACAAGATATATATAAGTGTAATTAATGTATTTTTAACGATACTGTATTTACGTCGAACCAAATGGTCCCTAATTGCGGCGTGACACATCCAAAGTTCATTAATTAATTAATTGCATATTTTCAGGTTCAATTAAAATAACAAGTCCCTATCAAAATTTGGGCAAAAAGAGCAATTTATGCCTCGTTCTCGGCACGATGATTGGACCAAAACTCCTCCCCAAAATTATAGCTTTAATCACGCCCATATCAACCCTAGCCCATGTGCTCTAAACAATTGTGAGAAACATTACCATGTGACACATTTTGTTAACAAATCCCCCATTTTTCTTTTTCTTTTTCCAATTTATATATAATCCTCAAATTTGAGATAAATTTAAGGTAAAAACATACAGAACTTATATAAGTTGTGAACAATTTTGATTTAGCTATCCAACCTTTTAATTTATTTGATTCGAGTTTGTCAACATTATTTGACTTTAAAATTTAAATCCGTCGTTTATCTTTATAGATTCAGGTAATATATATTTCATACAATTCTTGTAACTATAAATTTATTATTGTGAGTAATTAGCTTAAATATTAAAATTAAAGTATCATTGGCTGACTCAAATCAAACAAATTGAAAGGTGTGGATCGCAATTCGCAAGCGCTAATTAACTAACTATCCCAAAACACGTGCTGATAGGAAGGCCGCACCCGTCGCACTTAAGTGCATAGCCACAGCACTTCACCGATTTTGACCTGATTCAACCCATTTGGGCTTTAGATCTGTTATTGAGTATCTTACTGTTAGATCTATTATGGATCGCAGTCCCACTCAACTTATCGGGCTCATCCCAACTAAGACTTTTTAGTTTTCTAGATTTATTCCTACGGGACAGAAAGTTAGACCTAATTTAGTCAATAATGAATAGCTAACAAAAGATTGGACAGTAAAATTAAAAATTTTAAAAGTTAAGTAGTTAATTCAAAATAGTCCATAATTTAAATAAATTTTATAAAATTTTATCATAAATTAATAATATTTATAAAGTAGTAGAGTCCAAAAAGAATAAGGATTAAATTAAGTTTCTCGACGACAAGAGAACATGCAATTAATTGATTAGTTTTGATGCCAAAGTCGGCTGCAGAGAATCTAACAAGAAGAGATTAAAATATTGAGTCTAAATTGCACCGCAAATCCTAGAACTTCGCACCATTTTTTTTTAGTCCTCGAACTTTTTTAAGTTCGATATTTGAGTTACTAAACTCTTAAAAGTGTTTCACTTTAATTCTTATTCGGGTTTAATGTCGGAATAAAATTGATTGCATACGCCCATTAAGTTGTGACAATTTTGTTATTTAGCTGACGAATTTATGATGCACAAATATACAGATAAAATAATTGTAGTTAATAATCTTTTTTCGACTAAGGGGATGTTTGCTTTCTCGAAATATCGCCGAAAACTGTTTTCTGAAAAATAAAAAGTTTTCCAAAAGTATTCTTTCCGTAGTTTTCATTTTTATAATTAAAAAAATCCAAAAAAACAAAAAAAAGAAGCATGTTTCATCACATTTAGAATTTTTTTTTCGAAACCAAAGGAACGAAAAAAAACTTTTCCACTCAGAACCAAACACCCCCTAAGATAAGGTATAAAGCAAAACAAGTTTGGGAGTTTGAAGTCTCGGATTTAAAAGTTTGAGGACTAAAATAAACACAACGAAAAGTTCAGGGACTAGCAATACGATTTACCCAATTAAAAAAAAATTAAATTAAAATACGTGTGTAAGCGTCACAGGCCCGCAATTTATGGGATGCTTAATTATTTGCAGGTGTAATCAATCATCATGTGATTTGATCTTTGATCCCATGTATCTTGTGGGTCTTATCTCTTCTCTCTCCTCCTATTTGTACCCTATAAATTCTCACCACTCCTCACCTCTAAAATTAGCTTCTAGTTTCATCTCTCTCTCTCTACATTGAGATGGGGATTAGCACATTTTTTGTAGCATTTGTCATGTGTTTAATGCGCTTAAGTGGTAGCAGAGTCGATGGTTTCGCGCCTTCTGGTTGGAACAGAGCTACCGCGACGTTCTATGGCGGAAGCGACGCCTCCGGAACTATGGGTAGAGCCGCTGGTCGATCTTAATGTAGTGATTATGAGTGTTTGGAGTAAGAGGTTGAGTTTCAGCGGATCGTTTTTGTTTTGCAGGTGGAGCTTGTGGCTACGGTAACTTGTACTCGACCGGGTACGGGACCGACACTGCGGCGCTAAGCACGGCTCTGTTTAACGACGGGGCGTCGTGCGGGCAGTGCTACAAGATCACGTGCGACTACCAATCGGACTCCCAGTGGTGCTTGAAGGGGGCGTCGGTGATGATCACCGCGACGAACTTTTGCCCGCCGAACTACGCCCTCCCGAATGACGACGGCGGTTGGTGCAACCCGCCTCGCCAGCACTTTGACATGGCGCAGCCCGCGTGGGAAAAGATCGGCATCTACCGCGGGGGTATTGTGCCTGTGTTGTATCAAAGGTGAAGTTATTGTTTTCCTCGCTCTCAATTTACACTTCTAGTAGTTTTTTTATAAGCTTTTTTTTTTTTTTGGGGGTAACAAGATGCATTGAGGAACATAAACTAGTTGTACTACACTTGATTAATTGAGTGATTATTTTCTAATTAAGTAAACTGAGGTTATTGTTACCTTTTTAAGCCGATTGCGGATACTTAGTCGAAAATCTAATGATCGATTACCTATTCGTGTCCTTGTAATCCCACATTAGAAGATATTCGATAAATTTGTATAAAAGGCCAATCGAAACATTAGTTACCCTTTTAAGTGGCTTATTAAGATTGTTAATGAAAGATCTAATCGGGGTTCGACAAAAACGCAGGGTTCCATGTGCGAAGCAAGGGGGAGTGAGATTCACAATCAATGGGCTAAACTACTTTGAGCTCGTGCTCATATCGAACGTCGGCGGAAGTGGATCGATCCAATCAGTGTCCATCAAGGGCTCGAATACTGGATGGATGACGATGTCGCAAAACTGGGGAGCCAACTGGCAATCCAACGCGTACCTGAACGGTCAATCCATCTCCTTCAGTGTTACCACTGACGATGGCCAAACCCTAGAGTTTCCGGACATAGCCTCGTCGGATTGGAGCTTTGGACAAACCTTTACAAGCTCTTTGCAGTTCTCCTAGTAAAGAAAAAAAAAAAAAAACTCTCTAGCTAGAGTTAGAATAGTGCTATTAATGGAGTCAAATTTACAATTTACAGATAGATTCATTTGACCAGATTCAATGAATCTAATCTAAGCATAGTAAAATTATTTTGTTATAATACTATCGTGAGAATTTAGGATGGCTGAGGCATGCTTTCGCCTTTTTTGGCTAAAGTTGCCCGCCAGTCTATTTATGAAACACCCATTTTAGTAGGTGATAGATTTATATATTTATGAAAGAAAAACTTTTCCTAAGTTATAAATTACTAAATTGAGGACTAAGTTGCTGGTGTTATCAATTTCATCTTCATCTCAGATTATGTAATATTTTTCCCGACTATGTATCACCGGTTTCGATCTTACTACATGTAATGAGTAATTGTATGAGTAATATATGATTTTGTTGGGTTATTTCATTGTTTCGATTCATAGACGCGCGGAATCATAATTTTTAATCCGAGGTAACAAAAGCTAACCCAAACTTGAACAACCTGAACCTTAGTTCACTCGAAAAAGTAAAGACCTAAATGTCGAACTTACCAGAATCCAAGCAATACGAAGCCCGAACAAACTAAAACTCGAACGAACCCAAATGCGAACAAAACCTAGAATCTCAAACCTGAAAAGGCCCGAAATCTAAGAGAACAATCGAGAATTTGAACAATACAGAACTAAATTGCAACATCCAAAAACGCTTGAACAAAATTGCAAAGTACTTCTAAATGAACTTGTATGCAAAATGTTCGAGAGAAATAGTATTATAGATATGCAGCTTAAGTACACGAACATTATTGAATATCCGTCAAATGATCAGAATCTTACCGAAAACTAAAATGATCCAAAACCAGAAACTGAGAAAACCCGAACCAATCGGAATCTGAACAATATGGGGCCCAAGATAGCCTGAACTTGACTAGTTCGAAACCGAAATGATATTCGAAATGGCTAGAAATCCAAAGTGATCCGACCCGAAACCGACCCGACCCGACCCGACCCGGCCCACCCGATTGCGACCTTTGGTATTTTAGTATCAGCCTCTAGTTAACAGGGCCCAAGTAAGGCCCAATAATCTGATTTATTGAAATCATATGTTATAAGCATTAACCTAATGTTAAGTTGAAATGATGTCAAATAATAAAAAATAGCAATGAAAAAGAATTACGTATATGTTTTTATTTCTATATAGAATATCTATTGCCGATAATACTTTAATCCTCAAATTTTAATTTATTGTAATTCTTATTTCGAAGTTTTAGAAATATTTCAGTAAAGTCCTGTAACCCAATTTAGTTTACTAAAAATAAATATATCGCTAGCGTAGAAGTGATGGAGCAGTGTTTGTTATTAATGATGGGCAATAAATTAAGATGTTATATCACTTTTATATCAGTAATACACGTCAATATTTAGTTAATAAACTGAATTATGGGACTTATTTGTAATAATTCTAAAAGTTCAAATCACAAATTGCAATAATTTAAAGTTTTAGGACTAAAATGTCGCCCGTTTCATAGTGTGATGATCAAATGCGCAATATATCCTAAAATTATTTTGTACAAATTCCATCCAGACCATACATCTCGTGATTTTCATATTATTTTATTACTATTTCTATGACTAACACATAATAGTTTAATGTTTATTAGTATATTCTTTATTTGAAAATTGAGTTGTGACGTTCTAACCTCATACTGAGTAGATAAAAAGACACTCGTTGGATGTAGTTTCATGGTGCAGCAGACGACTGAAATGCATTTCGTCACTGATAAACAGTAGAATCTAAACAGTAGAATCTCATGCAGAAAATTTCGAGAAAACTCTCTCTCTCTCTCTATTTTTCTCTCTCTATAAAACAAAAATCTGATTAACATCATGCTCTCTGGAATTTCACCAAATGTAGGTTCCAACACCACTGAGCTCTCCCTTGTTATCCGTGTGGGATATCTTTTCCAAGACCTTACAAACTACTCATGAGATTTTTTTTTTCCCCCTTACATTGTAACTAGGGCCGTGCAAGCGAGCTGGGATCGGCTCGTGCTCGCACATTTACTGACTCTTTAAAGTAACGAATTAAAAAATTCAGCTCGTATTCGACTTATTTACTAATGAATCGAATGCGACAGCAAATTAGATTGTCAGTCCTACTACTGGTAAAAAGTTGAAGAAAAATTAAAAAAATTAAAATCTTAATCTAATAATTGAAATTCACAAAATATATGTCTTTTTACATTTGGGTTAGCCTCAAATTTAAATAGTAAAAATTTGTATAATATATCGAGCTATATCAAGCCGAACACAAGCAAGCTTATCCCAGCTCATATTTGGCTCATATATTCACGCTATATCGAGCTAAACACAAGCAAGTTGACTCCTGCTCATATTATGCTCGTTTATTAAACGAGCAATCGAATCTCGAGCTCATTTCGAGCCGAATACGAGTTTCGCAAGCTAAATTGTCTGCCCTAGTTACAGCTATTTATATGTTTATGTGCTATATATATATTTGAACTATATTGAACCGGACATGAGTAAATTGATCTCAGCTCGTATTGACTTGTTTATTAAATAAATGATCGATCTCAAGCTCATTTCGAGCTGAATACGAATGGCTCGCCAACAATGAGCTAGATTCTGAGCCCTAGTTATAGCTGTTTATATGTTTATGTGCTTCAATTTCTTTTCTTTTTTTTTGTTTTTATAGGACAGAATGGTAATTGTTTGTTTCATTTCGGTTGCTCATTTCGGTCTCTTGGTAATTATGGGCGTGGTTTTTTATACCACATGATTTTGTCGTTTAGTAAAAATATATATACACCGTTGGATATAATATTCACTACTAATTAAAAATAAATAAATTTTAGATCTTCTTCTTCTTTTTAAGTTTCTGCCATATATTTTTCTTTCGACTTTTTTTAATTTCACCTTTTTTCTGTCCTTAGGGTGAAAACGGGTCGGATATGGTCGGATATTTGATGAAATCATATTCGCGTCCATATTTTTTTTCGGATATGGATTCAGATACGGATATGTATCGAATGCTAAATTTTTATTATCATATCCGCTATAAACGGATTCGGACATTGTCGGATATTTTTCGGATTTGAATATGGATCGGATATGTATTCGGATAATTAATATGCATATATATAATAAACGAGAAACACAAAAAATTACTTTATTTTTCTACCTTATTTTCTCACTTTATTTCTTCGCATATAAAATATGCAATTTTTATATATAACCCATTATAAAATAAACGAATAACACAAAAATCACCTTATTTTCCGACAACATATATTAATAATCCTTTCGTACCTTGATTTTCAATGAGTTAGAGGATAGACAAGAGAGATTTCTAGAAAAAGAGCTATTTAAATAGTCACCAAATTCATCAAATTTAAAATGCCATAAAAATAGTCACCAAATTCAAAATAGTCACAAAATTTAAATAGTACAACTACAAGTCCATCCAACATAGTCTATATGTCAAGTAGCATCGATAATTACTTATCAAACAAGACAACTTGTAAAAAAAATAATTATTTAGTAAAAATACAATATTAAACAAGAAAGTTTGTAAATAAAGTATTGATTGTTTAAGAGAAATCGAGCCTCTAGAGGGAAGGGATTGGGCGGGCCAAGCGGGCGAAATTGGGCCGAGGCCCGATGGACCTAAATATATAAAAATAGTAGTACTAAAAATTCGGATATCCACATCCGTATCCGCTTTTTTCGGATATCCGCAAAAAATTTAACTCTCTAAAATCATATCCGTATCCGTATCCGACCGGATCCGGATATTTTCTATCCGGATCCGGATATTATCGAATATGAATACGGATATTTTCGGATAATATCCGATCCATTTTCACCCCTAGCTTCTACTCTTTTACATTTTGTATTGCTTTTTTTTGTGACTTTTTTCGAGACTTAACTGCCTCACTGATGTAGCCAAATTTATTTTTTGAAATGAATGAAGCGAATAATATACTACATTTTTCTCAATAATAATGATAATAATTTTATAAATAAAAGAATTTTACACATAATTTTTTTTCTAATAAATTACATTCCTAGCTCCGGTTGGGGATACAAATGATCCGGGTTGACGGAGCTCCTATTTTGATCTGTCCTGAATAAAACAGTAAGCGAGGGTCAAAAAAACTAAAAAAAGGTCCCGAATCCGTCCCTATTCGCAAGAAAATGAAGAGGGAGACCATAGACCCATTCCTTCTCTTAATAAGTCCCGATCCGCAAAAAATCTATTAAAAATTTACTCCCACCCCGTCCTGCCCCGAACGTGACCGTAAATGGGGCAAAAAAATAGGAGAAAAATCTAAATATTCTGAATCCGCCCCGACCCATTAAGAAAATGGAGTGGGATGTGGGGGACCTCTTCTACTCTCGGATCCGCCCGGTTTGCATCCCTGCCCGTAGCCCAGGACCGGGCTCAATAGTTTAAGGTAGGCCCTGGTCCACTCTATGCTTGGGTCCAGGCCTGTTTATTTAAGGCATGTCACAATTGTTAGGTTGATTTTTTTTACTGCTTCATGTCTCTTCCAACTATGCTAGTAATTTTTTCAAATTTTACTGACCATTGGGCCCGTTCTCTAATGATAAAAACAGAGTACGCTTTTTTTTAGAAGGAGAAAGTATTTTATGTCACGATTATTTCACATAATATTTACAACACTCAATCATTTATCTTTATATTATACATATTTTTTTAAAAAGAAGTACTATTTTAATGTGCAAAAACCATTACAGATATCTCTGATTGAAATCTTCTTCGTCTCATTAGATGTACATCATTTCTTTTTATTTGAAGACAAATTATATAAATTTTTTTTGTAATTACATATCTTGAGATCTTGAATAACTGTACTTAAAGAATTCTCCGATTCGTGTAAAATATATCAAAAATATGAGTACGTCTCCTGCGCTTTTGAAAGCACGGAGGCCTCCATACTTATAAGTTGTTTTCGATGATAGGACATCTGATTCGACGATCGGCTCTGTTAAGTATGATTTACACTATTTAGAAACTAAATTTCATAATTTTTCGACATCATTTACCAAGTAATCAAAGGGTCTCAAAAATAACTATTTTAACGACCGATGTGACACGTTTGTAAGTTCAACGGTGTAGAAGAATCTAAATTATATGAAAGTTAATAGAAAATTTTACTTAAAATCAAGAGTAAGAACAATAATTTCGATTTGAAATTTGAGTCTTTTATCATTATTTTTTATAAGATTTTTATTTTTAGCCGTTCATTTTGAGGCTACTTTTTCACTAGGCAAACGAAATCAAAAAAATTATGAAATTTGATTTCTAAATAGTTCTAATAACGTAGATCATGCCTAATTGAGCCGATCATCAAATCAGATGTCCCATAATTGAAAATAAGTTATAAGTACGGAGGTCTCCGTGCTTTCGAAAACGTAGGAGCTTAGCTCTCAAAAATATATATAAAATTTTTCTTTCCCACAATGTGATGATCAAAATCATAGCGAGTTCGAACAGCTTAAACTGTGCTTCAATTCAAATTATGAAATTATATTTTGGGGAATCACAATTATTGAAAAGCTAATATTACATGTTCATACTCGCAGATTATCGAAAGATTCAGCAAATTGTGATCCACTGTTGGAGAAAGTTGAAAAATAAAGAAAAAAGAAAAGAAAAGCACCACTCATAATGAATTTGAACTAATTTTGATCCAAATTTGCGAGATGGTTAAATTTTTTTCGTCCAAGAATTGTCATTTTGGGTATAGTACAAATTAAATGCAGTGACTATAGCAATTTTTACACTTTACATTTTTTTCTTTTTTTTAAAAAAATTTGGTATAACGATCTGACCCGCTAGCAATAATAACTCGTTTGGCCCAAACCACCGGCCCAAAATGCTTAAGCCCAGTTATTATGTCTAGCCTAATCAAGCACGGCCCAAGATTACCAGACGATGTGAGACTTTTCTCGCTAGCCTTATCATTCCGATCCTGACTTAGCCGAGACTCATCTCACACTTTCGGCTGGTGATTGGCTCTGATACCAAATGCAACGACCTGACCCGCTAGCAATAATAACTCGTTCGGTCCAAACCCTCCGCCCAAAATACTTAAGCCCAGTTATTATGTCTAACCTAATCAAGCTTATATACCTCCACATCTAGTCATAACTATCCGATGTGAAATTATTGGAGTGTCATATTTGGAGCATGCTGAGATGTTTTAGTTGCATTGCTGAAAAATTTGGATTATTTTCTTTTTTGGGTTTTTTTCGGAGAGAGAAAACCTGTAGCAGCATTAAATATTAAATAGAAACAATAAGAGCGCATCAAAATTTAGTATATTTTTTTAGTAAATTTGGATTTTTTTTCATATATATTCTCATCAATGATGAGGATAACACTTAACAAAAATTTTAATTTATAATAATTCTTATTGTATTGGACAAAGAAATTCTCTAACTAAACCTAAAAACTAAAAAACACAAATGATTTTAATATTAAAACACAAATTTAATATTTACTAGTCATAATTCACTGGCTGAATTAAACTATAGTCAATAAATTTGATTTATAACCTGTACAAATAATTCCGCCAATATTACTGTCCAAATTTATTAAAAAGATTAAATATAAAAAACTATACACCCCACCAAAATTATAGTACATTTTTTAGTGGACACGCGGGCTCTGAAATTTGTACTTGCTATCTTATTTTCAAAAAATATTTTTCACATTTTATCAAAATTAGCCGTTTTGAGCTAAAAAATTAGAGAATATCATCAAATAGCAAAATATTTTTGTTAGGATGTAAAATATTTCATCAGAAAAGTTAAATTTATAGAGAACTTGTGTTAAAATATATTTAAATTAACCATACATAAAATTATAAAATAAAATTAAATATTTTAAATTTTAAGTATTTAACTTGAAATGTTCCTTTTTTTCCTACCTATAAGCCAGATCGAAATTAAGAATCTCAAATTTAAACTCATACTATTATTTCAAACATTTAATTTTATATCCATATTTTATACCTATCAACTAAACTATTTAGTGGTTTGGCATCTCAAAATGAGTTATGCGTCAAATAATTTTCTTCTTTTTTTTGTGAAGAACCTACCAAAATGTGCCAAGTGCTAAAAAGAATTAGAGAATATCATCAAATAGCAAAATATTTTTTTAGGATGTAAAATATTTCATCAGAAAAGTTAAAATCTATAAATAATTTTTTTTAAAATATATTTTAATTAAACATACTATAAAATTAGATACTAAAATTAAGTACTTTAAAATTAGTATTCAACTTGAAATGCTCTTTTCTTTTTACTATCTACAAGCCATATCAAAATTAAGAGTCTCAAATTTGAACTCATACTATAAGTTCAAATCTCCCACCTCTTTATTGACATTATTTTTATACCTATCCACTAGACTATCAGTGATTTGACATCTTAAAATGAGTTTTGCATCAAATGATTATATTTATTTATTTATTTATTTATGTACTGAAGTAAAATCCAACCCAAGATCTTGTGTGGCCCAACCTACCATTATGTGCCAAGTGCTAAAAAAAATAGAGAATATCATCAAAGAGCAAAATATTTTTTTAGGATGTAAAAATTTCATCAGAGAAGTTAAAATTTATAAATAAAATTTGTTAAAATATATTTAAATTAAGCATGCTATAAAATTAGAAAATAGAATTAAAATTTTAAATTTCAAGTATTCAATTTGAAGTACTCTTTTCTTTTTCTACCTAAAAACCCGATCAAAATCCAGAGTCTCAAATTTAAACTCACGCTATAAGTTTAAATATTCGACTTCTTTATCGACAGACTATCAGTGGTTTGACATCTTAAAATGAATTATGCGTCAAATAATTTTTTTTCCTTTTTTTTTTTACTGAAGTAAAATCCACCCAAGATCTTTTGTGTGGCCCAACCTACCTATCAAAATGTGCCAAGTGTCTACCCAACCTTTATGCAACTACTATGGAAACTTATTAACTTCACAAGACCTACAAAGGCCAAATTAGGTGAAGTGTTGTGGTAGCCTTATTTATATTGAAAAAAACAAAGAAAGAAAAAAAAAAGAGCCATAAAACTATTCATAGTGAGACAGTGACAATCCCTTGGCATGGTCACCAAGGCCATGTGAAGAGACACATGGAGGCATCTAACATGGTCCCATGTATAAATTAGGTAACATATGTGTGGACACCCCACTAAGCTACATTGAAATGTCCCCTAAATTTGATTTTTTAATAAACAAAAATAGAATAAATTTTAGGAATAACTTCAAATATTATCCCTGTGGTTTCGTGCTTTCTCACTTTAGTGCTCTGTGGTTTAAAACGTATCACTTTAGTACCTTGTGGTTTGGTTATTCTCTTTTTTTGTTATCTTTTCGTTAAATTTTTCGTTAAATTATACAGAAAAAACTTTAAATATCTCACATATGGTTTATCAAATATTCACTTTACTATCCTCTAGTTTTAACTTTCTTATTAATTTAACAAAAAAAATTAACGAAAAAATAATAAAAAGAGAATAACCAAACCACATGGTACTAAAGTGATACGTTTTAAATCACAGGGTACTAAAGTGAGAAAGCACGAAACCACATGGATAGTATTTGAAGTTATTCCTAATTTTTAACTCACCTAAGTATAATAATTGTAGCAGTCTAGTCCATTAATAGTAGTCTAAAATGTTTTGGCTAATTTTTTTTTTGTTGAGAAAAGTAACATACTATTCGTTTCGTTTTATTTTTTAGAAATAAACTTAGCTGGCAATATAAAATAACTAAACTTCAAATTTGGGACCTCGAGTACCAACTACCAAATCCTTTGCCACTTACATTAGGAACGATTGATTGTTGTGGCTAAATATTAATAAACTGTTCGAAATAGAAGTGATGTGAAAATATTATGATTAATGATGCCATTATAATTAAGATATTATATTATTTTAAAATTAATAATTTGTCAATTTTTATTCAATTAAATGAGGTCTTGAGATTTGAGAACAAAAAGTGTTATTTATCTTCTTTTTTCCCCACCAATATGGAACTACTAAAGTGTTATAAATGCCCTATCAATTCATCAATAATTTGTCCCCTAATAGCAACTTCTTTTATGACTCAATTCCACTAAAATACTAATAATTAATTGGACAAAAGCTACTAATCTAAAATATTCAAAATCTAATCAGTGCTTAGAATATTTAGGATTTAATTATATATATAAACATTATTTCTTTTCCAAAGCTACGAAGAACTTAAAAATGGCCCTCTCAACTTTTTTTTGTTTTACATTTTTTCTTTAAAATTAAGTGATATGAGTAAAAAGAACTTAAAAATTCTATCAAATTATTAGTAATTTTATCAAATTTAATAACTAAGGTTAGTTGTTACCAAATAAAGCTAAACCACTTGATGATTATTAACCAACATAATTGTTCACTAAAAATTAATAGAATCTCAATTAATTCAAAATAAGCAATAATTGAGGGGAATTGATATTTGCCCAAATAAATTTTAATTTTATCAGAGAAAATATATTATATCTAGTCATAATTTAAACTTCTTTTGCTCCGGTAATAATGAAATTTACTTTGATTATATAAAGGTAAGAATCAATAGAATTTATTTCAACTCCTATTTATTTTCATCTGACTATCTAATAGTTAAATGCAACTTTTTAAATCATACGATAATAAAGTAAAAATATGTTTAACCACAAGGGGCATATTCAAGTTTACCTTTTTAGTTTTTTTTAAAAACAATGCTAACTATACATCCAAACTTGGGTGTAAATTTTTTACCGGGTTCATCTCCAAGATGGCTAGATGGGATTTTTTTTTTTTTTTTTTACTCGGCACTGCTGTACACCCCAAAATAGAGTTTAAATTTTACTCCCTCTTATTCAAAAGCCTGTATTGAGCTCCTCTCATCAATTTTTTTTTTAAAATACTAAAAATTCAAAGGGCCTATAAATTTGTCAGATCGTTGGCGCTAAGCATTAATCCAAAAGGCTCGAACTATTAGAATTACACAATCAATTCATTTAAAACGTACAGACACAGTGCCCACGAATCTCGATTGTGACTTGGCCCAACGAGCCTCACGTCACATCGAACATGACTCGGCCCAATCCGACCTTGTGCCATTCGAACGTGACTCGGTTCAACCTGATCTCCCGCCACATGGCAGAATGCTGGCCCCTTTAAGCCAACAAAACTCTTCTTTTTGGATATACGACCAAACATTTTTTTTTTTTACTAGTCAACTCGATATGATTATTCGAAAAATTCCGGTCATAGAATGGACGGGTTGTAAAATTCACGCTACAAAATAATGTATAAGTAGTATTTTTTTTTCTGGTTGACCAAAACACTTTTATTAATTTTAGAGTAAATTTAAAAATTTTGAATAATAATTATGGATAAATAAGTAATTTTTTTTTAAAGCTATGTTACATAGCTTATAAGAAGGGTTAATTTTATACAGCTCTATGTAAACATATCGAATAGCAAACTTACAAAGTTCAACTTTTTATATTTATCCTTTCAAAAATTCAGTGATATTCATATTTACCTCTTTGGTTTATTACCGTTAGAACACTATTTATTTATTAACAGAAGATAAGTGAAATGATATTTTTGTCATCACAAATATGTCACTCCAAATGCTCCAACTGTTAGAATTATGCAGAAATATTTTCAACGGTCATCTTCTTCCGTTCTACCATCACAAATAATATAAGAAGGATAAAAAGGTCAATTTACTTCATTCACTGACAAGGGTTAAGTATTTTATCTATGATTAACTATATTTTTCTATCGGATTCTAACAGTAGGGATATATTTGAAAAAGTTAAACTTTGTAGGGGATATATTTGCTATCCGATATGTTTATAGGGAGCTATATGCAAATAACGCTTATAAGAGAATCTAGAAGACCGTGCCCTGGGTGGTCTCCTCGCTCCTTTCCAGGCCTGATTCCACCATCACCACAACTGCCAAGAAAAGCGAAAAAGAAAGGGAAGCCTGCTGCCCTGCTTTTCCGCACAGCGGGCCTCACAGTTGGTGGCAGGCGGGGCGGGCCCATCGCTTCCCTGCACCGCACTTTCGGATTTTTTTAAAAAATTAGTAATTTTGCCTTAGCCACACCTAGTCCACCACCTCAGCCACCATTACCCCACCAAACAACAATCTCACTTCATCTCATCACTTTACAAAGCCCTCGTTGGACCATTTGAGGATGCAAATGGATTCGGGTTGGCGAAGCTTCTGCTTCCGTTCGAGACAGAAAGTTTAATCCGCTCCGAATTTGCTCTGATCTGCTAAGAAAAGTAAAGCGGGAGGTAAAAGACCCGTCGAAAATCTACTTCTGTCCTGACCCGATCCGTCCCGAATGGAGCGGTAAGTGAGAGATAAATTTTTTTTAAAAAATCAACTCGTTCTGAATCTACGTATACCCTGACCCGCTAAGAAAGCAGGACGAGAGGCCCGGATCCGCCCCGTTTGCATCCCTAGTTGTATTATTTTATATTAGATCAATATTTTGAATGATATGGTATTTGATAGAGTCTTAAACTTTTTCTCCTCTCCAGGATATTAAGATTCATTTAGTTTCCACATTTTGCGATTTTATCATATACGCTTTTGTCTATTATTCTGGTCTATTATTTTATTCTCTCTTCTATTATCTCTTTAACGAATGCATATAAATAGTATAATTCACATTATATCTACCATGTATATGAGCAAAGAGTATACTAGATCGATCTTTTCGGTAACACATTATGAAAGGTAATATAATATAAAATTTCTAAATCGACGACCGCTTCTGCTAAATGCTAGAGGGAAGGCGTATAAAAGTCACGGATACATAGTAAACTATTTCATAAAAACGAACAAATTTGAAATTTCTATTCTTGCGGTATACAATAATAAGATCTTGTTTTTTTTAAAAAAGCTTAATATGAAACTTTGATTTTGCTTCTAAACAAAGCATCAAAGAGCTAGGTTTTAATATAATATCTTTTTTGTTTTCTAAAAAGCGATATCCACCACTACCTAACGTAATTTATAGATACTCAAGATATCAGTTGTTCGATCTCTCGCATGCGCACTTATAAACATGGCTAGTAGTATTTTCATAGCAACTTTTTACGGGAGGACCACACAAGCACTAAATCTTCACCACCTTTAAAAAAATATTTTTTTTTTTCAAATTATAGGATAAAGAATTGATTGCTGTGATGGTCCACCATTGACATGGTGGGCCAAATCCAGGCAAGAGCTTCCCCCACCACCACCACCACCTACCCTTCCATCAACTCACATGCATTGTCTTCTTCCCACAGTTTCCCTCTTTTTCTGCTGCAGGGAATCATGAAAGAAAGATGCCAAAAACAACCCTTTCTAAAACCTTCTCCACTCTTCTAGTGAATTCTGATGCCAAAACAGTCAATAGCCTTGGTAAAAGATTACACAATTATTATATGTTATTGTTGATAATTAAAGTTAATCACTTTTTGGACAATAGAGGCACAAAAGTTGATTAAGGAGAATAAAGCAAAAGATTAATGGTGGATACAAAAGTACTCAACACTTATTGAACCAATCCATCATCATAATTGCACCAACATAGCTATAAATTTCTTTTTCACTTTTTAATAGGCCTGTGAACTTGAATTAAATAAAAAATAATAATTATACTAGAAGTCTGATATGACTCAAACTCAAATTTTTTTCTGCTCTGATATCATATTAAATTATAAAAAATAACTATTTACTCTAAAAATTTAGCTAATAGTGAAGCTTAGACACAAGATGAAGAAGATAGTAAGGGTTAATTATGAGAGAGAGAGAGACCAAACTTCAAGGGAACAAATAAGACACTGGTGTCCATTAATTAAATTACACATCCACAAGAGAGACATTTAAGAGACATAACAAGTGAAGAAAAAAACAAAGTTCAGGAAAAAGACAAAAAAAAAGAAAAAAAAAGAAAAAAGGAAAGGAAACCCTATCTCCTCCTCACCCACTCAAACATTACACACAAACCAAGCAAAGAGAAAGAGAAAGAGCTGAGCCCATGTTACACAAACAAACCCCCCACTTTTTTTCTTTTTTTTTTTCTAGCCCACCACCACTACTACCACTTCGGAATCGAAATCGGAATAGGAATTGAAACGGACTTAGTTGGTGGGGTTGCTCCTGAAGCTCCCCAGAGCTTTAATGGCGGCCGCACGGAGGATGTACTGGTGATACGCAGCCGCGGCGAGGGCTCCGACGAACGGCCCCACCCAGAAGATCCACTGCACAATTACACCCATCGAAATGTTACGACTATTTCTGAACTGTTTTCCACTATGCTCGTCTTTTGAATATATTGAATTTTCACATTCGTCACGTACATATTAGTACCGCTTTTGAATAACATGGTATCAGAGCGAGCTAATAGAAAAAAAAATAAAAAAATAAGTTAAAGAAATGAAGGGAGTTATACCTGGTCATCCCAGGCCTTTTTCTGGTTGTAGATAACTGCAGCTCCCAAGCTCCTAGCCGGGTTAATGCCGGTTCCGGTGATCGGAATCGTGGCGAGGTGCACCATGAACACCGCGAACCCGATCGGAAGTGGCGCCAACACCTACAAAAATATAAAATATTTAACTATTATTTTTTGACAACTTACACTTTAAAAACAAACAGTTGTTTCAAATGGTATCAGAATAAGAGGTGGACTTCTAATTTTATTTAATTTTTTTTTCTTTATTCTCTTCTCTTTATTCGTTCCGCTTCAGTTTATATTCTCGAGTCCAGACATAAGAGAGAGAGAGACACCGTATGACACTTCCAGAATTTAAAATAGAAAGTATAATAAGACTAAAACTCTTAACCCGGCTATAGTATTTTAGGTGATGGCTGAATTTAAAAGGTTAAAAAGGTTAAGCGTGTTAGGACTAGAGTACTTCTAGTATACAGATAGACGAATTGAGCGGCGAACTTACAGGGACGTGGGAGTCGCGGGCGCTGCGCTTGGGGTCGGTGGCGGAGAAGACGGTGTAGACGAGGACGAAGGTTCCGATGATCTCGGCGCCGAGGGCGGTGCCCCTGGAGTATCCGGAAGCGACCTCGTTGGCGCCGCCGCCGAGGCTGTTGTAGGGGTGCTTCATGATGCCCTTGACGATGCCGACGCCGCAGATCGCCCCCAGGCACTGCGCCACCATGTACAGCACCGCCCGCACCAGCGACACTTTTCTCGCCAGAAACAGCCCGAACGTCACCGCCGGATTTATGTGCCCTCCTGCATGCGTGCATGTCTGTATACGTTAAAATATTCTTCCAAAAAAAATATATTGTAACCTCGAATTCTTTAACAATATATATATATATATATATATATATATATATATATAGTGCGTGAAACTAATTTGATAAAAAAAAAATTTAGTATTTTTAGTAAACGAAAATAAGAGTTATAATTCTTCCAAAATAGATCTTTGAACTTTGAAAAAAAAAAAAAACATTAGAGTAACAAAATATACAGGTAAAATTAAAAAAATTTAAATTTAGATAACACTGTAAAATTTAAAAGTAAAATTAAAATTTCTAACATGGTACTCGCTTCGCTCAACTAGAATCAATTAGAGTTCGAACTTGAAATCTTAGATATATACCAACCATTTTTTCTTGCCCTCCTTTTTTTATTTTCTTAAAATACTAATTTTAAATAATTTAATATGTCTGCAAAAGTATTTTACTTTATTTTTTTATTGTAGTTACTTAGCTTATGATGCATCCCGACTAAATAATAATGAAAAATAATTGCGAAGAGAGGTATATTAAAAAAAAAACCATTGGTTTCACATTTAGATGTGAAAATTATAAATAATTCACGGCTCCCTCCTACATAACACCATGTAAAAGTTTTTATTTAAAAAATTCAAAGAGAAAAATAGTAATAAATTACAAATAAGCCCTAAAATTAAAATAAAAAATAATAAAGCAATACTATTTCTACACTCAAAAGTGAGTGTATAACTAACACTCAATTTCCCCCTCCATCCCATCGATCTCCATACAATTATGAGCGAGTGGAAGTTCTGCTGATCTCGCAACTTCAGTGTCGAAATAAACGCGCGGATGGCGTCTACCACTTTCTCAAAGTCACGAATTCAGCCTATATATATATATATATATATAAAAAGTGACATGTTTGTGCGTGTGGGCAAGAACTGTGCTTGCTAGCGCTGCTATGCTCTGGTACCATATTGAATTACGTGCAAAGAAACAGTGGTGGTGCATATGTGTGTTATGTTTGTGTGCTGGTGCTCTGCTCTGATACCATGTTAAACAATTTACATGAAAAGAAAGAGCGGGGGTGCATATGGATTGTTTTTTTTTGGATACCGGAGATGCCGGCGGTGCAGTAGACGAGGATGAAGATCATGCCGCCGAAGGCCCAGGCGATGCCGAGGAGGCCGACGCCGGCGCACTGGTCGGCCTGGGACTGGAGCTTGTAGCCGATGACGGTGGCGACGGTGACGTAGAGGAAGAGCAGCGTGGCGATGAACTCTGCGATCACCGCCCGGTAGAACGACCACAGCCGCAGCTCCCCCACGTCCAGCAGCGGCGCCGGCGGCGGGTCCGTGTAGTCCTTCGCCCGCGGGTGCTCCGCCTCCTCGCTCACCTCCTTCGACATGATCTCCCTCTCCCCCTGATTATAATTATTCTTCTACCTCTCGGTCGGATATATATTGTACATACAGTGGATCAATTGACGAAAAGAAATTAACAGAAGAGAAAAGTTTTTTTTTTTTTTTTTTTTTTTCTCTCCTTTTCTTTCTGGTTACTTGGTACTGAGCAAGGAGGAGAGTGGGGAGGGAGGGGGTTTTTATGGATAAGAAACCGGGTGGAAGAAAGGGCGCTGTCTTTAATAAAAAGAAAATAATAAAATAAAAAGCTGAAGTAATAATAATATTATTATTAAAAATGTTTCTCATTTAGTATCTGTTTTTAGCTGATCAAATTGGTGATTGGAGTTGAGCTGGAATGCTATCGGTAACAAACGAGCTCTGTTGCCGTCCATTTATTTTCGATAACTGAGTCTCCAAATCGACGATTGACACCGTTAAATATGATTTATACCACTTGAAGTATTTAGAAATAAAATTTTATGATTTTTCAATATTGTTCTCTTGTCCATCAAGTAGACACAAAAATGAACGGTTGAAAATAAATATTGTTTAAAAAGTATGATAGAAGTCTTATAATCAAAATCAAGAGTATAATCATATTTTAAATAGTTTTAAAAATTTTCTAACCAAATTTCAATTAATTTGGAAATCTTTATTCCGTTAAACAAGAAAATACCTCATATCGGCCATTAAAATTATAAATTTGCAATCCTTTGATCATTAGGCCAATGATGTCGGAAATATTTGAAATTTAATTTCTAAATATTTCAAGTGGCACAGATCATATTCAACGGTGCCGATCGTCGATTTGAATGCTCCATCATCGAAAACAAATGGGTGGCAAAGGATTCTGTTTGCTACCAATAGCATTCCAGCTCAACTCTTGGTGATTGATACACGATGTTCTAAATTTAGTGTCTTATTACTTCATATTTTTAATAAATTTTATTTTTTTTAAAATATAATATTTGTAATTTGATCCGAAAATAATAGCTAAATTACACTTTTGGTTCTCAAACTATCAGGCACGCGATATTTTGATTTTCAAATTTTAATTTGTAGCACTTTTTGACTTAAATTTTTTAAATACTGATCTGTAGGTAATATGGAAAAGATATGGGAGTGCTGCGATTGATGATGCAACAATAATTAAGATGTCATATTACGTCGACATAAGCGATATATTGATACTTAATGAATTAAATATATTGTGGAACTTGATTGCAATAGTTTATAAAGTTCGAGCAAAAAATTATTACAAATTAAACTTTGGGGACCAAAATGTCACGCAACTCATAATTTTTAGAACTAATAGTGTAATTAAGTTGAAAATTAATTATATTTTGAGAAGTACTACTGTACACCCAGAAGTGACGTATAAATTTTATATTATATTCATCCAAAGATCCACATTTTCGTACTAATTTTATTAATTTTTTTACTATAAAAAGTTAGAAACATTTTATAATTTTTAGGCCAATGGGTGTAAAATATACAACCAAACTACATAATATACATGAAAGATTATTTTTAGAAATTTAAGCTGTACATAATGGGAGGGGATTCAATTCTCAATTCCCGTATAAAAAATTGTACTAGATAACTTTTTTAAGCTACAAGTATTTAAATTTTTTAATAAAGTTTAAATAATTTTAGGAGGAATAAAAAAAAGAAAAAAGAAGTGGGGTTGAGGGGCTATTGAATGACAAGAAGCATGTGGAGGGATTTCCTTTACAGCGTATATTTGGGAGAGGTTACTAGAATATTCCATGGAATTGTTTGTTTCTAAAAATAATTTAAATTATATAAAATAATATTTTTTTTATTTTTAAATAAAATATTTTATGCCAATAAATTTACTAGTGGATAATATTTTTTTATCATTGATGACAAATTAATAACAAAAACTATATTTAAAATGACAAAAAGGACAAGGATATCATTAAAATATAATATTTTGAACTTTATTACCAAGTATTTGGACTTAAATATTAACTTAATTAAATGGATGAAAAAGGATAAGACATTTATAGGTGGATAACTCAAAACTTTTAGTTATAATTTTTTTTAAAAAAAATTAGACTCTTTAACTATATTCTTTTTTTTAAAAAAAATAAATATATCCATAGGGGGAGATAGAGAGTGGGGATTGGGTGGGGAGAGTGGGCCCCAGATACAGCTAGGCCACGTGATGAAGAGAGAGAAAGGAAAGAGAGAGAGAGAGGATCATGGGGCATGATGATGATGATGATGGTGCATCATGTGGATGTTGTAGTGATGGCCATGAGCACACATGGGATGTACAAAAAAAAAAAACAAAAAAAAATTATTGCCTGCACCGGCTGTATAAGTACATCTCATGCACCACGCATCTTAAATGTAATGTAACGAAAGAGTCGTTAAAATCAAAATCTAACTGATTATATATATTCTATGATATTCAAAGAGCATATATATATATATATTTATTAAAATTTATAAATTTTGAACACTTATTTGTCACGCAGAGGTCATTTACTGTTTGAATAGTAAAAAATATGACTTTTTCATATACTTTAAATTATATCCGTTGAATATAAAAATTAAAAACGATTTTCTTATAATGAGAGTAAAAAGTTTCGATTTCAATTCCAGTTATGCTTCTAGCTTTATTTAATTTTTTTTCGTTTAATTCAAATTCGTGTATTGAGCTTATCACAAAATCTCAAATCCAGATACGAAAGACAGTGTTGAAATTAATTATGAAAAAAATATCATTCTCTAGTAGGCTAAGTTTTTGAAAAATAACAGTTATTTTCATATTCTTCAGTTGCATCAAATAAACTAATTTTTTTTCTAAAATATAGTATAGTTAAAATCATCCGACTCTAGCCTAAAATATTTAAGACCAGTTTTTATTATTAAGTTTCATGATCTCTTATATTTTTAATAATAGTTTTATTTCTATTTGATATGGGATTATTGAGGTGTCACAGCAGTGTATACAACAATACCTTGCAGCTAGCTTGTAGATAAGACTGAAATAAATAAATAAATAAATAAATAAATAATAAAAAACAGAAAAAAGGGCAGAAAAAGAGGAGACCGGTCAGTTTGGCATCTTACCGTTTCTTCCACCTTTACAACCCAACGGTCACATTCCGTCCCCTCTTTTTTTTTTTGAAAAATAAAAATAAAAAATAAGAATAACTTCAAATACCATCCCTATAGTTTCGTGCTTTATCACTTTAGTACCATATGATTTGATTATTCTCTTTTTTTATTATTTTTCGTTAATTTTTTCGTTAAATTATACAGAAAAACTTCAAATATCTCACATATGATTTATCGAATATTCACTTTACTATCCTGTAGTTTTAACTTTCTCATTAATTTAACGAAAATATAACAAAAATAAAATAACCAAACCACATGGTACTAAAATGATACGTTTTAAACCACATAGTACTAAAGTGAAAAAGTACGAAACCACATGGATGGTATTTGAAGTTATCCCAAATAAAAATAAAAAATACCATAACAAAAACACACCAAACAAGCCAAACCAAAGCCCACCCAATTTTTTGTTTTTGCATCCATGCTGTGTATATACGGATTAGCCGTTACACATTCCTCATAACTCATAAGTCACTCTCTCACGGTTTTCGAACGTTTGCATTTTAATGCTTTGGTTTAGATCGAACTGGTTTGTGGTTTTGATTCGATTTGTTGGCTCGAGCCTCCTGTAGTTCAGTTTAGATGGAACGGGTTTGTAACTCGTACGTTCTGTTGAATCCTTCGTAGTTTGGTTTAGGTTAAATCTTCTGTAGTTCAATTTAGATCGAACCGACTTGTAGCTCAATTCGACTTTACTTAGACCTCCTATGATTCCGTTTGGGTTAAACCAGCTTCGGTCCAGGTTGAATTCTTTATAATTTAGAACTATTTGTCTAATATAGTTGTTAAACTAATATGTGTTGAGCTGAAAGTGTGTAAAATTATGCTTCATTATATTATGGTGAAATCGTAGAAATTATAACTTAATAAAACAGTACGATCTGCATGATTTATTACTATTCTTATGGTTTTATTTGAATGCCGGAATAAGTTATTTAACATTGGATAACTTATTCGGTATAAATTTTTTTATAAAATCAAAAGGTTGGAGTTTAAATTTTGCTCTTTAAAAGAAACTATAATTTGATAAGATAGCACATTTTATCTCTCAGACAATTTATCTTATTTCGAAAAAAGGGATGCTTAAAAGGCAGAATCTATGATTCACATCTATAAATATACGTGCATAAATACATCCAACTTTGGGCTCGAAGCAAAACCTGAACTCAAAATCAGTGCTCGAGAATAAAAATACCTACCAGCCAGACCATCGATTTATTATAAGTTTTACATAAATTTTGATAAAAACATACAGAACTTATATGAGCTATAAATAATTCTGATTTAGCTATCCAACATTTCAAAATTTTAATTTTACTATTCAACCTTTCAGTTTGTTTGATTTGAACTAGCCAGATTATAAATTTATTAAAATAAGTAATTAATTTAAAATTTGAAGTTAGAGTGCCGTGGCTGACTCAAATCAAGGAAAATCAAAATTTTAAAATTTTCGATAGTCGATTTAAAATAGTCGATGGTTCAGATAAGTTCGGTAAATTTTTGCCGTAAATTTTTATTTTATTTTATTAAATTTAATTCTAAAATTCCAGAGGGATGAGTCCACGTGTCAAATTTGGAACCAAAAATTCGACCAGAGGGGGAGGTAGGGTTTGTGGGTAGCAACTTGTGGGTACGTGTCAGGGTCTCTTTTATTATTATTAGCGACACTTTTTTTTTTTTTTTTGTGTGTGTGTGTGCATACATAGTTCATACACGTTACACCTGTCACGTTGGCACGCAATAATCAACCGTCCAAAACAAATCGAACGGTGATGAGACCTTCCGTATTAAATTAAATGTTATCGAACGTACTGCGTCCAACGACCGAACAGAAATTTGGACGCACCCAGCAGAGTAAAATTTATATAAAAAAATATTTACAAAATTTACAAGAATAATAAAAAAAATCAGAATTTACAATTCACAATTTATAATTTAAAATACCTCCGCTAGACTAAAACTAGTATGCACTAATTTGATTTCGCTATCCAATCTTTAAAAAATTTTGATTTTAATGTCTAATTTTTTAGTTTATTTGATTTGAATCGGTCCACGATACTTTGACTTTAAAATTTAAATCGTTGTATATTTTTACAAGTTTGGTTAGTACACTTCGTACAATATTCAAAATAATAAATTTATTAAAATAAATAATTAGCTTAAATTAATTTTAAGTTAAAATACTGGTGACTCATTCAAATTAAACAAATTTAAATTTAAATAGTATATAATTAAAAATTTGAAAGTTTGCGCAGCTAACTCAAAATCGTAAATAGTGGATGTAAATTTTGTATTATCTAAAAATTTTAAAAAATAAAAAGAACTGCACGAAAATTAACGCATGGCTATCGACTCGCCACGTGGCGGTGACTGGTTGGCAGGACGAGCTGTTTGGTCGCGGCGTCCACGTCAGCTGGTAGCTAGCTGTCCCGCGCTGGCCACTTGTCGAAGTGTCGCCGCTCGTTTTCGGCGCAAAACGCCGCAGCAAAACCCCCTCGGAGACGAAAAAATCTAAAATGCGCAGAGTATATTGCTGACGTGATGTTTTCAATCAATGTGATTATTTTTTTTTGGATTGATACTAGGGCTGTAAATCTAGCTCGTCGCGAGCCAGCTCGTGCTCGATTCGAAATAGGCTCGAAAATGACTCATTCGAAATTAATTTCAAATATAAAATAAGCTGAATTTTTTCGCTCGAAAATAAGTTCAAACCGAGCACGAGCAGGCCTCTGCTCGAAATAGTTCGAATATATATATATATATATATATATATATATATATATATATATATATATATATATATATATATATATATTTAAAATTAAAAATAAAAAAAAAAAAAATATTAATATCATAAATAATATATATTAAATATTTTTTATTAAATATTTTAATTCAAATACGCCTTTTAATGCATTCTCTATGCATCGCATAGGCACGGACTCAACTCCACATAAAATTTCGAGTTATAAACGAACCGGCTCGGAATCGAACAATTCCGAGCCAAATTCGAACATTGCTTGAAACTAGCTCGAAAAAAAAAAAATTATTTTGAGCCGCTCGAATTCGGCTCGATTTAAATTTCGAGCCGAACTCGAACATGCCTTATTCTGGCTCGAAATTAACTAGAGCTGGCTTGAATTCGGCTCGAATCTAATACGAGCCGAATTCGAGCAAGGCCGCGCTCGCTCGTGGTTTGCACCCCTAATTAATACGTCCCATTATAATTAATAAAAAAATATTTTTATTATATATATTTTTTAAATAGAAAAATATAATTGACTTATTTTTATTGTACTTTCTTGGAGAATGTCGACAGTAAATATTTACTCCGTTGATTAGTTTGTCGTAGATTGAATTTGATCGTAATCTAACTTTTCGAAAGCACTGTAATTAATTTACTTTACTTTTTTTTTTTTTAGAGAGAGAAAGATAGCATGTTATCCGCTTTGTTTATTTTTTTTAGAAATAAATTTAGCTGGAAATGTGAATCAACTAGGATTCGAATTTAGGACCTCGGGTGTGACGCCCTAACTTTTCAGGGGGTCACCCATCTTAGGACTATTTCCGTCCTAACACGCTTAACTTTCTTAACCTTTTGGGCCTAGCCACCGCCCAAAATATTTAAGCCGGGTTAAGAGTTTAGCCATATTATATCTTATATATAGGACTATCTGGGGTCTCACATCGGGTATCAATCACCGAGTCATTTGCCACTTGCACTAGGGACGGTCGGTAATTTACTTCACTCTTGATCTATGTATCATGGGTACTAATATAAGTCTCGGGTGTTCGTGTCGAACTCGAGGATGGGCGTTCAATGTAGGTCCATCGCATAGACAATAAAAATATATATATGCATATTCTTATTTTTAATTTTTTATGCATATATAATGTGAGATGATAAATATTCTAATATTTTAATGAATGCATATAAATATTATTTGAACAATATAATTTATTTATATATGGTAGAAATTTTTTTTTCCTAAAATATAGTAACTATCAATAAAAATTTTACGAACTTTCATTCGTACGAGAAATATAATACTATTTTAGTAAATTTATATATAATAAATATACATTATAATATTATATTTTATATTAGCGGTGTCTATATCGTGTCTGTGTCGTAATAACTTTTTAGAAACTATCGAGTCACCGTGTCCGAATCGTGTCATGCCGCATATCCTATTTCGAAGTCAATTACTGAAAAAAATAAAAAATAATTAAAAATTAGTTGTTATAATTTTTCTTTTCTCCCTTTTTATATATCTGTGTGAAAATTAATTCGTTCATAATTCTAGTTTTTTAAAATACTGTAAGTGACTTTACCCTAAATGATGCCAAGATTAGTTACAAAAAATAAAGAGATAAAAACTTATAAAAAATTAGCAATTATTTCTTATGTGTTAGTAAAATAATTAGAATTTCAAAATAAGTAAATTTTTGTCAACTAAATAGTGATAAAATATTTTTTTATCTAAATTTTAGTTCAACTGAAAGTTATTTTCAATCTGAAAATTACTGAAGCGCCGCCCCCTCCCTATTCTGTGGTTTTAGAATCGTCGTGTTTTAAAACGGGAGGGGGGACCAGCACCTACAATTGTATTTTTGGTACTTGTCGCGTCACATGGCAACGGCTAAGACGCCTCAGGACGCTATCTCTTAAGCAACGGTCCTTTATGCGACGGCAAAAGTTAGGACAAAATTGTGCGTTTCGCTGTAATTTACTAAAATAGTACATCGCTATACCTTCCACAATTATTTTTAAATTTTAGGATAATATCGTATACACTTTTCAAAATTTTAAGAATATTTTATTTATATTTGAAGGACTAAAATTAGTTGTTAAAATAGTTTTAGAATGAGTGATCTTCTAGGAAGCGAGGTATCACAAAAAATATTCTTATTGATTTAAAAAAAATTCCTTCTAATATCCCTAATTTTCTAAAGTTCACTAATGGAATTGGATTTTAAAAAAATATTTTGATAATTTTAGAATGATTTAAAAATTTTGAATAATAATAATAAAGAATAAATAAGCTAAAACCTGAGTTCACCCATACTACTAATAATAACACATGAATAATATGTACTATCGACTTTTTGGCTTTTATATTCATAATAACACTACCACCAAAGAGTGACAGCTAGACATTCAAGTACTGGAAAAAATAATAGCAAATATTATTCACATACCATTGATGGTATTTTAGCTTGACTATATTATTAATATTTTGATAAATTTATTGAACATTTTAGAGCATGCACATTTGACGATTAAAATGATATATAAAGATAATATTATGAGAATTCCAAAGCATATTTTATGCACACATTTTAAAATATCATGTGAATTTATCAATACAGTAATCAGATTTTTGAGCAATACTCTAAATAGTAAAGTAATAGCTAGCACTTGTTATCTAAGGATTTTTTTTAATCAATTTACGCACGCATTTTAAGTTTATTTACACAAGCCTTATCAGGTCGTGAGCTCGAATTTTATAATCCGTAATCTCTGTTTATACTCACAGACAAAAAATATATTACGTAAATCGTACGGATTCAATTAAGATATCGTTTATGTGATCACATGGAAAAAATAGTAAAGTATCTTTTTACGCTTTCGCTGTAACTTATTTCGTCTTTAATAACATCAGAAAATACAAAACCAGATGATTGTTTTTAATTAACTAAACTTTTAGCACAAAAGAATCAGATGTCAATTTTTTCCCCAGTGGCCACAATCTTATACAATTTCTGATACACACATAAACACACAAAAGAACATAATTGTTATCTTATAAATTAAAATAAAAAATAAATATTTTGGGAAGCACTGGAATGTTGTGGAGAGTACATGATCATATCCTTTTCCTTCTGCTAGAAATAAATAAACAAACCATGACTTTCCCTTTTACTGTTTTGTGTTTATTCACTTTTGAAGATTCCTCAGGATTTAGCCCAGAAGCACAAATGTCTCTCTATCAATGATTTGGAAAATGAGGAACACATTACTTCATACATCCTGTGTCTGTGCATGAGTGAAAATGATGGAGCTTATCTTGTTCTATATTTAAAAGGGATAACTTCAAATACCACCCCTGTGATTTCGTGCTTTCTCACTTTAGTGCCCTGCGGTTTAAAACGTATCACTTTAGTACCCTGTGGTTTGGTTATTCTCTTTTTTGTTAATTTTTTCGTTAAATTATACAGAAAAAGCTTCAAATATCCTATCTATGGTTTATCGAATATTCATTTTACTATTCTATAGTTTTAACTTTCTCATTAATTTAACAAAAAAATTAATAAAAAGATAACAAAAAGAGAATAACCAAACCACATGGTAGTAAAGTGATACGTTTTAAACCATAGGGTACTAAAGTGAGAAAGCACGAAACCACATGGGTGGTATTTGAAGTTATCCCTATTTAAAAATAGAGTCAATTGTTTATATGACTTTGAAAAATTTCAAACTTTTTTATTTATCCAGCTTAGAAGGTTAATATAAAAAAAAAACTCTTTTAACGTTTCAAGTTTTTACAAATATATTATAGAGTTAAATTCTATTAGTGAACTGTTAGTAATAACTATTATCTCTGTAAAATTACTATTTTGCCCTTTCATATATACCCTGCTCTCAACTTTTCTTATTTGTCCTAAAGTTAGAGAGAAAAAAAGTATTTTGACTTATTTTTAACTCAGGTAAAAATTTAATCTAGATCTAATCCGAAATAACTTAACGGGTACTAATAGCAGGGTTATTTTTGACTAACGGAGAAATATACGAGGATATATTTGAGAAAAAAAGAAGAGTATATAAGATATTTCATAAGTTATGAAGGGTATATAGATTACTATCCCTTAAAAATATATATCTCTCTCTAGAAAATTAAAATATGAAGGCTAAATTACACTTTTGGTCCTCAAATTATGAGGTGGATCATGCTTTAGTTTTTAAACATTAAATTATTATAGTTTCTTACTTGGTCGAACTTTATAAATTATCGTAATCAAGTTTCATAATTTAATTTTGTTTACAAACTATTGACATATCGCTGATATGAAAATGACATGACATCTTAATTGTTAACAAACTATTTTCATATCAGCGACATGACATCTTAATTGTTATCGTACTATCAATCATAATATTAATACATTATTTCTGCATTAGCAACATATTAATATTTAGTCGATTAAATTAGATTGTTAAATTTGATTGTAATAATTTAAAAAATTCAAAGTCATAAATTACACTAACAATCTAATATATTATGCCTTTTTTATATATATTTTAGGTTAATTACCACACCTTTATTAATTTCTTACCTTTTAGAATTACTTAATAGGGTTTATATTTATGTTAGAGTTAAGTTAAAAATTAAAATGCCTAGCAGAGCAATATCCTACAAAGAAATTAGAAAATTAAACATTAAAACATTGTTCAATGGTATCTTAAGTTAATCTTAGTTTAATTATCTCCAGTTAAATTCAAAGCAATGTCTTGAACTGGACACAAGAAAAAGTGTAGTTTAAAACTTTTAGAGACCGTTTGGTTGAATGTAAATATAAATACAGTATAGTTGAAAATATATGCAGATAGAAATATTACAGTTGTAACTATATACTAGAAATCTATGTATCTAAGAATAATTTGTTTCTTGTATAGTTGTATGCAGTTGAGAAATATATTTGAACAATTTTATCACTTTATATATGAAATTGTGAAGTTAACTCTCATATGGAGAAAAATATTTTCTATTTATAAAGAAATTAGAGAAGTAAACTTATCTTTTGTTAACAAAAGTTGCTTTCACAAACTGCTACAATTGAAACTGTGACTACTTTGGGCATAGTTTCAACTATTGTTGAGCCTTTTATGTAGTTCCAACTGCTCAATTGAATTCAATTACGTCAAACCAAATGTCAGATTTAAATCTGCATATAGTTTTAACTACTGTACAGTCGCAACTACATGCAACCAAAGAGCTCCTTAAAATAATCAGCTATTTTTTACAGAATTCAAATCAAACTTTCTAAATTTTCATAACACTAGCTATATGGTAAAGCCCCCACCACTCACTCATCCCATACTCATCCCATTAATTTCTTAAAAATACCCTAATAATTAAGTATATTACATGAACATATCCTACCATTTAATGCATATTCTCAAGCCAATTAATGAAGTCTCACTCAAATATTAATTTTTGGGATAATAGATTCCCCCAATTATTAATAATGAGTCCCATCATAGAATAAAATGGAGAAGAAGAGCCCCAAAACAGTGCATGCCATAAATGTCACTTTTGGCATAGACCAACTTTATTTTTCCAAAATTTTAAAAAAAATAATTACTTATATACTCTTAAAAAAATTTAGACTTTTTTATTTATCCTATTTAGAAGGATAATAAAAAAAAAACTATCTTTTTAATATTTCAAGTTCTTTCAAATTTATCCCTAGAGTAAGATTTAGAAATTATCGTTATTTCTGTAGACTTACTATTTTGCCTTTTTAAATATATCTTACTATTTTTTTTATGGGCAAAAAGGTATTTTGACTTCCTTTTAACTCTTGTATAAATTTAATTCGAATTTAATTCAAGATAACTTAACGGATACTAACAGCGAAATTATTTTTAAATAACGGAAAAATATAGAGGGGTATATTTAAAAGAAAAAAATTAAGATTTTTAAGATATTTAAGAAGTTTTGATAAGTATATAAATAATTATTCTTAAAAAAATATATAGAAAAAAGAAAGAAAGAGACTTAATAGTGTTGTTGGAGCCACTAAAACTTAGTTGTTTTATTCCTCTTTAATTATTCCAATAATTTATACTTATTCCCATTTCCCGTATAAGTTTATTCGCATAACTCCACTATCCATCCTGGCTCCAAATGATTGAGCTCCCATGCATGTGCTTCATTGGCCAAGCACAATTAATTAGAATTAATTAATCTCTTGTTGCTTAATTAATTAATTAATAGGATAATTAAACCCACCAAACGTGGTTGTTACTTGTTAGTGTAATTATAAAAAAATGTGTTAGTGAGAGATTAGTATTAATTAATTCCCTAAGAGTGGAATTTGGTAACCATTTTAATTTGCTGGTAGAGTTAGTTGAGATGTAATTTATAATATGATCTCTATGATTTGTTATAATTGATTGCGAATTTTAAAAATTTTTATGTGACATGCATTTCACGAGAGGAGCAAATTCTCTACAACCCCCATATTAAATTTTTTTGATTTTTTTATTAAACAGAAAAAACCAGTATGTGTCGGATCGTTGGCGCTAACTATTAATCCAAAAAGCTCGAGCTGTTAGAAATACACAACCAATTTACTTAAAGCGTACAGATACAGCTCCCACGGGTATCGATTGTGACTCGGTCCATGGCCTCACGTTACTTCGAACATGACTCGGCCCACCCTAGCCTCCCGCCATTTCGAACGTGACTCGGCTTAACCTGACCTCCCGCTATAGAGCAGAATGCTGGCCCATTTAAGCCAACAGTATGTACCTGCTTCGTTCATTTTTTTAAAATAAACTTAATTTAATATGTAAAGCAACTAAACTTTGAGCTTGGAATTTCAAATACCAACCATTAAGTTTTTTGCCACCTGTGCTACGGACAGTCTGTATTTTTGGCTAGTTCGAGCATTTTTTCTGAGGGTCTATTTTTTTATTTGTTGAGAAACAAAAGGGTAATTATTCAAGTGTTTCTCTTATTATGTGGAAACGCTTGCTCTTTTCGAATATGAAAACTAAAGAGGGAAAATGTTTTCGACAACAAATAACAAATAAAAAGAGCTCAAATTTGTGGATTTTCTTTGTAATGCTCATTGGAGTAAACTAACTTAACTCTTTAAACAATAATGAAATATTCGAATAGTTTTATGTCCAATAAAATTAGGTTGCAAAAAAAAAAAAAAAAAATCTTCAAAAGTGACATTAGATAAGTAGGGGGCCTTAGTTTTATTTCCTGGAAAATAGTAAAATAAGGGAAAATTATTCATTAATAATTTATGCATTGTGAGACTTTTTTTTTTCCCCCCCTTGATTGTGAGCTACGAGTTTGATTTTAGCTACTTGCAAAGCTTTGGTAGCCGCGATTGTTTAAGATATTATTTTTCACTCGTGATGTGGTTAAAAAATAATGGTAAAATTATATAGAATTTATCTAAATTATGGATCATTTTGATTTGACTATCCAACTTTTCAAAATTTTGATTTTACTATCCAGCCTTTTAATTTTTTTGATTTGAGTCAGCACGACACTTTGACTTTAAAATTTGAATACATCATTTATCTTTACAGGTTTAATTCGTATATTTTATGCAATTTTCGCAACTATAGATTCATTAAAATAAATAATTAGCTTAAATTTTGATGTTAAAGGCATTACTGAAAACAAGAAAATTGAAAGATTGGATAGTAAAATAAAATTTTTAAAATGTTTGATAGTCGATTCAAAATGTTCCATAGTTCAAATAAGTTTTGTACGATATTACCAAAAATAATTTGAAAGATGGACAAAATATGCATCTTTAGATTTATATATTATGATACTTTTCTACCAAATCTCGTGTGCTTATTAAATTTATTAAGAAGAGTCTTTGAAAAATCTAAATATTTGATCTTCTGAAACGACATGCATCTTAAACTCAAATTGAAATATAAATTTTTGTATTTTGAATTTTTTTAAGAAAAACAAAAACTAGTTCTATATAAAATATATAATTTTTTTTTCATAAAAGCTTCTATCCTTACAACCAAACGGACAGAAAACTAAAAAAAAAAAAAAAATTCATGAAACATTTTGTTAAAAAAAAATTTCATACTTTTCCGAGGAATCAAACAGCACCTAAAAGTAAAACCCATTTTTTGCAATCAAAAGATATGTTGGACTAAACTGGATTTAGGCCACCTTAAACAAGCCCATGGGCCCAATTAATCAAATCTATATATATATTGAATTCGCCCGACAAATAAGCCCATGGCCCAATTAACCAAATCATAGATTTTACTTTAACCATATTACATGTATTGCCTCATTACTTTTCATCTTTTGTATAAGCTTGATCAAAACAAGAAAAAAAAAAAATTTGGGCCATTAGAGATTATTTGATCAATAGAAATTAATTAGGATTGAATCCATTTTTTCTTTTTTTAGCATTGATAGGAAAAAAGTCAAGCAAGTACCAAACTCAACAAGCTATGACGCTTCTACATCAAATTCAAATTATTCAAATGATTAGATTCATTTTTTTTACCGAACCATTTAAAACTCGACAACATCGAGGCACATTCTAGGCCTAAGATCATTATAATAATTGTTCGTATAGATCTGATCGAAATCTGAGCTAGGTTTGGTTTAGGGGGATATGTTTTCGAGCATGATTCAAATCGAAAACTTCATGTATCTTGGTTAAAAAAGGGCTCAGATAGAGTCAAGTATTAAAACCTACGCGATCAGGCTTGGTACCGAACAAATGACGATCTGAGTCTGACTCGATGAGCCAAACCGGCCCGATTTAACCTATGAAATGTCGGGTCGAGCAGGTCGGGTCAGATGGGTCAGGCTAGATTTGCTCAAATATATGCCTTCACGCATGCATTGTCGCTTGATCATGAGATGAGATCGCATACGCTGATCAAAATTTGATTCTATCAAACCGGTTAGGCCATATCGTACCGTGCTGTATCGAATCATGATGTGTCGATTTTATCAGTCCAATCGTACCCTATTATCTGGGACTTATTCCAACATGATTCGATTGATTCAATGTTAGATTTTTTTTTTTTTTAAACTTCTTTTTTCCTTTTTGAGACCAAATGAATAGTCGACAAACAATTCGATTTGTTTTGAAAAAAAAAACCCATCATGCATTATCATTTCTATGAATTGTTGACAACTTCAAGTGTATGATAATCATCTAAATTGATGCATATTTCAAACTATTATAAATTTGTTTTGTTCGATTTATTCGGTTTTTTTTTTTCAATCCACAATTTCCAAAATCGAGTTCCTTTCAATGAGTCAAATTTGATTCAAAAACATGGATTGCGCACAACCATCTTAAAGTTTGATTTCTAATTCGGCTAAGTTACAGAAAATTTCCTTATAAATATTCGCTTTTTCACTTTTCCTCCCTAACTTTCAAAAATCTATATTTTATTTCCTTAATATTTCAAATTGTTGTATTTAGCCCTCCTCCGTCAAAGTTTCATAACTATTATGTCAATTTCTTATAATTTATACCGAAAATGTTCTTCAAAATAACAGAAATAAATAATTTTTTTTATAAAAGAAGTAAGGATAATTTCGTCATTTTGCCCTCTTCATTAACGTCGTATCCCTCTGAAAATATTTCTGAAATTTTATGGGGGTAAAATATAGGTTTTTAAAAGTCAGGGAGAAAAAAATAAAAAGTGAGTATTTATAGGGAGGTTTTCTGTAATTTAGCCTTCTAATTGCTAATATTAAGGATAAAAAATGATATGCCTAATGACAACTTCTACATCATTTTAAACATTGTGTAAATTAGTAAATAGATTTTCTTCTTGATTTTGTAAATTATGCCTATGTCTTGTGAGATGCACAATTTTTCTAATTTAACTGTATAGAGTCACATATGCATCTTTATAATGATGTTTTAAAAACCGGATCGATTAACAATTCAAAAATGTTACTGGATCAAGAATCATTGGTTCAACTAGCGAGTCATCAACGGTTGGACCAATGACATTAGTATAACGTCATGAATATTTAATTATTATTTTTAAATTGATTATATAAAATATATATTATTATTCTAAAATCATACTTAATTAAAAATATTAATTTTTAGATCAAATTAAATAATTATAAGTTTTTAAGTTTCACTTATTATAAGACTAATATGTACTAATGGAAATAAAATCAGCCAGTTGATTTTAAGTTGTTGAATTTTAATATGACCTGGTCAAAATTTCCAACCGGTTTACTTAAACCAGATTGATTACTTGTCCGATAGTTGAACCGTCGATTCGAATGGCTCAAAGCGATTTTTTAACTTATTCGATTCAAAAGGATTGAGACGAACGACTTTATAGACTGGGTCATTGTCTGATTCGACTCGATTTTTAAATCCTTGGTTTATAAAATGCTGTAAAAATTGTCAATGAGCATGGTACTACTACTCAGCTACGATTATTGGTACTACCATTTTGTTGTATGATGAGTTATGAATATGACATTTCAGGTAAAGTGTTGGATTAATGTACTGTTGCCATAATACATGAACTAGTGTAGTACCCGCACGATGCGGCGGAAATGTATTATTAAAGTATTAAATTTTTAATCAAATCCAACTCATCTTGAACAGAAATTACCAAATAATCTCAAAAAATACTGTAAAATGGGTTTAAAATAGATGAAAAAATAAAAAATAAAAAGAGAGAGAAAAAAAAAGAAAAATCAAGGAACTCTCACTTGATATTGGTCTCTAAGAGGGCGAGGCTCGCCGGTACTTCCACCGCCACCTCGATCTCCACTGCCATTGCCCACGCCTCCACCGCCGCCGCCGCCGCCTTGGTCTCCACCGCCTCCGCCACCGCTATGACCACGCCACTGAAGTATCTTGTACGGGGTCTAAAGAACTCTACAAAGAAAGAGAGGATGTAGGGTTGTGGGAGTTAGGGAAAAACGGATGTGGGCTAGAGGGAGAAAAAAAAGGGAGCTCGGGGGAGGTGAAGTGACGGACGTTGAGAAGATGAGAAGATACGAAAGTTAGGAGTTAAAAAAAAGAAGAAAATAAATCTCACACCTCTTGCTAAATGAGAAGAGGAGAAGACACCAAAGTTAGGAGTTAAAAAAAAAAAAAAAGGGTCCCACACCTCTTATCAAATAAAGGAGGTTGTGCCACCTCAGTCAAAAGTATTGAGAATTAATATATGTTTTTAGATTTGACATTGGGTGTACAAGATTACTCTGATAAATTGCATGTTTGGTCCTCGAGATGGGTGATACTGTAGTTCTCAAAATTTAACTTATTATCATTTTTGACTGAAATTACCATAATTGTTACAATTAAGTACTGTAATCTAATTTAGTTGACTAAATATTAATATACCAATGATATGGAAGTGATGTAGTAGTGTTATGACTGATGATGATGTGTCAAAAATTAAGATGTTATATCATTTTTAGTAGTGTTATGACTGATGATGATGTGTCAAAAATTAAGATGTTATATTATTTTTAGATTAGCGATTCATCAATATTTAATTAACTAAATTCGATTGAAGGACTTTACTGTAATAGTTATAAAAATCAATGTTTACTTACATGTAATGGTAATTTTTGACTGATGATATGTCAAAAAAGTGACGTAGTAGTGTTATGACTGATGATGTGTCAAAAATTAAGATGTCATATCACTTTTATATTAGCGATTCATCAATATTTAGTCAATTAAATTTGATTGAAGGACTTGATTGTACTGTTATTAAAATTTGAGTTAAAAATTATAACAAATTAAAGTTTGAAGTGTCACTCCACGCATAGTTTGAGGAACATACGTGCAATTTACCCATTACTTTATCACCATTAAAGAGTAGATGATATGATGTGATTAACAATTAACCATTCTTGGAGAATGGCTCCCAAATTATATAGGTAAAATTATATACAAAGTATCTCAACTATTGTTAATTTTGATTTGACTATATAATTAAACATCAAAATTTTAATTTTGATGTTTAATTTTTTAATCTATTTGATTTGAATCAGTTCAAACTCTTGAACTTCCAAAGTTGAATGTACTATTTATCTTTACAAGCTTAACTACCAAATTAAATGCAATTCATATGATTATAACTTTACTAAAGTAAGCAATTGGCTTAAATTTTTATAATTTAAGCAATTGGCTTAAATTAAATGCAATTCATATGACTTCATGCGCACAAAAATCTGGCGCACAAAATTATAGATAATGCTCTTTTCTACTTCTTAGTGTTATAGTGTGTTTTACTTTTAGGTGTGGAGAAAATTAACCTCAAGCTACTTTTGTTATAAACATTTACCATTAGGGTTTGTTTTAATTTTGATAATAAATATTTTTTTTCGTTTTGAACTTGTGCATAAATCTTCGCAATCTTAAAGCCTCGTTTTTGTAAATGCACTTATCAACTACACATAACCAAATGGTATTTATAGTTACTGCATTTTTTTACTATATTGAACTAAATAAGATATATATATACATATAGAGTCCGGCTGGGATACTATCGATAGCACCAAGGGCTTGTTGCTATCGAGTTTTCCACCGTTAGATTTAACCCTTTGATTATTTTTACCCGTTAGATTATACTATCAACCAACCACCCACTCAACCCTAGGGGCCCACATCATCCTAACCGCACATTTCTCAATCCAAGGGCTAAAAAATTAATAGCACCAATAGCTTGGTGCTATTGATAGTATTCCAGCCTAATTATATATATATATTTATATATATATATATATATATATATATATATATATATATATATATATATATATGTATATATATATATATATATAATCCAGCTACTATCCTTTTAGGAGGATGGGAGCCTTCGTCCTCCTAAGTTTTCTACCGTTCAGATGAAAAGATGTGCGGCTAGGATGAGAGTGGTTACGGTTAGGTTGATAGTGGGCCCCCTAGGGTTGAGTGGGTGGTTGGTTGAATAGTATAATCTAACGGTTGAAAATGATTAAAAGTTAGATCTAACGGTCAAAAATTTGATAGGACAAAGGCTTCTATCCTCTTAAGAGAATAGTAGCCGGACTTTAAATATATATATATATATATATAAAAATTAAGCTACTATACTATTAATAGCACCAAGTTATTGGTACTATTAGGTTTTCGACCATTGGAATATATATATATATATATAGAGTTAGGCTAGAATACTTGTGGAAGTACCGGGGCTCCGGTACTTCCACGTCGTTTTCGATGTTGGGACTTCCGAATCGACGATCGGCTCCGTTAAACTTGATCTAGAGTATTTGAAGTATCTAGAAAATAAATTTCGTAATTTTTCGATATCATTTACCTAGTGATCGAAAGGGCTCAAAATCAATGGCTGAAAATAAAAATCTCACAAAATGTGATAATATGACTCTAAAATTTTAGATCAAAGATATTGATCTTGTTTTATATAGTATAAAGAATTTTCTATCAAAATTTTACGTGATTTGGATATTTCTACACCGTTAAACTTGCAAACGGCTCACCACGACCATTGAAATTGCTGATTTTGAGCCCTTTCGATCACCAGGCAAATGATATCGAAAAATCGCGAAATTTATTTTCTAGATACTTCAAATACTCTAGATCAAGTTTAACGGAGCCGATCGTCGATTCGGAAGTCCCAACATCGAAAACGACGTGGAAGTACCGGAGCCCCGGTACTTCCACAAGTATTCTAGCCTAACTCTATATATATATATATATATATATAGAATTGAGCTCCTATGTTTTTAAAAGTACAAAGTTATTGGTGCTTGTAGATTTTTGGCCATTGGATTAAGGAATGTGCGGTTAGAATTATGTGGGCCCCCTAGGATTGAGCGAGTGGTTGGTTGAATAGTATAATCTAACGGATGAAATTAATCAAAGTGTAGATCTAACGACAAAAAATTTACAAGTACTAAGTACCTGGTGCTTTTACAAGCACTATAGCCGGACTATATATATATATTATATATATATATATATAATTGAGCTCCTATACTTTTAAAAGTATCAAGTTATTGATACTTGTAGATTTTTAGCCATTGAATTAAGAAATGTGCGGTTAGAATATATATATATAAAAAATTAAATTTTGATAATAAATATTTTTTTTCGTTTTGAACTTGTGCATTAATCTTCGCAATTGTCTTAAAGCCTCATTTTTGTAAATGAACTTATCAACTACACGTTACCAAATAGTATTTATAGTTATTGTGTTTTTTATTATATTAAACTAAATAAAATATATATATTTATAATTATAATTACATATATTTTAAATTGTACTGTATTTATAATTACATATTATAATAGTTCTACGAGGGCGTCGATCAACGACTCAGAGCCTATGACAGTGATGACACGTGCATATGTGTACCTTTGTGTACCACTAATACTGTTTTGGAACCAAAATCAAAACACTAGAGAACAAAAGGCAAAAAATAAACAAATAAATAGAAAACCTCATTACTATTTTTTTGGAAGTACAAAAAAAAAAAAAACAAAAACAAAAGAAAACCCCACATTACTAAACCCACTCTTTTTTGGATTACGTTCGCCTTAAAAAATTACCAAAAAAATACTTTTCTATAAGATTTTCAAAACTATGCATACAAAAATTTCTCTTTTTAAGCAAAAAAATGTTATTTGTTCAAAAATTTTTGAAAAATCAAACTTCTCATTTGTACTCGTTAAAAGTATATAAGGATTTGTGTTTATAATTTTTTAACCGTCGAATCGCTTCAAAATCTATACAACACTAATAAAAAAGACTTAATGAGATATATTATTAATAGTGGTGCACAAATATTTAGAAAATCCAACGTCCAAAAACTCACAAGCATAAATATTTATGTGCTTTTAAAAGCATGCAAGCTCAACTCTTGTTAATCTAATTAAACTCTTTTTTGTTTTTGTTTTGTTTTTGTTCTTTTTCTTTTTCTTTTTCTTTTTCTTTTTCATTTCAAAACTGTAGCTTTGTGGTGGTACTCCTCAGAGCAGCACAATCACAGTTACACAAGCAACAGCAACATCAACGACAACAATAATAATAACAAGGGTTAATTGCATAAAAGTTTCTGCAAACATAGTAAATTATAAATATATTCCTGCAAAGTTTAATTTTTATAAGTTATTCCTATAAAAGTTCTAATATTTTCAGATATATTCCTCTGATTTGTTACCGTTAGAGAACCGTTAGAAAACTATTTATATTTTCAATTTTACCATCACAAATATATCACTCCAAAAGTCATAACAGTATAATATAAGAGGAGTAAAAATGTAAAAAATGAACCAATGTTAAGTATTTAACCTATGGTTAACTAAATTTCTCTAACGGATCCTAACAGCAGGGATATATCTGAAAATATTAGGATTTTTATAGGAATAACTTATAAAAGTTGAACTTTACAAAAATATATTTGCAATTCACTATGTTTGCGGGATCTATATGCAATTAACCCTAATAACAGTATCAGTAACAACAACACTAACACAACAATTACATTACCCATACGCCCCTCTCCTCCTCCTCCATTGCAATCCCTAAGACCAAAACCATATGGAGGAGCTATGGCGAGATATCGCTCTCTCCGCCGCAGCCGCCGCCGCCGCCGCCGCCGCCGCTTCTTCGTATCCGAACTGCGACGACACGAGCCTGCAGGACTTCCTCGCCCGCCCGCTGAACCGCCCGCTCGTCTTGCCGCAGCCGCCGGCGCTGCCGTCGTCTCCCGCCGAAGAGCTCGGCCTCCGCCTGAACTCCGCGCCGGCAGACTTCAGCGACACTACCGCCAGCATGACAGCTGCTGCTGCACCACCGCACGCCCGGCAATTCGATGCGTACTTCTGCCCCTCCAGCAGTTCCGGCCTCAGTAGTACCGGGGACCGCCGGCACAAGCGCATGATCAAGAACCGGGAGTCGGCCGCGCGGTCCCGCGCCCGGAAACAGGTGTTAATATATGTGGCTTTTGAAAATTATTTTTTCCTGTACCATACGAACGAACTAAATGACGTACGTACGCGATCCATTATTTAATTTTTTTTATTTTATTGGTAGGCTTATACTAACGAGCTCGAGATCGAGGTCGAACATTTGCTCGAGGAGAATGCCAAGCTCAAGAAACAATATGAGGAGGTGATTAATTACATTGCTTTTATATTACATTTTATGTATACGTATACACACACACGCACATATATATAAAACATGGGCCAATTTGCATAATTTTTTTTGTAGTTTTATGTTTTTGCTAAAATAGGTCAGTTTTTTTAGATTTTATAGATTAGATTTGAATTTTTAATAAGCTGTTCAAAATATTCTTTTTTTTCTCTCTCTCCTCCCTCTTCGTCTCCTTTCTTCTTGCCGTTCTCTTTCTCTTCACGCCTTCTCTCCCTCCTCCGCTCCTTTATTGTCCCCAAGCTGATGTCGCGCTACTTTCTCCTATTTCATCCACACCTCTGCCGACGCAAACAGTGGCGATGCGGTCGCGAAAGTAAGACTGCGACGGAGGTGTGGACAAGGTAGGAGAGAGGAGTGTGACATCGACGTGGGGACAATAAAGAAAAAGAAGGGAGAGAAAGTAGGAGTAAGAAAGAAAAGAACAGTCATACTGGGGGAGACGAAAATAAGAGGAGTAAGATAGAAAAGAACAGTAAGAATGAGAGAAATGACAACAAAGGAGAAAAATAAACGGAGAGAAAGAGAGAGAAAAAAGAAGGATAAAAATATTTTAGTCAGTTTATATATTAAAAATTCAGACCTAATGTGTAAAAATGCTCTATTTATATAAAAATATAAAAATAATAAATTTTTTAATGCAAATTGATCTATAAAATAAATAAAAAAAACATTAATTTCTCTCTTTTTTTTTTTAATTTTCTGTGTTGGTAGCTGCGTTTGGCAGTGACTGCTCAACTCCCTACAAAAAACACTCACCAAAGAAGCTCCTCATCACCATTTTGAGAAAGTGTAAGGTATAAGTTGTGAAAAGCATAAAAGAGGGGAAAAACAGAAACTCTTTTTCTTTCACAAAAGTAGATCGAAGAGAGTGAGTATTTTAGGCTATATTGCACATATATATAGTAAGTGGTATATATATATATATATAGAGCTAGTCTCCTATACTATCTATAGTACCGGGGCTCCGGTACTATAGTCACTTTTTCGATCTTAGGGTGTTCAAATCAACGATCCACACCGTTGAAACTGATCTAGGATATTTGAAGTTCTTAGGAATAAAATTTTATAATTTTTCGACGTAGTTTACTTTGTGATCAAACCGTTTCAAAATTATCAAATTTCAATGGTTATTATGGCGAGTTTGTAGTTTAACGGTGGAGAAGAATCTAAATTTATTCAAATTTTGATAGAAAATACTTTAAACTACATAGATGAAGGTCAACATCGTTGATCTTGAATTCGAAACTCCTATACTCAAATTTTAAGAATTATTCAATTTCCACCGTTCATTTTGACATGATTTATTTACTAAGTAAACGATATCGAAAAAAATTAAAATTTTATTCCTAAGAACTTCACATACCCTAGATCAGTTTCAACGGTGTGGATCGTTGATTTGAACACCCTAAGATCGAAAAAGCAACTATAGTACCGGAGCCCCGGTACTATAGATAGTATAGTAGCCTCATTCTATATATATATATATATATATATATATATATATATATATATATATATATATATATATATACCCAAATTAGTTAGTTTTTTTTTCCTTTTTATTTTTCAGGGAGAACATTGACTAATATTTTGTACTAGTATGTATGCATGAATCATGTATGACTCCCTTCTACAATTTGTTACTATTTATGACATATATATATATATGCATATTTGGTTAGAACTATAGAGCTTATTCCTTTTTGATTTGCAACACATTAATGCATAGAAATGGAAAGATATATTGTTGTGTTTCAAAAGAGAGAGAGAGAGAGAGAGAGAGAGAGAGAGAGAGAGGAGAAATTATTGCTTGCACAGGGTGCAAGTACATTTATATATAGATCTTAAATTTTAAATTATTAAATATAGTTTATTATTTAGAAATTTAAAATACTATACTTTTGGTCCTCAAACTCTGATCTGCATATCTTAAATTTTAATTCATTATAATTCTGGACTTGAATTTTGTAAATTGTCGTAATTAAGTTTTACAACCAAATTTAGTTGATTAAATATTAACGCGTTATTGATGTATATCGATGGCATGCGTCCTCTTTTTTTTAATGTATTTGGATAATATTATACCAAATTGAAGAGCTATAAATCTAGGTGATTGATTGTAAAAAATTTAAAATTTAGACCTCCTTAGGCATCTTTATCGTTTTCTTATTTAATTTTTGTATCTGTATATATTGTTATAAACAAATATCTTTAGTAAATTTTGGCATTTATATAAAAAATCCACCCATTTTGCATTTTTATAAAAAATGGGCCACTTCTTTAAATTTTACAGATCCTGTCCAAATTTTTAGTAAATTAACAAAAATATTCTTATTTTTTATCTCTTTTTTTTTTGTCCTCTCGTTCGTCTTTCTCCTTTGGTTTGTCTTCCTCCTCCTCGTCATTTCTTCCTCTCTTTTTTCTCCCGCTTTCTCACCTTTTCTGCCTGCTCCACCGCCCCCACATTGATACTGCGCTCTTCTCTCTTACTTCTTCTACACCTCCGCCGACACCAATACAGATATGGCACATATCTGGTAGATGAGGCTGCGACGGAGGGCGTGACCTTGTACGGCGATGGTGACGAGTGTTATAAAATTTGAAGACGACGGAGAGGAAAAGTGCGTCGGAGTGGATCGAGGCTTTAATTTCCACTGTTTGAGCAATACAACTTAAGCATTTTTATTCTCAAACAAACTTTTTGGATGAAAAAATTGCAAGCAATTCGCCATCCTTTTCTACACTATTTTATATAAAAATTTTATACAAAAAATAAAAAATGACAGCAGTACCAAATGAGGTTTTAGTTTGTAATTATAAATTTTTTAAAGTTTAGATGGCTTTATATAAATTGGCAAAATTTTTTCTAGTGCATTTAATTTAGAAAACAATAAAGAAGGAAAAAAAAGAGTAAAATTGTATAGAGCTGACCTAAACTTTGAACATTTAGAAATAACTATCTAATTTTTAAAAATTATAATTTTACTATACAGCATTTCAAATAGTTTAATGGGCCTTCTTATAAATAAGAATTGAGCTCCTATGCTTTTAAATGTACCAAGACATTGGTGCTTGTAGATTTTCGGCCATTGGCTTAAGAAATGTGCGGTTAGGATGATAGTAATCCCTTAGGGTTGAGTGGATGGTTGGTTGAATAGTATAATCTAAAGAATAAAAATAATCAAAGAGATACATCCAACGACAAAAAACTAACAAGCACCGAGTATTTGGTATTTTAAAAGCACCATAGCTGGACTCTATAAATAATTGCTTTGTACATTGTACACTATATCTTAAGCTTTTTAATTCATCTCATATATATTATCCATTCAATTGTCCATTTTTTTAGCTTAAAAATTATAATTTATTGAATGATAGAGATTGATCAAAGAAGCAGAAAAAACAAAGGACTAATAATGGTGTAGTACATGTACGACTGTACAAACGTATTGGATGCACGCAAATGGTTATTTTAAAATTAATATATAATTAAAATTAAATAAAACAGAGGATTAAACTATAAAATTAAAATTTTTACAAAATAGCTGGTTATGTTTAAGCAATCTAAAGTTTAGATTAGCTTGCATACACTTTTGCTGAATGATTTAAAAATCCCGTCAAATTGGCCGATCCGACCAGCCCGATCACGACTGAGTCTATATAGCAGTTCAATTCAATCCTTTAAATCAGATAAATAAAAAATCGCTTTGAGCTATTTAAGTCGGCGGTTCAACCATCGAAGTGATGAACTGGTCCGATTTTAATTAACTTACCTGATTTTATTTTCTATTAACAGAGAGGTTAGTCTTATAAAAAGTTAAACTTGAAATTTATATTTATATTTACTTAATTTGGGGTAAAAATTAGTATTTTATAATAGCATAATACTAGAATAATAATAAATATTTTTATATAATAAAATTAAAATAATAATTAAATAAATATTTATAGCGTCATACTAATTTCGCTGGTTAAATCAGTGGCTGACCCACTTCAGCTACGGATTGAAGTAGTGACCTTTTACCCGATAATATTTTTAAATCGCTATTTAATCTAATTTTTAAAATATTCAGAAAAAAAAATACGGATGGTGCATTGAAAGGGATGTACCACATACGAGAAAGTCTACCGTGTCACACTTACACCACATCATCAATAACTAATCAATTATATCTCTATTTGTGTAAAAAATATAATAAAAATATTTTTTTAATAATCATGATGAGATGAATAAATTAAAAAAAATAATCTTATTAATTGAGAATGTCACATCAGTAACATAAGTTATGCATTCTAGACTTTTTTCATGAGTAAGATTTTGTTTGGGATTGCGGGAAGATTGCGTTATGTGTGGTGAGAAAGTACGATAAAAAAATATCATATTTGTTTCCGTACGTAATATTGCATTACGCATATCGCGATGAGTCGGTTACGATATATTTTCTATGCTCCCACCGAAAAACACAAAAATATATCACTCTATGCTTTTACTTTAACTCTTTTTTTTGGGTTAATTGCATACAGGTCCCTGCAAATATGATGAATTACAGATATATCCCTACAAAGTTCAATTTTCATAAGTTATCCCTGCAAAAGTTCTAATGTTATCAGATATGTCCCTGCCGTTAGGATCCGTTAGAGAAATTTGGTTAACTACAGTTAAAACACTTAACCATGATCAGAATTGATAATTTTATCCATCTTCCTCTTCCTCTTCCTCTTCTTCTTTCCCTTCCTCTTCCTTGTCGTCGTCGTGCCCGCGTGGGCCATCGTCACGGGCGCCTCCGACGGCATCGGCCGCGCAGGCGGCATCGTCGGACGCCGGGCGATCGACTCCGCCGCCTCCTCCTTCTTCTTCTTCTTCGTATCCAGCTTTTGGAGGGACATATGTGTAAGGGCAAAAATGTTATTTTAAGAGCTTACTGTTAAAAAATAAACGGTTCTCTAACGGATCTTAACCAGAGGAACATCTGCAAACATTAGGACTTTTGCAGGAATAACTTATAAAAATTGAGCTTTGCATGAATATATCTGTAATTCATCATGTTTGCGGAAACCTGTATGTAATTAATTTTTTTTTTTTTATCTAATAGTGTCAGATGGGCCTCAATACCAAATTATGCTTAAAGAGGAAGCAGCAAAAGGAGGGCAGACTCAACCATCACATCATCATCAGCTGTGACTGTTGGAGGGCGGGAGGGCCGGCAGTGCGACTTCTGCAATTGGTTTCGGTGTTGATGTGATGGAAATCTGTAGATATCTTGTGCACAAATCTACAGTCTGCACTCTGCAGGTCCAATTGCTTTTGGCAGCACCAGCACATCCCACCTGTCCATCTAATATGCCTGCACTGCTGATCTGCTGCTGCTGCTGCTGCTGCTGCTGCTGCAAACAAAAGGGTTTCTGTCCAATCGGATGCGAATTACATTACCACCTCTTTTCTCATACGGTAAGCGTTCGGTGCAGTTTAAAACTTATCTGTTTCGCCGAAAGTGGAAAGGTATGACCTAATTTCTGGTCGTAAATATTCAGTTTCGTTGTTTAGTTCACTATTATTTTATCTTCGGTCGAAACTCAAATTTTCAAAATTGTCGCATTTGAGGTTCATCCCAGGCCGAGGTCCATTACGAAAGAGAATTTAAAGTGAGAAAAAGTAATAAAATATTAACGATGAGAAACTTCGATTTTACGCTATTCATTTCCTGCTAAGTAAATAGTAGAATTGACTTCGGCTGCGAAAAAAATGCTGAGTAAATAGAAGAATTGCGCGCAATGGATTTCTATGCAATCGGATGTGGATTCCATTACCACCTCTCTTCTTATATGATAAGATTTTGGTGCACTTCAGGGATTGCATGTTTCACCAAAAGTGGAAAAGAATGAAGTGAATTTCAGTTATAAATTCTCAGTTTCGTTGTTTCGTTCATCGTTGCCTTACCTTGGGTCGAAACCCAAACTTTCAAAAAATTAAAAGTGAGAAAAATTAATAAAATATTAACGATGAGGAACTTCAATTTTACGCAATTCACTTCTTGCTAATTAAATAGTAGAATTGGAAAAATTTCAATTCCATAGCAATAAAAACAAACAGCGAAAAAAATAATTTTTATCTGAACTGTAGTTCACCCGAAAATCTACTTTAACCTGATCCACCTTCAGTGAAACAAGCAGACATTAAGCATTTGGTGCAGTTCAATGTACATGAATTTCTATGTTGACAACTTAAATGCATTTCGCCGCTGCTCGTTGTCGGCGGGAAAGCCTTCCTATGCGTTGAATATAAATATTAAAAATATTATTCTTTTATTACTCGAGTTTTCAAAGAAGAATAATTATTTCACGTAATTTAAAAATTTGAGTCATTTCACGCCCTCTGCTTTACTTAGTTTTCTCCTATTTAATTGTTTTACATACTTTTTGGGCATATCAAGCTTAGGCCAGATGTTACTAGTGTTGAATAGGATATATTTAAGTTTTTTTCAAAAATAATTATTTCATATAATTTAACAGTTGAGAAAATGACTGTTTTATATAATTTAACCGCTTAAAGTTTTCTGCACGTGGACTTGTAGAAAAGATACGGCACAGGTTTTTCATTTTTTGTGTCACTAATAAGCGATGAGATTAACCCCATGGTTTAGCTCATTTTTACTTTACCGCCTCATAATTCAAAAGCTTTTCAAAAAAAATTATTTTGCCCTTCTCTTTGACATAATTTTTTTAGTAAATTAAAAAATTAAACCATAGCATCTCGGGTAGCAAACCAATACATTTAAAAAAAAATAAATTTAGCTAAAAAATATAAAGTAACTAAGATTTGAATTTAAAATCTTGAATATCAATTATCAAGTTCTTTACTATCTGTCCTGGGGACAATAAGTACCAACCAACGATTCTATGAAATGATTGTTAAGGTTTATATGCAAACCAACAATTCTATGCAGTGATTGTTAAGGTTTATATTTCTACTTTTGATAACAATGATTTTTTAATAGAGTATTAATTAGAAAAGGCAAAAAAGAAAAGGTGACAGGTGTATATAGCTCCTCAGCTTAGGCCATTCCAAAATAGGTATATTTAGACTCTTTTTTGGCCTTTTTGCATAAAAAATCCATTAGTTTTGGGCTTTTGCAAAATTAGGTCGTTTTTTTCGATTTTGCAGATTTGGTCCGAATTTTTAGTAAACTGACCAAAATACCCTTGTTACTTTTTCTCTCTCCTCTTTTTTTTCCTCTCGTTCTTTTTTTTTCCTTTCCGAAGAAGACGGCGGAGGCGGAGGCGGAGGCGGAGGCGGAAGCGGAAACGGCGTGCCTCGCCTCTGCCCCTCACGCCCTCACCAGCGCACCTCCCGCCCTCCTCGCCTCCGACTCCGCCGAGGCCGCGCTGCAACTTTTTTTTTTTTTTTTTCTCTCCGACCCTCCTCCACCGCCTCCGGAAACGAAAAGGAAGTGCTTCTCGGGGACGAGAAGCACACCGGCGAGAGGGGGGAGGAAACTCCGACGAAGACGGTGGCTGCGATAGAGGGCAAGGGAGAGATCGTGACAAAAAAAATTATAAAGAAAAAATAAAAATAAAAATAAAAAAATATTTTTTTCCTACAGGAAAGATCAAAAATCATATAAGAAGAAAGAAGATGATAAAATTGCACTGTTAAAATAATGTTACACTGTTTTAAAAAAATTACACTATTTTAAATAAACGTTGCACTCTTTGAGACAGAAATTACACTCTTTGGAATCAGATTTACACTCTTTAGGATGAAATTGTACTATTTAGGTAGAATTTACACCATTTTTTTTTCTTCTTTCTCCAATTTACACCATTTTTTTTCTTCCTCTTCTTCCTCCTTCTTTCTCCTCCTTCTCCTCCCTGAAGCCCTACGAAGAGAGAGAGAGAGAGAGGGAGTAGGTGGGATGCGGCGGAGCGGAGAAGGTGGGATGCGGCGGCGGCAACGGCGCGGGTGGCGGCAGCGGGTGGCGTCGGCGGTTAAGAACTTGAAACAACACTTCCATCGAAAAGCTAGTGCTACACCCTACAGCAGGAACTACGCTCTAAGCATAAATGCATAATCACTGAACAACCAAATATGTCCACGATTAAGAACTTGAAAAAAAGACGAGAAGCTTGAGAAGGGCACTCTACCGGGGCGATGAAAGCTAGGGTTTTTCCGGAGCCGGTCTTGGCGGCGCCCAAGATGTCGCGGCCGCAGAGGGAGTGGGGTAGCAAGGCGTGTTGGATCTCGCTCATCTCCGTGTACTTGCACGCGAGCCCGTCCTTCATCCTACGCGAGATGGGCAATTGGCTAAAGAGCATGCACCCGGTGTACGGCGAGAAGCCGCGGAGGGCGGCAGGGGGGTGACTGCGAGGGGGTTGGTCCCCGAGGGGGGCTTCATGGCCTCGATCCACGAGTCAAGGAGCTCGATCTCCTCCGCCTCGTGGAGGCGCCGATTGGAGAAAGACGGAGGAGAAGGAGGAGAAAGAAGGAGGAAGAAGAGGAAGAAAAGAAAATGGTGTAAATTGGAGGAAGAAGAAGGAAAAAAAATAGTGTAAATTCTACCTAAGTAGTGCAACTTCATCCTAAATAGTGTAAATCTGATTTCAAATAGTATAATTTCTGTCTCAAAGAGTGCAACGTTTATTTGAAATAGTACAAATTTTTTTAAAACAGTGTAACATTATTTTAACAGTGCAATTTCATCATATTTTTCCTTCTTATATAATTTTTTATCTTTCCTGTAGGAAAAAAAATATTTTTTTATTTTTATTTTTTTCTTTATAAATTTTTTTGTCACGATCTCTTCCTTGCCCTCTATCGCAGCCACCGCCCACGTCGGAGTTTTCTCCCCCCTCTCGCCGGTGTGCTTCTCGTCCCCGAGAAGCACTTCCTCTTCGTCGCCGGCGGCGGCGGTGGGCTGCGGAGGCGGTGGAGGAGGGTCGGAGAGAAAAAAAAATAGTCACGGCGCGGCCTCGGCGGAGTCGGAGGCGAGGATGGCGGGGGGTGCACTGGCGAGGGCGTGAGGGGCAGAGGCGAGGCACGCCGCTTTCGCCTCCGCCTCCGCCGTCTTCTTCGGAAAGGGGAAAAAAAAAAGAACGAGAGGAAAAAAAAGAAGAGGAGAGAGAAAAAATAACAAAGGTATTTTGGTCAGTTTACTGAAAATCCGGACCGAATCTGCAAAATCGAAAAAAACGACCCAATTTTGCAAAAGCCCAAAACTAGTGGATTTTTTATGCAAAAAGGCTTTTTTTTTCATCATCCATTTAATTATTATCTTTTCGTATTTGATCATTATTTACATAATGTATTTGATCAAGTTTAATAAATCAGATTTATCTCGAATCATTATTGAAGTAAAAAAAAATAAAAATAAAGTACCCAACATAAATATATATTGGGAGCTAGGGTTAGTTGGTATGGTCAGGGCGAGAGTTTGACGTAATTGGATAGCCGAGGCCTAACGTTACGACGAGCGCACAAATATAAACAAGAAATAACGAACGTGAAATAGACAAATCGCAAAACAGTAAAAGAGAACACAAGAATTTGCGTAAAAAATCTTTTGCAGGAAAAAAAAAGAATCACGGGAGAAGTAGGAAAAACTTCACTTTGAAAAAGGGAATACAAAGTTTTTTTTTAATTACAATATGTTGTATCGCGTTTACAGCAAAGAAAAGAAAGTTCCTAAACGAGTTTCTTCATTATCGGCCCGAGCCCTCCGGTATCCACCACAGACATTCATTTTTTCTTCACAATTTTTGTTTCAAAATTTGTCACACCGCGAAATTATCGGCGAATCAGAGGCACAAAATTAAACTTGATAATCAAATTTCGAGGCACATCTAACACCTAAATATAAAGGATCTATTGGATATTGATGACCGCTTGCATTGAGATAAGTGTGTATAGTGATATTTTTTTTAATATTTTAGTGGGACCATAAAAAATATACTTTTATTAAGTTATTGCAATATTCAGAACGCACTATTATATTTGTAATATATCTTACTTTATCACTGTAGATTGCATAATATTTCTGTAATTCCAAACATAGAGGGACTAGTGGGACCTATATATATATATATATATAGCAGGGACCTGTATACAGCATTTGGTAAATTAAAAATAAAAATAAAAATTTATAAGTAATGTAAAATTTTAAAGCCCAACAATAGATATTGTAGTTTGAAGCTTCCATTCAGAGATCAAAGGTTCAATCCAAATTGAATCGACAAACAAATTAATAGCAGAATAGTTATAAATTTTTTTTTCTATTTAGCTAAGTCGAAAATTTTCCAAAGATATTCTACCAGATACTTTTATTTTTATTTTTTTCTCTTTATTTTTAATGGTATTTTCTTTACAATCACTTATTATATTCTAGGGCTAATGTAATGCTCCAATAGTCCAATATCGGATAAAAAATAATTACAATTGGATATATAATGATTAAAGATTTTAATAATGACTAGGCTTAAATATTTTGAGCAAGTGATTTAGACCTAACGAGTTATTAGTGCTAGTGGATCGGATCATTATATTTGGTATCAGAGCTGAATACCAGCTGAAATGAGAGCTAAGTGTGGTGTAAGTATGAGAGCTACTTGCAAGAGTCACCTCTAAAAAATCTCACATAGGGTGGGTTTGATGAATCTGTAACGCCCCAATGGACGAGGTGAGTCTAGCACCCAAATAGACCCTTCTAAAATCTCACATCGTCTGATAAGATTTGATGAGGATATCAGGGGTAGGTTTGTGAGTTTGTAATGCCCCAGTAGACGAGATGAGTCTATGGACCTGTTTGGCCTAACTTCTGAAAAAGTGATTTCTGCAGAAGTGATTTTAGTTTGGAGAATTGATTTTGGTGAAAAGCTGTAGAGCGTTTGGTTGAGTTTAGATAAAAGTGATTTTTCTGAAGTGATTTTCTAAAACTGTTTGGCAAAAAAATTTTGATTTGCATATATTAATATTTTTACTAAATTTTATTTTAAAATAATTTAAAATTTAAATTAAAATTAAAATTTTAAATTTGAATTAAAAGTATAATTTTTAAATTTCAAATTTGTATAAAAAAATAAATTTGAAATTTCAAAATTTTAAAATTTAAATTTGAATTTTTAAATCTAAATTTAAATTTTCAATTTTTCAATCTGAATTTAAATTTTCAATTTCAAATTTAAAATCTAAATTTAAAATTTAAAATTTAAAATTTAAGATTTGAAATTTCAAATTCAAAATTTAAAATTTAAAATTTAACATTTAAAATTTAAAATTAAAAAAACTTAAAACTTAAAATTTAAAATTTAAAATTTAAAAATTAAAACTTAAAACTTAAAACTTAAAATTTAAAATTTAAAATTTAAAACTTAAAATTTAAAATTTAAAATTTAAAATTTTAAAACTTAAAATTTAAAATTAAAATTTTAAATTTTGAATTTTGAAAATTAAAATTAAAATCTAAATTTTAAAATTCAAAATTGAATTTTGTAATTTAAAAATTAAAACTTGTAATTTTAAATTTTAAATTTTCAAATTTTTAAAATTAAGTTTTGAAATCTGAAATGTCAAAATTTAAATTTTATCTTCAATTTAAAATTTAAAAATTTAAAATTTGATATTTGAAACTTAAATTTAAAATTTAAAATCTAAATTTTGAATTTTAAATTTGAAAAGTTGAGATTTAAAAATTCAAATATGAATTAAAATTTCAAAATTTAAATTTAATGTTAAATTTATACCTTGAATCTAAAATAAAAATAAAAATTTGAAGTTTGAGTCCAAAATCAAAATCAGTTTTGGAGAAGCGGTTTTTTTTTTATTCTGATTCTGGAGCTTTCAAAATCAGTTTTCTGATTCTGAAAAATAGAATCAGATTTTTCAACTGTCATGCCAAATTCTCTACTGAGCTCAAAAGTGATTTTGGGCTCAGAATCACTTCTAAGAAGCTAAGCTAAACACCCCTTGTAACGCTATCTAAAATGGGGTGGTTTTGTGAGCCTGTAAAGCCCGAATAGACGACGTGAGTCTATAACACCCTCTAAAATCTCACATTGTCTGCTAAGACCTAACGAGGATGTCAGAGATGAGTTTGGTGAGTCTGTAGCGCCCTAATAGTTTGGGGGGTTTAGACCTGACGAAGATGTTGGGCGTGGGTGTTTGGACCTGACGAGGATGTCGAGGGTGGGTTTGGTGAGTCTGTACCACCTCAATAGTCAGGGAATTTGGACTCGACAAAAATGTCTGGATCTAAACGAGGAAAATCTGTAACATCATAATTATTTCAGTAATCTCACATCAGATAAGAAAAAGGATTACGATTGCGGACTTAAGCATTTTGGGCCTAAAATGCTCATATAATTTCACCTACAACAATTAAACTCTATCCGGAAGGAAGTAATTTTTCTTTCATACAAAAAAATGGAAACAAAATTACTAATGTTCTATCAATGGACCATTCTCTACACAAGTCCATTGAAGAGAACAATTGCACCATTACACACGCACACAACTAGACCCACATCAAACTCTCTACACATAATGCAAATGCAAAGTTATCAAAAGCCTGGTGCAAGAAAAGAAGAGAACCAAATTGCCAGATCTTCTGCAACCTGTTCCTCGGTACGCCGTGCCGTCGCCTCCCCGTCGACCGACACGCGACAGAGGGGGCACGTCCGCCCCCTCACCGCGAGCCACCGATCGACGCATTCGCGGTGGAACAAATGGCTGCACGAGAGTCTCCGGGTGATCTCTCCGTCCTTCAGCCTTGACAGGCACACGCAGCATTTTGCATCTTCGTCCTCCGCCGCCGCCACCGTCTTAACTTGCGCGTCGATTCTTCTAAGCTTAATCCCTAAAATTTGGGACAAAATAGCAATCATTTTGAGCTGTGGATTATGAGAATTGCCAACTTGTGATTGAGAAGGGATCTTAAGGAGTGTTTTCTTAGTGTGTTGGATGAATGGTCTCTTTTATCAAGTGTTTAATTTGCTTATTTTACCAGGGTGGTTGGGAAAATGGAGTTGAGAGATCCTTATTGGAAGGTACACCTAAACCCAGGTTCTATTGTTTGAAATATGCTTTACCTTAGTCCTGGATTCATGGGAGTAAAATAAATGGATAATTTCAAATATCATTCCCGTGGTTTCGTATTTTTTCACTTTAGTATCATGTGGTTTAAAACGTATCACTTTAGTACCCTATGATTTAGTTATTCTCTTTTGGTTATCTTTTTATTAATTTTTTCGTTAAATTAATGAGAAAATTAAAATTACAGGATAGTAAAGTGAATATTCGATAAACCATAGGTGGGATATTTGAAGTTTTTTCTGTATAATTTAACGAAAAAATTAACGAAAAGATAACAAAAAAAAAAGAATAACCAAACCACAGGTACTAAAATGATACGTTTTAAACCACAGGGCACTAAAGAGAGAAAGCACGAAACCACAGGGATGGTATTTGAAGTTATCCCTAAAATAATAGATAAAAAAAAAACTTCAAATTTGCTCCATGTGATTTAGGTTACTTTTATTCCGCAACTTATGATTTAAAAAATTTCACTTTATTTCCGTGGTGTAATTTAGGATAGCAAAGTAAAAAATTTAAAAAGTATTACAGGATGTCAAAATAAAATAAATGCTCTGAGCCACTAGTGAATAAAGTGTAATTTTTTGAACCATAGAACGAAAAAGTAAAAATGAGCTAAACTACTGGAGGGCAATTGAAGGTTTACCCGAAAAAAAATATTAATTCAGCTTAGGGTGTGTTTGGGAATAAAAATTTGGCCCCAGTTAACGTAAGTCGATATCGGGCACCCTCCAAGCAAAGTCGCGACTTCGTGCCGTCTGCGGAGTTGCGAGCCCGTCAGACGGTGCCGTAAATGAGTCCGACATGAATTCCATCGAACTCGGTAAACAGAAATTGTATCGAAATTCACGAAGCGATGAATTTTGCCCTTGAGTTCAAGGACAACGGATTCTCCCTCAACTAATTAGATCTAATAATAAAATAATACATTCTTGAAGCCTAACAGTAGTAGGCTTTACAGTGGCATGAAATAATCTAGATAATTATATTAAGTGCACTAATAATAAAAATATATTAAGATCAAATTATGAGTTTAAATTTGAGTTCAAATTTTAGTTATGAATTTGAACAGTAAATTTAACTTTTAATTCAATTTATTGTTTTTTGAATTTTAATTTGAGTATGGTTTTGATTTCGATTTCTCTTACCAACCAAACAAATTTTAAGTTTTTAATTATCATTCCGCTTTCGATTTCTATTCATTTTTATGTCTATTTGATTTTGATTTCTTTTCGATTTATATCCGTTTTCATTTTTATTCTGATTTCGATTCCTATTTTGAACCAAATGGATCTTTAGAGTAGTGCATGAAATTGACTACAATGCATACGATAAGAGCAGTTGAGAATATCAATTGCTTCAGTAATAAAAGAAAATGAGATTACATATCACACGAGTAAAACTAAAGGAATCTGCCAAATTGACACCCCCCAAAAAAGAAAAAAAAGAAAAAAAAAAAAGGTGTTGGTGTGATTTGCCATGTCAGCTACAGACCATCTCAGCTTTCTATGATCATTATTTGAAACAAAATGCTACAGGAATAGGGCTGGCAATCCAGCCTACTGTTCGCTCATGAGTCAACCGCCGTTCGGCTCGAAATAAACTCGAAATCAATCGCTCAGTTAATAAATGAGCCGAACATGAGCTGCGGTTAGGTCGCTCGCGGATATGATCGAATGGTCGAAATTTTAGTTCCGTCATGCGGAATTCTATTTCTTCATATATATATATATATATATATATATATATAGAGAGAGAGAGAGAGAGAGAGAGAGAGAGAGTTGGGCTGGAATGCTATTGATAGCACCGGCCCCTTTTTGCCACATATTTTATAGCCATCAGATTGCATCGAGATTCGTGCATATTAGTAGTTATGGAAAAAAAGTGGGAAACGGCTCCAAACGTTGCCTCCGTTAATTCGATTTTCTTGTAGCTTACATCAAGAGAAAAGGATGCCGTTGCATAAACTACAAAGAGCGAGGAAAAAACAGATAGCTAGCAACTCAACATGATGATGAGCTTATTGCAAGACAAAACAGTAGCCTCAAGAAGGCTCTTTGTTGTTGTATTTTGTTTTTTGATTTGCACAAGAATATAGATGCTTGTATGGATTCTAAATATTTAGACAGTTGAATTCAAGCTTGAATGATCTGTATTCCAAATATATATACCTTGGTGAATGGTTTCACAAGAATATTTGCATGCTTGTATGGATTCTAAATATTTGCTTGGTTTCTATATCATTCAAGATCTTCTTGTTTTGTGAGAATGTAGACAATGAAAATAAAAGCTATACGATGAACTGCTTTACCTAAGGCAATGTAATTAAAAGTTCATCAAAGAACACATCTTAAACTTCACAAAAGCAAAAGAACACATCTCAAAGAATATATCTTAAACTTAACAAAAGAATACATCTCGAAGAACACATCTAGTTATATAGATTGATTGATTAAAATAGCGCTTACAAAATTATGCATATGATATGTCATATACATATACAAATACAAATGCTCTCCAATTACATTAAAATCTTCACATACATAAATGCTACTAATACAAATAATATAACTAAATACATTTTTATTCTAAAAAACCCACTATTCATCTCCACTTCAAACTCCAACTCATCTTTTAACCACTGCTTTGTTGCCGCAGTAGCACAACATTATGGGTGATTGTATATAACCTATATTCTGCCTTCTACTCATCTGTCGAATTATCTGCAAGATTAAGACACACAAATATCAAATGAGAGAAGACTATTTAAATAAAATTAATTGCAACAATGGCATATCATTTGAAAGGAGGGCATAAATTCTCAACAAAATTAGAACTCTCAAATTAACCTTACATACCAACAAGAGGAATAATACAAGAAAAATTAATTTTTTTTCCTATAAAAAACTTCACCAAACAACATTAACATTGTTCTACAATTTTTTTATCCTGTAAAAACTTTTTTCACTGGAATTTTTCTGTAGAAAACTTATTTCACCAAATAACATTAACTTTTTTGATGTAATTTTTTTCTTATAATAAGTTTTGCAGTAAAAAAGGCACCAAACAATATTATTTTTTTTTCTGCTATTAAATAGGCTCTTTTCCTGTAATTTTTTCTGTAAACTTTTTTTTTGAAAAATTTCAGGAAATTACACCAAACTAAACTAAAAAAAAAAAAGAGTTTCTTTCTTTCAAACCTGAGAATGAATCGCGTTTTGAGCAACCGAGCGGGCGGCCTCGCTAGTTGGCGCACGAGCGTGAAAGCGAGGGGAGAGGGATTCGGTGGGTTTGGTGGTAAGGAAGGAGACAGGTTTTGTGGAGGAGAAGAAAGAAAAAAGAAAAAAAAAAAAAAAAAAAAGATGGTGAGGTAGGGGATGATTTCTGTGGAGGAGAATTAAGGAAAATAAGAAAAAAGAAAAAAAAAAAAGAAGAAGAAGATGGTGGGGGGTGGGAGATGGGTTCCTGCGGAGAGAAGAAAGAAAAGGAAAAAAGAAGAAAGAGACAGAGAGAGAGAGAGAGAGCTAATTAACGGAGGCAACGTTTGGAGCCGTTTCACACTTTTTTCATAACTAATATGCACGAATCTCGATGCAATCTGATGGCTATAAAATAGGTGGCAAAAAGGGGCTGGTGCTATCAATAGCATTCCAGCCCAACTCTATATATATATATATATATAGTCCGGCCGGTACACTATCGGTAGCACGAAGGCCTCCGTGCTACTAAGTTGTTTTCAATGATGCGGCTTCCAAATCGACGATCGGCTCTGTTAGACTTGATCTACACTGTAGAAAGTATTTGAAAACTAAATTTTATAATTTTTGGACATCACTTACCTATCAAACGAGTAGTCTAAAAATGAACGGCTGAAAATAAAAATCTCATAAAAAATGACGATAAAAGACTCGAATGTAAGATCAGAGGTACTGATCTTATTCTAAATAGTGAAAATAATTTTCTATAAAAATTTCATCAGATTTGGATTGTTTTACACCGTTAAATTCACAAACGCATTACATCGACCATTAAAATTATCAATTTTAAGACTTTTTGATCACTAGCCAAATAATGTCGAAAAATTATAAAATTTAGTTTCCAAATACTTTCAATAGTATATATCAAGTCTAACGGAGTCGATCGTCGATTTGGAAGCCGCATCATTAAAAACAACTTGGTAGCACGGAGGCTTCCGTGCTACTGATAGTATACCAGCCTAGTTATATATATATATATATATATATATATAGTCCGGCTATGATGCTTGTAAAAGCACCAAGCACTTGGTGTTTGTAAATTTTTTACCGTTAGATCTACTCTTGGACCATTTCCACCTGTTAGATCATACTATTCAACCAACCACCCACTCAACCCTAGGGGGCCCACATCATCCTAACCGCACATCCCTTAATCCAATGTCTAAAAATCTACAAGCACCAATAACTTGGTACTTTTAAAAGCGTAGGAGCTCAATTATATATATATATATATATATATATATATATATATATATACAAATTTTTATTATTTAGATTTTAGGCCAATCCAAATGTGAAGAGTCTTATATTTTGTGAATTTTAACTATTAGTTTAAGATTCTAATTTCTAAATTTTCTTGGAGCATTTCACCCACAAGTAGAGTTGACAATCAAACTTATTATTTGCGAGCCAGCTTGCATTCAGTTCATTGATAAATAAGTCAAATACGAGCTAAATTTTTCAGCTTGATATTTAACAAGCTAGCTCGTGTTCGGCTCTTTTATTAAACAAAACAAACACAAGCTAGCCCCAGCTTGCTCGTGTTCAGCTCGTTGACAGCCCTATATAGAAATATACATTTTACACTACTACATCCAAAGGTTTAAAATCGAAAATTCAGAATATACACTTTACACTTATGTTATAGGTGTTGGTGAGCTGGTTCGTGTTCAGCTCATTAATAAACAAACCGAAAAAACGCTGAATTTTTTAGATCAATATTATAACGAGTCAGCTCATATTCGGCTCTTTTATTAAACAAATCGAATGCAAGCTGGATCCTACTTTCAATAGCAGTTAGACGAAAAATTTATGTATATGTGAAGGTTATTTATGTAAAAAGAGATGAAAATTGAAAATGGAAGGAAATATTTTGGCTACATATTTAGGTGGTGCACATATTTACTCCTTTCAGGAAAAAAATAGACCGTGAATCATTCACCGGACGATGATAAAGATATTTTAGTTAATATTACCATGTAAAGTGCGGTTTATAAATACTTGCTATATATTATATACCTAAAATTTTATAATAGAGTCTGAAAAAATCTCACAATCTAACTCAATGAGTATATTTTAATGTCATTTAGAAAAAAATTTCAACATTGGAGATTAGTATCTTCCAAATCAAGCAATGATCTTTAAAAATTACGACCTTTTGTCGTTGATTTCGGAAGAAATTTTGTTGCATAAGTAAGAGGTTTTTAAGAATGTGTGATTGTTTATACATAGATTTTAAATTAGATTTTAAATTTAAAATATTGATCATCAAATATTATCTGCATTGGATGGATCGAACTTGTACAATAGTAGGTGTTGTCAATAATTTCTCATTAGTGAGCAATGTGGGCCGTGTTGGGCCGCACACTAGGCCGGCCTGTGGATCGGCACGGCTTATTGGGCGACATGCATAAATAAATTGAATTTTTTTTTAGAACAAATTAAAAGATAAACAGATGGATCAAATGCAAACAATATATATATATATATAGAACTAGGCTACTATACTATTAATAGCACCAAGTTATTGGTGCTATTAAGTTTTTAGCCCTTAGATTAAAAGATGTTTGGCTAGGATGATGTGGGCCCCGAAAGGTTAAGTGAGTGGTTGGTTGAATAGTATAATCTAACGGATGAAAATGATCAAGGGAGAAGATCTAACGGTAGAAAACTTGGTAGCACAAAGTGTTTGATGCTATTAATAGTATAGTAGCCGGACTCATATATATATATATATATATATATATATATATATATATATATATATATATATATATATATATATATATATATATATATATATATATATATATATATATATATATATATATATTATTTTATTTTTCCTACGCACATATTTTATCTAAAGATCGGGATTCGATCTCGAGTCTCGATTAAAGAGAACCTAACGAAATGTGATAAAAGAAACGAAGCTACTATACTATCTATAGTACAAGAGTTTCGATACTATAGTCTCGTTTTTTATCTTAAGTTGTTTAAATCAATGATCCACACCGTTAAATGTGAGCTAGAATATATGAAGTTTTAGTAATAAAATTTTAATATTTTTCAACATCGTTTACTTATTAAGTAAATTATGTCAAAATAAACGGTAAAAATTGAATAATTTTTAAAATTTGATGATAGAACTTTTGAATTTAAGATTAAGAATGCTGACCTTGATTTAGATAGTTTAAAATATTTTTTATCAAAATTTAAATATATTTAGATTCTTGTACACCGTTAAACTACAAACTCGATATAGTAGCTATTGAAAATTGGTAATTTTGAAATGACTTGATCATAAAGTAAATTATGTCGAAAAAATATAAAATTTTATTCCTCAAAATTTTCAAATATTCTAGATCAGTTTTAATGATGTTGGATCGTTGAATTGAATATTTTAAGATTGAAAATGAAATTATAATATGGAAACTTCGATACTATAGATATTATAGCATCGAAAACAAATCGGTAGTAAACCGCCGATAGTATTCTAGCAAAACTCTATATATATATATATATATATATATATATATGAGTTAGGCTAGAATACTTGTGGAAGTACCGGGGCTCCGGTACTTCCACGTCGTTTTCGATGTTGGGACTTCCGAATCGACGATCGGCTCCGTTAAACTTGATCTAGAGTATTTGAAGTATCTAGAAAATAAATTTCGTGATTTTTCGATATCATTTGCCTGGTGATCGAAAGGGCTCAAAATCAGCAATTTCAATGGTCGTGGTGAGCCGTTTGTAAGTTTAACGGTGTAGAAATATCCAAATCACGTAAAATTTTGATAGAAAATTTTTTATACTATATAAAACAAGATCAATATCTTTGATCTAAAATTTTAGAGTCATATTATCACATTTTGTGAGATTTTTATTTTCAGCCATTGATTTTGAGCCCTTTCGATCACTAGGTAAATGATATCGAAAAATCGCGAAATTTATTTTCTAGATACTTCAAATACTCTAGATCAAGTTTAACGGAGCCGATCGTCGATTCGGAAGTCCCAACATCGAAAACGACGTGGAAGTACCGGAGCCCCGGTACTTCCACAAGTATTCTAGCCTAACTCTATATATATATATGTATATATAAGGTGCGGTCTCCTTGGGAACGAAGTGTTTAGAAAACAAGCCACTCATTCTCTTCTCCTCCGCGTTACACTGTCGCTCTTCCCCGAGCTGTCCTACGCCCTCATCCACCGTTGGATCTCTCGTTTCCCAAATCATACAACTTTGAGATTCGCGCCTGATCGTGTACCGCGGTACACCACAATTCATCGTCTTCCCCTTCGTGGGGTTTTAGCCGCCGCGACTTGGAAGAGAAGAAACCCGAAACCCTCCTCCGAGCGCGATCGAGGATGCGAAACCCTCGGAGCTTGATCTCTCGCGCCCTCCTCCTCCCCCGACCCCGCCTCCCCCCTCCCCCTCCTTCTCCAGCCCCGGCGGCGGCGGGGGCGGCGGCGGTGGATCGGAGGATCGGCGGAGGCGCCTTCTCGTCGCCGCCGTGGCGGACGCGGCGGTGGATCCCCGGCGCCCCCGCCGTGGCGCCGCTGGGGTCGAGAACGGTCCCCGTGGGGCTCGCCGGAGCGCTGTCGTTGTCGCTGACGCTGGTGACCGCGGCGGAGGCGAAGGAGCCGCCCCCGCCGGAGCTCGTCCCTAAGGACGTCGTGCTCTACCAGTACGAGGCGTGCCCCTTCTGCAACAAGGTTAGAGGTAATCTCTCTCTCCGTTTGGATGCTCGATCCGTTTCATTGTTTCTCCTTTGATTGATGTTGAAGCTTAGGAGGTTGGTTTGAATTTTGAATACAATTCGACCTCCTATAGTGTTTTGTTGATTCTTTAGTGCTAATTCTAGTGTTATTAATTGGTTACTGTGTGACTTACTAATTTCTTATGTGAAATTTGTTTCTCTTTCTGATGATTTGCTTGTTTAGATTCCACAGTTTCAGGCTAAAGTGTTTTAAACTAAATTTTTTATAGTTGTTATAAGATTATAGATTGCATATCTTGCGTGCTGGTTGAATTTTGAATAAAAATTTAGATAGTTGTCATAAGATTATAGATTGTATATCTTACGTGGATGGTTGAATTTTGAATAAAAATTGTTCTCCTGTTGCGTTTTCTTGATTCACTAATGCACTTATTTAATTGCTTAATTTATGATTCACTACTTCGTTGTGCAAAATGAGTTTCATTTGGTTGGATTAGGCAGTTCCGGGTAGGGCTTTTGATGCTAAACTTTAGAGGTTTTATCAATTTAAGAAAGGATAGGACTTATGAAAAAAATGCTATATTTGATAACAATTCTGTGCCGTGCTTCTTTACTGTTTGCTTTCAGATGTAAGTTGACAAGAGAAGGGGTTTTCGTTATGCATGGTTGACAGAAGAATTGCTTGTGTATAATAATCTATCTTAAGAGCATCACAGTCTTGCTATTTCTCATCATAACATTAACATGTTGGTGGAGGTAGCATTGGTATCCCTGAATGCAAGAGAAAACCTTCATGTGTGAAATACAGGACCTTGCTTTTGCTGCTGAGAAAGTAACCAACAGCTCTGCTTAGCAACCAAGAGCTGCTTTATGATGATCTATGAAGTGCATGTTATGCATTTGTTCAATTAGTCATGCTAGTTACTCGGTCAACTTGTTTTTATTGTTGTTAAAGTTTTAGTTAACAGTCCAAGTGCTGTCAAATTTAGGGAATATATAGTGGGAATGAACATAGTGTTGTTCTTCTGTTTTAGTATATACTCTGGACTGACATTTCACATTGGCTGTTTTTCAGCGTTTTTGGATTACCATGATATACCGTATAGAGTTGTGGAGGTAAACCCTTTAAGTAAGAAGGAGATTAAGTGGTCCGACTATAAGAAGGTCCCAATCCTGGTTGTGGATGGTGAACGGCTGATTGACTCCTCAGGTTCTTATAAATCGTTCAAAAGTAGCAGAGTTATTTTATCTTTGTTCTTTTCTTGTTCCGTATTTAAGACTTTTGGCAATTTGTAAGGTTGTTGAGTCTTATCTTTACAGATTTTTCCTTTACCATCTTGCACTTGGTTTGTCTTAACAGATATAATTAATAAGCTAAGTCAGAGGATTAGCACAGATGACTTTGTAATTGGCGAGGAGGAAGCCAAGTGGCGCAGGTATACTTTTCATTTTAAACAAACTTCTAGGCTATCGTGCTTCTCAGAGGAAAAATAGCCATTGATTATGTGCAATATTTGGGCCAAGTATGTACTATGCCGCTTTACATGAACGGCACGGATCATGCGAGTAGAAACCGGCACTGTCGTATCGTACGGGTTATTTCGAGACTCTTCTATTACGTGTGCCAATTCTCCTATTATCAAAATATTTTATATTTAGCGAGATAGGGATACATTCAGACCATAAAATCTTACCTCCTACGAGTAAAACTTGGACGAGAAATAGTTCAAATGTATAAAAGAAAGTAAATGCACAATATTTTGCTTCTGGCACATTGGTACATGCTGCTCAAGGCAGCATGGAATGTATTATCCACCGGTTGAGTGGCGCTACACAGTGCCTTGATAAGTAAATCTTTCATTTGGATGAACTCCTGGTCGTTTCTAGGCATATTACTCTAGATTGAAATAACATATGGTTGAAGTTTCAACATCTAAATAATAATAGTTGCCTTTGCTTCAATATTTGATTATTCTTAGTTATTCTTTTATCAATCTTTTTCCTTGGGAAAAGTTGCATAAGCCTGACTAAGGCACGTGGATGTTTATCAACTGAATAAAATGCTAATTACTTTTCCTTAATTTAGGTGGGTTGATGAACACCTGGTGCACCTTTTATCACCAAATATATACAGGACTACTTCGGAGGCCCTTGAGTCATTTGATTATATTGCTAAACATGGTAAGATGGTTATTTTTGTATGTCTATTTTTACATAGGATTTCCTTTCCCTATATTATCCCAGCCTTTTTCTTTGTTCCTTATATTGTATACTAACCAGATTTATAGATAGTATGCATGTGAGAACTTTGGGTTTGGAATGGGAATTAGAATTATGGTTTCAAGATCTACAACTCTGGGCGGAATGTGATCCATCTAAGCTGCGAAGATCTATAACTCTGATCTCTATTTTATATGTCATATCCTTTATTTTTTAAAATAATTTTCAACAACTCGTAATATTTGGTTTGTAGAAAGTTCATACATCCTAGATCATGGTTAGTGGTGTTGAATGTCGATTTGAATGCCCAAATCATGTTGAAATGATAGCATTTCTAGCCATTTATATGTTGAATATCAGTCTAGAAAATGATAAGTTTGGCCTCATAGGCTTCTCTTTCTGTTGCAGGTAACTTTAGCGCTACCGAGAGGTTTACTGTAAAATATGCTGGGGCAGCTGCAATGTATATGGTATCTAAGAAGCTGAAGAAGAAATATAACATCACTGATGAACGTGCTGCCTTGTATGAAGCTGCAGAGACCTGGACGAAAGCTCTTGACGGAAAAGACTTTCTTGGTATTCTACTTATATTCTTGAGCTTATGATGTTTACTTAATAGTTATGATTTGTCCTGTTGGTGACACTATTATATGTTTTTCAATCTATTTCTTGTCTCCTCGGTTGCAGGTGGTTCCAAGCCCAACCTAGCTGATCTTGCTGTCTTTGGTGTTCTAAGACCCATCCGATACCTACAGGCTGGTAGAGATATGGTGGAAAACACTCACATTGGTGAATGGTATCAGAGGATGGAAAATGCTGTTGGGGAGCCTTCGAGGATCATGGCGTAGCATCCGAATCGTCGGTATTTATATCTCTGCTTTGCTTTACCACCAATTAATGAGAGTTTTGGAGGAAGCTCGTCACGTATTTAAGTGTTTAGGCTGTTGTGATCTGCTCAAATTTTGATTGCTGATTATGGCACAGAAGAGTGTGGAATAATTTATCATCACCACTACAGTATCTAGAAACTTGAGCTTGTGTTGAAACTTAGATTTTGTTTGTTCGTTTACGATTAAAATAGATTATTACGATGGAATAATAAACACTTGATTCATTAAGGGCAGTTGGAGACAATGACTTGGGCCTTGTTATTGACCTTTTGCTTTGCGTTCTTTGCATCTGTTTATCCCTGGATTGTTTTATACACTGATGGTTATTTGAAGTCGTTTTTGCGTAAAAGAGAAAATTTGTGGCATTTGTGATTTGTTTTGCGTTTCTGAAGTAGCTATTATTTATTACAGGTTTACTTTAATCATTTGACATTTGCCTACTTAATGTGCTTACGTCAATAATTTCTTAAGTTGCTGAGGTTTATTTTATCCCAACCATTAATTTAAGAATGTTCAACAAATTGATGATGTGGTGACATTATTTTGGTACTCTTGACACTTGAAGTTTTCTATTGTTTTCTATTAATAGAACATAGAGCTATTATCATGTAGTATTAAATAAGTTATCAAGTATAGAGAATCGCATTAAAAATTATGCCAGAGCTAAGAAAGAGTGTTTGAGGAAAATGATTTTTAAGTTGATTTTAAAACTAACAGGTGCATGATTTTAAACTGTTTGGGGTATTTATTGACATGGTTTGAATTTGATGGTTTTTTTTTAAAGGGATAATATCTAATATGCCCTTGAAAATTTCTCAAATATCTAATTTATTTCTTCTTCTTTTTTTGTTTCAAATATGTCCCTCGTATAGTTCTCCGTTATTCATAAATATCCCAGCTATTAGTATCCGTCGAGTTATCTCATGTTAAACCTAGGTTAAATTTCTTACTTAAGTTAAAAAAAATTAAAATACCTCTTTTGTCTTTAACTTAAGGGTAAATAAGAAAAACTGGTTCTGGTAGTAGAGTATATTTTAAAAAATAAAAAATAAAAATACTTTTTTTGCCATTGTATTATTAAGGGTAAATTAAAAAAATAGGTGACGGCAAAATGATATATTTGAAGGGGCAAAATAATAATTTCACAGAGATAATGGATGTTGCTAATAGTTTAGTAACAAAATTTAACTGTAGGAGTATATTGGAAATAACTTGGAACGTTAAAAGGATATTTTTAATATTAGTCTTCTAAGAGGGGTAAATTAGAAAGTCGAAAATTTTTCAGAGATATATAAGCAATTTTCTTTTTTTAAAATGTTTATTTATGCTACAGATCTGTACTAAGATAATAGAAACCTAGTTTCGAGGTTCTCTTCATTGGATCAGAATATTTTCATGTGACTTAACCTGATGTGTTGATCCTAACCCAAGTTGACTTAAATCCCATGGTATCATTAAATTGCATATGATTTCTTACTGATTCAATGAATGCTTATTTTTTTTGCATTAAAATAAGCTGTTTTCGTCTGATCTAGTGATCTCCAGCTTCATGCAATCAGGAAACATAGGTCAAAAAATAATTTTTTTAGTTATTGTTTGATGTGTTGTCACACATACCACATGGGTATATTTATGAGTAATTATTATTGTATTGGTGCACTTTAGCAACTAGGGTTTTTCCTGGAACCATACCAGATAGAACCTGAATCTGAGGGTCTTTCCCTTTTTAAATTTCTTTTGACCCTGAAACTGGTGTAGTTTTTTAATGAACATTTTGAAAAGGAGAATTTGTCTGGGAGAGGCTTAGGCTTGTTCTGTGGTTTCCCTAATACCATTTAAAACACGCAAAAGATTTAAAATAGAGTAGACCCATGTTCCGATAATCAGAGTACTTACCAATTGAGCTATCTAATAATAATAAAACTTTTAACGAACCTTTTTTTAACCTGTAACTTAAAAACATAAATATCTTTACATGAAAGCAAGATCTAGTTGCTCCTCTTCTTCTTTTTTTTCTTTTTCTTTTTTTAATTTTATTGTTATTGTTTAAGAACGAGAAGAGCTGAGAAGATGTTATACGCACACATCCAAAAGCAATTTTTGTGCGAGTTCTCTCGCGCTTGTTTGGACCAATAAAAAGTTGGAACTGAAGCATGCTTAGATATGCTTTTTTATTTTTTTAATGCTATAACAAATATCATATCTCAACGTGTACAATAATATATGCATTTCATTGAAATCGACCCCTCCTCTACTGCTAAATAATACACTGCGCTACAGCATTGGATTTATCTTTCACAAGATGCACATACATGCAACACTAATTACTTCAAAAAAACAAATACTATTTATGTATGATTTACGATAATTATATGGCTATATATATATAGCTATATATATATAGAGAGTTGAGCTAGAATACTATCGATAGTAAACAGACACTTTTGTCATCCATTTGTTTTCGATGATGGAGCTTCCAAATCGACGATCGGTACCGTTGAATATGATCTAGAGCATTTAAAGTATTAGAAATCAAATTTCATGCTTTTTCGATATTGTTTTCTTGTCCATCAAGTGGACACAAAAATAAATGGTTGAAAATAAATGTCCTTTAAAAAGTGATAATAGGAGTTTTGTAATCAAGATCAAGAGTATAGATCTTGTTTTAAATAGTTTAAAAAATTTTCTAACAAAAATTCAATTGATTTGGATATCTTTACACCGTTAAATAAGAAAACGTCTCATATCGACCATTAAAATTATAAAATTTGAAACCCTTTGATCATTAGGCCAATGATGTTGAAAAAGTATGAAATTTAATTTCTAAATACTTTAAATTAATGCTCTAGATCATGCTCAACGGTGCAGATTGTCGATTTGGAAGCTCCATCATCGAAAACAAATGGATGGTAAAAGTATTTTTTTGCTATCGATAGTATTCTAGCTCAACTCTATATATATACACACACCAAAATGATTTAAAAAAATAATAAAAAATATATTTGCGCGACGTAAATCGTATCCAAGGTGGAGCCAAAAGAGCTGATCTTGTATGGGGCCTGATATATATATATTTTTTTAAAGAAAGTAAAAGCGAAAATAAAGAGAACATGCAAGGTCAAGCTAAGTAGGACCCCCTTGTCCCGTTACATTACTTTTTTTTCATCAAATTTTTCACTAGATTTTAAATCTTATAATAATTTTTGCACTCCATTACCAAATGATAAAATTTTAAATTGACAGTATCACACACTCATGTAGATTATTATATTTTTTGGAGGAAAAAAACACTTGTAAGCTCTCTTTTACACTTCACTCTCTACCAAGGACGAAGCTAGTAATTAAAGTTCAGAAGTGATGGACTAAAATTTAGATTTGTCAGAAAAAAATTCATTCTCAGATAGTTAAAAAAAAAATTTATCAAGTTCACTGACCATCTTAACATTAGTAAAAGTAACGACAATATACTAAAAAGGGAACAAGACTATAAGAACTGAAGAAAAAGAACCGAAGGATTCGAAAAAAAATTAAAACACAAATTTTATTAAAAAATCAAATTAACCCCCTAAAATTAAAATTCATAATATTTTAACTTTTATTATAAAAAAATTATATATAATTTTTAAAAATTATAAAAAATTATGACTACTGTGAACCTCACTATAGCACCGTCTCTCTGCTCTTTACTGATCAATGCTTTGCCATCAATAATTCATTGAATAAAATTTTGAAATATCAAAACTTACTAAAAAAAGAAACTCAATACAAACTTTTTACAGAACAACAGTACTAACAACACCAAAAATAACTTAACAAAAAACCCTTAATAAACCAAATATACACACAAACACAAAAAAAAAAAAATATCTCACCACCATTATCAATCCTCCTAATCATTCATCTTTCACATCAACACTCACACCCACACCACAAAAACTAAAAATAAAAAAAGTAACAAAAAAAGAAAAGAAAATTTCTGCCCTAGCTGAATTTCTTTCGTTTCTTTATCATTTCTGACGGTTTCGGATGCTCGAAAGTTTTACATGACGGTGCCGGCGTTGGGGTTCTCGTCGCTGAATGCGGATGAATACTTTTCTTTTTTTGCTCCTTCAGGCTAGTTTTGTTTCGGATGCCCGAAAGTTTTACATGACGGAGCAGGCGTTGGGGTTCTCGTCGCTGAATGCGGACGAATACTTCTGCTCGAGGGAGGAGGCGCGGGCGAGGGGGGCGGCGGCGGGGTCGGCGTTGACGTTGCGGACTTGGCCCGGGGGCGCCTTCTTGTCGTAGGCGCCCGGGGCGTAGGGGTGGGCCACCAGGTCGTACGCAATGTACGGCCACGGCTCCACTTTCTTGCCGGTCTTGTAGGCCAACCGCCGCATCACCTTCGCCGGCTCGACGTACCCGACCACCGTCACCTTGTACTGCTTCGGCTCCACCGTCACCGAGCTCACCCCCTTCATCCCCTCCATCGCCTTCCTCACCTTCCGCTCGCACCCCTCGCAGTCGATCCGCACCCGCATCTCCACCGTCTGCATATTTCGACCGCACCGTCCATCATCATTAAATTACTATTCATCATGGACAATTTTTATACGTACGTATGTATGCATGCATATACTTATTACCATCATCGCTGTACTCTACTAGTTTAAACTTTTATTAAAGATAAAATAATCATTTCATATAATTTAATATGATATTACAATAAGAAATTTTAAATTTTCAAATTCGAAAATAAGAGAGGACTGAATATAAATATTAAAAATATCGTTCTAGACCGACTTCAATTTTTTTTTAAAATAATTATTTCACGTAACATAAATAAACACGTAGTAATTATCAAAAATTAATATTTTTAATATTTATATTCAGCAGTAGGCTCGGCGATTTCCAAGCTCAAAGCTCAAGACATAGATTTAAGTTAATTAGGAAAAAAAATAAAAAATAGAATGAAATATATTCTACGGATATAAAAAAGAAGTAGAAAATTCATACTTAAGGATATATACTTATATGAAGAACTATAGCGCATTTTGAAATGGATTTAGTGTTTGACCTCGTGTAATTTTTTTGAAACAAAGCAAAAAAAATTAGACTTTTATAATTCAAATTATCATTCCATAGCTTTAAATATTAGAAATACTATGAGATGGAATACTAAACTCAAAACTTGAGCTCAATATATTTGTTTCAAAAAATATCTATAACAAAATACAGTATAGTTACAAATAAAGATTTATCTTTCACCCAAATTAAATAAAACTTTTGTACTATTCTACTCATGAGGAACTAATAAAAGTCACTAATACACAAAAACATAAAAAATAAAATTTTGAAAATAAAAGATACATAAAAAAAAACTAAGTACCTGTAATTGCTTGTGCTTCTTGATGTGTCTATGTTGACTACTTGGGAGGTTGCAGAACTCGGAGACAACATCCACAATACCCATCTCTAATTTCTCTCTCTTTTAAAAAAAAAAAAAAATTTATTTTCGCTTCTAAATTAACACAAAAGCACTTCTCCTTGCCTTTGTTTATCACTCACACACAAAAGCTGAGACTTGTGGTTGAAGCTAAGATCTTGAGCTTCTTCTATATATATATATATAGAGTCCCCAATAGAAACCCTTCGTCCAGTAGCGTCGCGCCACGTGTGGATCTACTTAATCGACAGGTTTTCATGGGTCTCCACACGCGGACGCGTTGAGGAGCGGGAACGTGGGGCTCACACGTGGCGAGTGATCAACGTGGCACGTGTCGATTGTCGACACGTGGCGGATGGGAAAGGGCTATATATATATAATATATATATATAAATTTGGGTTCACTGTGGACTCGGTGCACGTCGTTTTCATCTGAGCACCGCCTCTCGGTTGGGATTGGCTTCGGCTTTTTTTGGGACTTTTCGGGGGAGGTGCGAGCGAACACGGAAACAGCGGAGAGGGAAAATTGTTGGGTGCACCGGGCGCATCCGTACAATGCGAATAAATATCTGAGCCTGTTTGGCCTAGCTTCTCCAAAAGTAATTTCTGTAGAAGTGATTTTTTTTTGGAAAATTGATTTTGGTGAAAAGCTGTAGAGAGTTTGGCTGAATTTAGATAAAAGTGATTTTTCTGAAGTAATTTTTCAAAACTATTCGGCAAATTTTTTTTATGCTCGCATATATTAACATTTTTACTAAATTTTATATTAAAATAATTTAAATTTTGAATTTAAATTAAAATTTTAAATTTGAATTAAAAGTATAATTTTTAAAAATTCAAATTTATACAAAATTGAAAATTTAAAATTTTAAATCTAAATTTAAATTTTCAATTTTTCAATCTGAATTTAAATTTTGAATTTCAAATTAAAAATCTAAATTTGAAATTTAAAATTTAAAATTTAAGATTTAAAATTTGAAATTCAAAATTTAAGATTTAAAATTTAAATTTTGAATTTCAAATTTAAAATCTAAATTTAAAATTTAAAATTTAAAATTTGAAATTCAAAATTTAAATTTTAAATCTTAAATTTTGAATTTCAAATTTTAAAATTTAAATTTTCAATTTTCAATTTTGAAATTTTCAATTTAAGATTTTGAAATTTAAAATTAAAATTAAAATATAAATTTTAAAATTTAAAATTTAAATTTTTTAATTTGAAAATTAAAACTTGTAATTTTAAATTTTATATTTTCAAATTTTTAAACTTAAGTTTTAACATCTGAAATGTCAAATTTAAATTTTATTTTAAATTTAAAATTTAAAATTTTAAATTTTAAAATTTAAAATTTGAGATTTGAAACTTAAATTTAAAATTTAAAATCTAAATTTTAAATTTTAAATTTGAAAAGTTGAGATTTAAAAATTCAAATATGAATTTAATATTTCAAAATTTAAATTTAATATTAAATTTATACTTTGAACCTAAAATAAAAATAAAAATTTGAAGTTTGAGTCGAAAATCAGAATCAGTTTTGGAAAAACAACTTTTTTCTGCTTCTGATTCTGGAGCCTTCAAAATCAGTTTTCTGATTCTGAAAAGCAGAATCAGATTTTGAAACTGTCGTTGCCAAATACTTTACTGAGCTCAAAACTAATTTTAAGCTCAGAATCACTTCTGAGAAGCTAAGCCGAACACTCCTTCTATCTCGTGTAAATATCTATCTCCAAGTAGTGTTGCGCTCGTGTTCGGCGCATACGCACTATTTTATTCTGTACGTGTGCGAGTAGCGTCGCGGCTCGTGTTCCACTCGTTTATTAATCGGATTTCAAACTCATTTCGAATCCAACACGAGCTGATCTCCGCACGACAGACGGATGGATGTTCGGTGTGATGATGGACCCGGTGCAGCAGATAAATGAACGTACCTCGAAAGTAGAGTGGGAGGTGTGGGAAGGGACGAGGCTGTTTCGGTTTCGAAATTGTTAGCGTCATGCGTAAGAAGAGATTGCGAAAACCGCGGGAACGGGACAAGGGTGGGCCCGCCCACGTGGGGGATGGGTGTGTGGTGTGTGAGAGAGAGATCGCAAGGACGAAGGGGATTTATTATTAATTAATTAATATATTAATAATATAATCTTATCTTTGGATGTAGTAATTTTATACGAACTGAGCACGTGGCAGTTTCTCATTGCTTTTAGGTCATCTTGAAATTTTTTTTCTGTTTCGTGATTGGAACAAATTAAAGCGTATAAAAATATGGCAAAAATACAAAAAAATCTTTTGTAAATATCTATCTCTTTCACTTTTTTTTTTTTTTTTTCCCTCCGACTTTCAAAAATTTACATATTGTCCTCTCAATATTTCAAGTTAATGCATTTAGTCCCTCTCCGTCAGGATTCCGTCACTGTTCCGTTCATTTATTATAATTTGTACCGAAAATACCGTTAAAATAACATAAATATAAAAAAAAATTATTAAATTGATGTATTTTAGCCTCCCTTTGTTAAGTTCGGTCACTGTTCCGTTCCTTTATAATTTATATCGAAAATACTCTTAAAAATAACAGAAATATAATAAAAATTTGTAAGTTGATACAGTTAGCCTCCATCCATCAGGGTTCTATCACTATTTCGTTCATTTCTTATAATTTATACAAAAAATATTCTTAAAAATAATAGAAATATAAAAAATTGTTATTTTTTCGTATAGAACAAGTAGTGGCAATTTAGTCATTTTGCCCTCCCCATTAACGTCATAACCCACTAAAAATATTTCTGAAATTTTAAGAGAATAAAATGTTGATTTTTGAAAGTCGGAGAGGGTGTAAAAAGACAGATATTTACAAAGAAGTTTTCTGAATTTTAACCTAAAAATATATATATGCTTTTCGGTTTCTTATTGGGATCGTTATTTTGCGGGCAACATGATATTACTTACAAATATAAATAAAATATTTTTTTGTCACATTTTTTAGATCATGCGTACTTCCAATCGGACTCGCAATTGTTTTTGGATTTTCTATTTGGTTCCTTTACTTTGATTCGAGTCCGTTGCAGGGTTGAAGTTTGGAAATATTTTGATTTTAATCTTGCTATTATTATTAATTTTCATATAGAGTGTGTTTCTATGCATTGTTGTGTGTAGAAAAATTTATGTACAAAGCAATTTCATTACGTACAATTTTAATATATTTTGCTATAAATAAGCAACCATATTATTTTATGCACAGAATTTTCTATTCATGAAATTATACGCAATGAGCTCACTTTTTCAGATGCACCTAAATTTTTACTCTAGTTTTAATTCGGCTCTCAGCGCCTATTTGGATGTACAGTAAAAAATCTCCATGCAAGTTATAAACTATGGTTTTAGTTTAGGTAGAATAGAGAATTCTGTAACTGAAAAAAATTCCACGGCTTCAATTTTTAAACTGTTTGGATGCGCAGTGTATAATCCCACGGAATTTCTCTTAATTAAAATTTTAAAAAATTTAAAAGCAGAATATTAATTTTAGATTTTAAAATTTGAAAGTTAAAATTTCAAAATTTGAAATTAAATTCTAAATTAAAAATTAAAAGTTAAAATTTTAAAATTAAAAATTTCAAAATTTTTAAAATTTTAAAATTCGAAACTGAAAATTTGAAATAGAAAATCTAAATTTAAAATTAAAATTTTTAAATCCAATATTTAAAAAATTTGAAATTTAAAAATTAAAAATTAAAATTTAAAAATTAAAATTAAAATTTAAGTTTTAAAGATTAAAATTTAAAACTTTAAAATTTGAAATTTCAAATTTTAAAGTTTAAAATTTGAAAATCAATATTATAAAATTTAAAATTTAATTTGAAATTAAAAAATTAAAAAATTAAAATTTAAAATTTGACACATCTTGCAGTGAAGGAGCCCAAGAACGGTGAATTTTTTTTTTCTTTGGTTAGAGTGGATTGTTATTTTACTCTATTTTTTAGAGTATAGTTAAACTATATATACTCCAAAAAATACGCCAAATACTTCATAGCATAATATTTCTATGGGTATAGTATAGTTTAACTATCCTATGTTTTAATGGGTATCCAAACGGGGGCCTCAATCTATAATTTATTGTATTAAGTAAACTATTTAAAGAGTGAGTAGAGAGTCATTCAATGTTCTCAATAATAATAATAATAACAAAAATAGTAATAATGCAACCAAACTTGCAGCAGATCTGCTTCCTACGGAGGTTTGCCAGTCATAGCTGAGTGGGAAAAGAATCAGGGAAGGCAGTCTGTCCTAGGGGGTCCTGGGATGCCGCGCTGCCGTACACGCCTTCTGCCAGCAGCTGACGATGTCGGCAGTGAAAAGGTGTGAAAATCAGAAGAAGATTTATCAGAGGTTGTCTCTTATTAGATTCGATAGAGACTCTCTCTCTCTCTCTATGGATATCGGATTCGGGGCAGATTTTTTAAAATTCGAATCAAAATCAGAATCCGACGGATGTTACAAATTTATATCTAAATTTGAAATTGAAATAATTATTTTTTATTATCATATTTTAAAATATATTATGTTAAAATTTAAAATTTCAAAATATAAATATAAATATTATATTAAATATTCATATATTATATATATATATATATATAAAATTAATTTGGGCTCTGGTTGGGTTCAGATTTCGATTGGGTAGAGACAAAATTTATATCGGAATCTAAATTCGTCGGAATTTTATTTTTCATATTCTTATCCGAAACTATATCCACAAATCTGTCATATTCGAATTCAGGTTCGAATAAAATTTCGGGTATTCGTACCTACTGGCTTCCCTATTGTGGATTGTTGGGTAACTTGAAAAAAAAAAAAAATTGGGTGAACTGATGCACACCGCGTCATCTCACCGTAAGATCCATAAAAAAATTATAAAGTATATGTATAAAAAGTAAATTTATTTTTTAAAAAGTCATATTATCCATAAAAAAGAGTGTAGAAAATATACACCCTAGCTTTTGGGTGAATGAAATTACTTTACAAGTCTTGTAAAACATATATATTTTTTAACAAAAATTTATTTTGAGTTTATATTCGAGCATATGCTACTGTAAAATAACTTGTATTTGTCTTTGTATGTGTTGTACGTGATGTTCTATTTGAACCTTCTGATATACTTAGATAACACTTCATCGTTTTCTTTATTTTTCATCAGCTTTTTCCTTCAAAAAAAATATAATTTTTTTCGAAATAATTAATTAATTTTTTTAGGTTGCAATCAAGTCCTATATATATTTTTGTAAAAAAATAATTTTTTAATTAAAAACATACCATTCAAATATAATATATATATTTTTTTAACTTTAGTCTCATTTATATATACATAATGTAGGACCATTATAACCCTTCGTACTTATAAGTTGTTTTCGATGATGGAGCTTCCGAATCGACGATCTGCACTGTTAAATATGGTTTAGAGCATTTGAAATATTTTAAAAATAAATTTCGTAATTTTTTGAAATTATAATAAAATCCATCAAGAGGGCATAAGATGAACGATCAAAATTAAAAGATATTTTAAAAATAGATGATCGGATCCTTCAATTTAAGATCGGAGTTATTGATTTTAATCTAAATAGTGAATAAAATTTTTTATCGAAAAATCAACAAATTTCAATTCTTTTACACTGTTAAACTAACAAGTATCCCGTATGTATATGAAGCAACCAATTCCGATACCAACTGTTAAAATTTTTAATGAAGCAACTAATTTCGATTCCTTCAATTTTATTATTTGTTTGATAGAAAGTGAGCGGTGTAAAAGCAAAACTTGCTTCACTTTTTATGTTTGCATCATTAAAAGTTCGAACACGGGCAAAGAAGAAGGTGAAAACAAATTACATTAACTATTTTTTAAAATAATTTATTTCTATCTTATTTCTTTCTGTGATTGACTTTGCATTAAGTTAGAGCAAAGCTGATTCTGACACTTTAGGAAGGTTGAGTTACGGCCGAACTTGAATTTACGGCAAAACAAATTACGACCGAAAATTACTTCGCCCTCTTCACTTTCAGTGATATGATGATAATTTCACTTATGATATAGCATTATTTTGGTAACTGTTATATGAAAAGTACTTTTAAAGTTAGATTTAGGGCATGTTTGGTTTAAGGTTGGAATTGGAATGAATAATGGAATGGAAATGTATTGGAATGGTAAATGGATCGGCCCACTCTCGTAAGATATTTGGTTTATTTATGGATTGGGAATTTGAATGAATTATTCATATTTTATTGTTTGGTTCATATCAACTAAAAAAATAATAGGATATCATAATAAAATTTAATATTATTATCAAATTAGAGCTTTCCAAAAAAGATATATCAAATTTATTTTAGAAATTATTATGTAAGAATAAAAATTATAAAAAATACTTAAATATACTGGAATGGATTTGAGAGAGGATAATGGAATGGGTTTGATAGAGAATAGTTTTTTTTTTTTTTTTGATGAGAAAGGGGTGGAGAGACCGTACAGCTGAGAGGATGGGTGAGATGGATATTGGTTGCGTGGGCCGGGCCTGATGGAAAGGTGTGCATGGGCTCAGAAATGAAATCTCAATCTGGGCTTGGAGACCGGAATCAAGTTCAAAGCTACTGGGCCATTCCCATTCCAGTCCGGATTGGAATCTGAAACCGATTCCTGCCAACCAAACATAATTAGCCGGATTTGATCAAATCGATTTTCATTTCCGGTTCAAAATGGACGAACCAAACATGCCCTTAGTGTAGATTCGAAGACATCAAACCAAACAAAATTTGGTTTCTTTTCGGATTTGACCCGAATCCATTTAAACTCAGAGCGTGTTTGGTTCGTCCTTTTTTCACTCTGGAATCGGAATCGGAATGGACGAATCCGTTTGTCGGTGTTTGGTATGCGGGATTTTCATTCCGATTCTGATTTTCGGGTGAATGGGAATCCCCCCAATTATCCATTTTTCCAATCAGGCCTAGGAGGCAGGATTGAAAATTGAATCCGGGCGGAATGAATTTGTTTGAATTAAATTTAGTTTTTTTAAAATTATTTTTTGATTAAAACATAAGTTTAAGTTTAAAAATTATATTTATAAATTTTAATTTTAATTTGAACTTAAATTAAAAATTAAAATGCAACCAAGCATTTCGAATCTAATTTATAAATTTGAATTTAAATTTAAATTTAAATTTAAATATAAAGTTTTATTCAAATTTGATTTAAAATTTAAATTAAATTTATAAATTCAAATTTAAATTATAATTATAATTTTAAATTTGAATTTGAATAAATCAAAATTTAGTTTTATATTTTGAATTATCCGTTCAATTTTAAATTTTAATTTTTTTTAAAAAATATATTTAAAATTTTGACACATTTTAAAATTTTGACATAAAATATTTAATTTTCAATTTGAATTTAAACTAATATATTATAAAGATAAAATTGGTATATTAGTTTGATTACGTTTCTGATATCTATCTGAAACAAACACCGACAATAGAAATGGTTCATTCCGATACCGATTCAGGTGACGAACAAAACAAAATGAGACAATGAATCATTCCGATTCCGTTTTCTGCTTATTCTCATTCCGATTTCGATACCGATTCCGAGTTCGAACCAAACGCACCCTCATAGTATTTAGGATTTGTTTGGCCGTATTGTTTTCCTTAGCAAGAAATAAGGATAAATTCCTCATTAATTAGGGGCCATTTTTCTGCTAATACGAAAATGAAATACGGGAAATCGAGACGGATCAAATCATTGCTACGCTCCAATATATCATTAGGACCCGCGACGGAGCGGGTCGTTTTGGCATCGAGTGACCAAACAGTCTCTTAGCTGAAAAGGACCGGATTGACGAGTTAGATCGGGTCAACCCGGTTTGATAAACGACCCGTTTATGTGCTGGGCCGGATCAGGCCTTATAAGACCCGAAACCCTACCTCGCACTCAACCTTTCAAATGAGCAAGAAATTAAGACCCTAACCAATTACGCTATAAGACATAAAAATTTGTATATCTATATATAGGGAAAATTTCGTATGTACCACTGTATTTTATATATATATCCAAATTATTTTTTAAAATTTATTATTCATGGGTCAGCTCGTGAGCCGGCTCGTGTTCGGCTCGTTAATAAACGAGCCGAACAAGAGCTGAATTTTTCGGCTCGATACTTTAATGAGCCAGCTCGTGTTCGGCTCGTTTATTAAACGAGCCGAATACGAGCCGACCCTGGCTCGCTCGTGTTCGGCTCGTTGACACCCCTATGTACCACCGTATTTAGGCGGATCCGAACTAATCAAAGTTGAACCCGAACCCGGTCTGTTTGCTTTTCAGGCCAACCCGGGCTCGGACTAGGTTAGGCCGAGGCCCGCCCATTTAGCTTCGAACTCGGGTGTGTTGCCCGGCCCGTGAACAAGTTAGGCTCGACTATTTTGTCGTGTGAAATGGCCAAGGAGATTAAGTTGGGTTGAGTTGATCCATATAGACATAAATTATCGGACATAAACCTCACCAAAAGTTGACCCAATTTGATCCAAACTCCCTCACTAACTTGTGTCCTCAACGTGTTTAAGATATGCTAAATTTGATAAGATATATAAAATAAAATAACCATATTTAAATAAAAAAAATGGATGTGACAAAACTTCATAATCATTTCCTTCACCTAGGATCAGAGCAAGAATATAATGACTTGACCTGATAGCAATAATAACTCCTCCGTTTAGGTACTGACATTCTCCTAATTAGTAACAATAATAACTCTTCGCCTAATCATACACACAGCCGTCGTCAGTTTAATCGTACAGACAAATCAGGATTACCAGACCACCGTCGTCAGCCTAATCATACACACAACTTAATATTACCGAGCAACCGTTGTCAGCCTAATCATATACACAGCCCATCATCATCAGGCAACCGTCGTCCGCCTAACATGCACACAGCCGAAAATTATCAGGCGATGAGAGATCTATCTCATACTTTCGGCTAGTGACTAAATATAACGATCCGACCTGCTAACAATAATAATAAATTATTGTGCCCAGACCAACGATATAAAACGGTAAAATGCTTAAATTCAGTTATTATTACCAGACGTTCCACATACTGTCTCTTATATCTTCGATCAAAATTTTATTCTCTCCGATTGGGACTATTGCGATGTTACAAAAAATATTAATTCGACTTGTATTAAATTTATGTCTTGAATCTATCAAAAGAGACTCTTCAGCCTACGTGTGTTGGTTGGGTGCCAAACATAAAATATTAAAATACATTATACTATGTTAATTGATATATGTAGCTTAATTTGCATGGTACAGTATGAAAATGTGCTTTAATTAAAGAGCCGCATTTTAAGTTGCGCAATAATAAATTAACTTCACTTCAAAACAGTAGAAAGAAAAATCCAGAAGCTCACATTATGGTGCTTGATTTATTAATGAATCCAAGTTGATTTTTTTTTTTTTTTTTTTTTTTTTTTTTGTCTGAGCTCAAACAGTTAGTTTCTTTCTACATGGTCTGAGATCGACTATTGATTCTACTCTTATCTATTTCAGAGAGTATATAAAACAATGTTGTCGAAAGTGAATTATGGAAAATTTTAAAGCACACTTTATTTATTAGAGTGATCAAAATGTCATTAGCATCAAAAATCTAAAAATAAATGTAAGATATAAATTGCGATAGATATGAAAAGCACAAGAAATTAAACATCATGGAATAAATAAGAGCAGAGAATTGACTCTAATATTATGTAACTTAAAAGATTGATCCGATAAAAAAAAAAAGCTCGTGAATATTGATTTTAATAACATTAATAATTGATATTTGAATTTACGGAACTAGTAGATTCCTGTATGAAAAGTATTAATTTTTTAATGGAGGTTTTCACGCACATGCCATAAATTAAATGAGAGAGAGAGAGAGAGAGAGTCACATTGGAGCCATAAATTAGAATTTTTTTTATTAATATACTTAAGAAATATTATAATTACAAAAATAGTCTTCTAAAAAAATTATTTATAAAACTAGGTATATGCGGTGAATAAATTACCGTTTTCTAAATGCGGTAAATCATTCACCGCTTTCTTTAATAACTATTTTTAGTATCTAATATCATATATCTTTTAAAATTTGGACAGTAAAAAAATATAAATTAGGATAAAATGGGTGAATGATTCACCGCATTTAAAAGCGGTGAATCATTCACCGCTTTTAGAGGTCTAGTTTTACAAATAAAAATTTCAGAAGTCTATTTTTATATTTAAAAATTTTTGTAGGTTTAATAGCCTAAAAACTCTCATAAATTAAATGAGAAAGAGTAGGACTAGTACCAATGGGAGAGATTATATATTTTGGCATCCAAACTTTTTTGGGAATAATATCTAATATATATTTCAAAATCTAAAAATATCTAATATATTTCTGGTTGATCAAAATATTTTTATTAATTTTTTTAAATTTTTTTAAAAATATTCTAAAAATCTTAGGGTTTACTAATAAAATTTGGGGTTTAAAAAGATATTTTAGAAATATAAAAATAAAATTTAAAAATTTTGAATAGTAATCAGGAGTATATAAGAAAAAGCTCCGAACTTTTTTGTACAATATAAAATTAATGACAAGGACAAAGTACTCTATAGTAATTCAGAAAGCTCCAAACTTTTTTGTGCAATATAAAAATAATGACAAGGACAAAATAATCGGAGTAATAAAAAAAAAAAAACTCCAAACTATTTTGTATGATATAAAAATAATGACAAAAACAAAGTACTCACAGTAATCGAGAGAGAGCAATGTTAGGGTTACACCCCCTAGACTAGGTATAAATTTTAAAAAGGGATAACTTTAAATATCACCCCTGTGGTTTCGTGTTTTCTCACTTTAGTGCCATGTGGTTTAAAACGTATCATTTTAGTACCCTGTGATTTGATTATTCTCTTTTTTTGTTATCTTTTCGTTAATTTTTTCGTTAAATTATACAGAAAAACTTCAAATATCTCACATATGGTTTATCGAATATTCACTTTACTATCCTGTAGTTTTAACTTTCTCATTAATTTAACGAAAAAATTAACAAAAACATAACAAAAAGAGAATAATCAAACCACAGAGTACTAAAGTGATATGTTTTAAACCATATGGTACTAAAGTGAGAAAGCACGAAACCACATGGGTGGTAAATTTTATACCTTTCTCAACTAAGTGTGCTTATTCTCTATTTGTTATATTTTTTTTTTAAACTAAAAACATAAAGAATTTTTGTAAATTTTAAAATGCTCGGGGTGCAAGATTTATTCCTAGCTATAGATGTACAAGTAGCATTTTTGATACAGAAATAATAATCTTCAATAAAGTCTCTGCCTTTTTTTTTGTTATTTTTTTTAAATTGAAACTGTTGTACTGCATATCTTTCTTTACTTCTGTTATATTCTAAACTATTGCGTTTATTGGTTGATGATATATTGGCATATATGATAGAAAGACTTTTAGTCTCTTTAAGCATATGGTCCAAAACATGCTATATAAATTTAGCAATACATCAATGACATATAAATGCTACATTTTGAAGATCTAAATTATTTTCTTGTATATTCATTAGATTGCTTAGTACATGCAAATAAAATTTCAATAATTACGGTGTACTTATAATGTTGGAGCCCTATAGTCCCGCGGAGAATAAAAAAGGAATTACGATTGAAAATATAAAGAATAGAGATTCTAATAATAATAACCGAATATAGCCATTTTATAATGGTTGTCTAGGGTCTGATAAGTTATTAAAGTTGACGATCAGGTCCTTACACTATCCATCAATTAAACTATTATTCCTATGAATTATATCAACTAGCCAATTCAAATCCTTCCTATTAATTACCATTTTATTATATATTTTATGAGCATTATAAGTAGGTATAGCATCAATTACTCTGAAATTGCTATTAAAGAAGATGTATATATATATTTCCCCCAAAGGAAGATCTTGTTGGATTAAAATATTTTTTCGAAAAAACTTCAAATACCATCTCTGTGGTTTCGCACTTTCTCACTTTAGTACATCGTGGTTTCGTTTTTTTTGTTTTTGTTTTTCTGTTCCTTTCGTTAATTTTTTCGTTAAATTATATAGAAAAAACTTCAGATATATAACCCACCTCTGGTTTATCGAATATTCATTTTAGTACCCTGTGGTTTTAACATTCTCACTGATTTAACGAAAAAATTAACAAAAGGAACAACGAAAAGAGAAAAACGAAATCACATGTACTAAAGTGACACACTTTAAACCACATGGTACTAAAATAAAAAAGTACGAAATCACAAGAGTGGTATTTGAAGTTTTTTTTATTTTTTTTCCTATTTTTTTTTTTCCATTCCAACCTACTCACATTAATACTCAGTAAATGTTTGTACGATTGGCACAGCTCCACGTTGTCCCGTCCCATTAATACATAACCCTCTCAAAGTGCTCGATCCAACTACGTGGATTGGGACTCCTAAGCATAGATATATAACCCACCTTTTCCTCTTTCCTTTTTGTGTACCAAAAGAAAAAGCTCAGTAGTAGTTTCAGTAGATCACACACACAAAAAACTATACATTAAAAGAAAAGGCCATGAAGCTCTACTCACTTCGTATGGTGATTCTTGTTCTAGCACTTCACCTTGCGTTGCAACAAACCCTAGTGGTTGAGATCGTAAACGCGACGACAATGCCGACCGTGCCGGCGCTCATCGTGTTCGGGGACTCCATCGTCGACCCGGGCAATAACAACGTGATCAAGACGATCATCAAGTGCAATTTCCCCCCGTACGGAGTCGACTTCGTCGACCACAAGCCGACCGGAAGGTTCTGCGACGGAAAGATCCCTACCGACTTCATAGGTACACACATATTAGTTTTCATAACTAACTCTACTCAAACAATATTTCTGCAAAAATTATATAAGATTCGATGTCATATTTGTAAAGGGGTTGGTGTTCTCTTTTTAGGGACATCATTTGATGTTGCCAATAGTGGAAAGTGATAGAGCAACATTTCGTACTCATATGATGATGATGATCATGACCATGATTATATTTGACATGTATTGTATACTTCGTTTCCTTCTACGTACTTTTTTTTAAAAAAAACTTTATAAGTCCTACGTATGTACTACTTTTTTAAACTGTATTTTCCTTTAGTTCTTTATACGTGTACACACGTGTACGTATTCAATGAACTATACTCTACGCATCTCTCTCTTTTTTCGTTTTCATAATGACGTTGATATTAATAGAGCAGTTTTTTTTATATGTAAATTATTAAAGAATACTCAAGCAAATTCTAATACATGAATATCTCCTGCAGCTTCTAAGCTTGGAGTGAAGGAGCTGCTACCGGCGTATCTGGGCACGTATCTAAGTCCTCAAGACCTTCTGACCGGCGTAAGCTTCGCTTCCGGTGGTACTGGATTCGACCCTCTCACTCCAAAGCTCGCGGTACATACAAATACCTGTCGTCAACTTTTTCTTACATCAACTACAATAACACACACGCACTTTCGTGCATCTCAAAAGCATCAGTAGTTATCTGCTGATGATAGGAAACGGTTCAAAAATAGTCTTAACAAGCAGTATCTGCATATGTTGGTTAATTTCAGTCGGTGTTATCGATGCCGGATCAACTGGAGCTCTTCAAGGAGTACAAAGAGAAGTTGAAATCGATTGCAGGGGAGAAGAGGGCTTCAGGAATAGTTTCCGGGAGCCTTTATGTTGTTTGTGCGGGGAGTGATGATGTGGCCAACACTTATTTTATCTCTCCCTTTCGGAAGACACACTATGACATTCCTTCTTATGCCAACTTGTTGCTGAACTCGGCTTCATCTTTTATTGAGGTAAATTTTAACTTCAAAAGTTTAAACTAGTAGAGAACGATATTTTTATATTTTATATTTAGACTCGAGATTTTTTTAATAGACCCAAAACATGGGCTTAATTAAATAGGAGGAAACTAAATAATGTTAGGAGTCTGGCGAGACTCAAATTCTGGGGCCTTCTACTTAAATATATGAAACAACCATTTTACTCTAAAAATTTACGCTGGTAGAGAATGGTGTTTAAATATTTTTATATTTAACAGTAAAAATTTAGGGATTTTATTTTTAAGCTCTCTATTCTCTACTTAGCACTTTAGTTTAATATTTTTGACGAGCAATGGTATATATCCTTGTAGATTATCTTTTTGACGTTTATCTTACAGGATCATCATCCATAATGGTCTTATCATTTTTTTTAATACTAAAGATTCGGAAGGGGTAATCTAAACTAGTGTAAGATGTACATCATGGCGTTTTAGGGCTTGGCATCGTGTGCTTCTGCTTTTTAGCAACAATAAATTTTATTTGAGTGTTTAACAAAAAAAAAATTAAAATTTTCATCGCAACTTGGGTCAAACAAAAGGTGGAATTCTAAATTTTGAAAGCAAGTGTTTTAATTTGGTACTTCTAACTTGCTGCGACGAGAAGTTATTGAAAAAAGTCTATATAATGCTTCTTTTAATAGCAGTACTATACTCTACAGTTCTACACTATGAGTAGATTGGTCCTTAACCCTAGCCTCGTCAAATATAGATCTAAATTTCGAGGAAGTCTACTATGTATCACTTACATCACATCATCAATAACCAGCCAATCACATATCTCTATTTGAGAGAAAAGTACAGTAAAAATATTTTTCTAATAATCATGATGGGACGGGTAAATCCAAGGAAAACAATCTGATCGGTTAGTGATGGCACATCAGCAATATAACTGATGAATGTTAGACTTTTTCCTAGATTTCGGATATGGATAGGATTTATAGTACATATATACTCTATATTTTCATAATAGGGATATACGTTCTTTTGATAATTAAACTATAATTCATTTGTTCTCTATATTTAATTCCATAATACGGACGTATGCAATATTGGATTCGTATCCGTATCTGAATTAAGTAAAACATGGTATATAGCCCTCTAGTTTGGGAGCTATTTACTTTACCAATATTTTTAATTAATGTGTTATATATTTGGTGGAGCCAAGTAAAGCTCCCAGTTGATTAGTGCTAATTAATGGAACAAGAAATATATATGAGAAATATTTTACCATCCAAGATCATAATTATATACACAAACAATGTCTTAAGAATAACTAAGTGAATTATCAACACTTCAATTTTAACCCATGGCTCATAGACACTGTACGTCCATTAAAAATAGAAGAGTGCACTTGAGAAAGCAATAATTGGAAAAAATAATTAAAAAAAGAAATTTCCATGGTGATGGGGCCTTTTCTACTGTTGGATGGCACTTAATGCAAATCTCAAAGCAACATTGAGTACGCACTGTCAAATTGTACAGCAAAGGGTGCATCTTTCAAAGATACGCTCTTAAATAGTAATTCAAAGGGGGCTAATTTAAACTTATTCTGATACTATATTAATCACCAAATTATTATTATAAAAAGTAATTCAGAAATAGTTTTAACAACTCATATCATATCGGAGTGAACCCATGAAACTTGCTAAACTGGATCGATATCATTGTCGCTAGCCAATACTAGTTTGATACACTTTTTAATTTCAATATTTTTTTTCTTTGAACATACATACTTTTCTATAGTTGTTGATATGCTGACGATTCTATACAGTATTTTAAATCACTGATGTATCAACAACACGTAAAAATAGTATAATTATTATGAGTGACCCGTAGGGATAAGATGGTGCTTTTATGTGGTCAGTAATCTAGGGCAATCTTTCATTTGCTGTGGAGAAGTGCATTTAAGGCCCGAGCTACTTTTCATCCAATTGGATGCCTTATATATATATATGTCCACATTATTCATGCTGCATTTATTATTATCATAATAATTGCACCCTAGCTTGTAAGAATAGCATTATTCATCTCTTTTTTGAGATGAAGTGTTGTAGTACTTGAAGTGATTTATAACGTTCCATCTGGCCACGTTCACCGATAGTTCGGTTGGTAAAATATATTTTTTGTAAAAGACAAATTACGAATCTGTGTTTAAATATTTCGTAGGCCTACAAGGATATATATATATATTCACGCACACACAAACACACACACAAAAGGTGACCTTCCATGTGCATGGTCGGATCGAAACCCTAATAATGCATTTTGTATGTTTAATGCATGAAAATATTGAGTATGGATATAACTAACTAATGAATTAGAAAAAAAAAACCTAAATTTGCACCTAGTATTGAGCAAACAAAGTAGCCCTATAAAATATCAAATCTATAGGATACCAATTTAATGAGTATGGATGGAATAATGCTAGCCCTATATATGAGTAGTAACACTCACTTTATCCACCACCAAACATCACTACAATTTTGTTCAATTTTTCCCTCGTCACTAGAGTTGCTGTTCTAATAAATTTTTTCTCTTTTTTTTTTTTGTCCCTAAGATGTCTAATCACTAGGACAATAAGGCTTCGTTTGGTTCGGGTATAAATAAGAACTGCTTATTTCAGGAATAGGTACAAGTTCGAGAACTAGACCAATTTTACGTTTGAATGAAAATTAGGTTAGTCCCAGGAATAAGAAAAATAGCGTTTGGATAAATAAGATGGAATAAAAAGAATAGTGGGTAGTTAACTAGTTATAAATAAAAAATGATGATATTACCCGCCTCATTATATTTGAATTTTAAAATTTTAATTTTGCATTTAGAATTTTAAATTTAAATTTTTAACTTTTAAATTTTAAAATTTGAAATTAAAACTAAAAGTTTTAAATTTTAAAATTTAAAAATTTAAAATTTAAATTTAAGACCAAATTTAAATTTGAAAGATATAAAATATAAAATTTTAATTTTAAAATTTAAAAATTTAAAATATCAAATTTAAAATTTAAACTTTAATTTTTTTTTTGATTAAACAGGGTAAACTTTAAAATTTAGAATTATAAATTATAAATTTTAATTTTAAGATTATAAATTTTAAATTTAAAAATTAAATTCTAATTTAAAACAAATCTCTCTCTCTCTCTAATTCAAGGTACGTGGCTACAACTTTGATGTGGAATAATCTTTTGGTTTCGAGGTTGTAGATGCTATAATGTTTAAATTTTGAAAAATAAAAATATATATACAATTTACCTGAATTTTGGCCTTTTTGATTTAATTATTCAACCTTTTTCAGGCCAATTAGTTTAGCAAAATTAAAGTTTGAATGAATTATATGAATATATATATGCTAATCATATGAGTCGTTAAATGAATTAAAAAAGAAGAGCGTAAAATCCATGTTTTTAAATGTTAGATAGTTGAATTAAAATAGATCATAGTTCAAATAAGTTTTATACATTTTTACGTTAAATAAAAAAGTAGTAACAAATATAAGAAGATCTTGAATAGCGAGAATAATAGGATTGATGTTTGCAACTCATGGGTTTATTTAAATTAATTGGTATAATCTTTAAATCCAAGCTGATCTAGGAGGCTAATTAATCCAATACCATTATCTATTTAACTAGAAAGCAATGCTCGGGTAAGCACATTGGTAATCAAAACCTAGTCCAGTGGTTGGTTCTGTCTGCTCTCCGTGAAAGTTTACAGCTCAAGCCGGTCACTCTTAGTAAGTTCTAGATTAAAAATGCAGTGTCCAAAACTCCTCTGCTATGATGCTTTATAAGCTTGCTGAAAATACGAAAAGTGTTTTGAAACTCCTACTCTCAGATGCTATAAAAGTGTTTTGGTACAAGTCACTACAGGTGTATTCAATCGCCACATTCTCAAACTAAGCCTAAGGATATCAATCGAGTCGAAATATGGCCATTTTTTTATGGTGTAGAGTATACTAGCCATAAAGTCCTACACATTGATGGTAAGATTTAGGAGTAGTTAGGTGAAATGGGGATCTTCTACAAGCATTAAATATTAAGGGGACTTAAATGTATGCATGGGTAGGAACCCCTCACCAATTTTGCATGTAGACACTCTGACCATATGACTTGATCCACATGGCTGCAGTTATTTTGCTATTAATTGGGGGGACCTCTTAATTTGCTATTTCCAGCTGGTGTTCCACGTAGTGTGGACCTACATGCATTGAAAGTAGGGGTGGCAATTCAGCTCGCTGTTCGCGAGCCAGCTCGTAGTTCGGCTCGACATGAGCTCGAGATCGAGTCGATCGTTCAGTAAACGGGCGGAACACGAGCTGAATTATTCAGCTCATTTAATAAACGAGCCGATCGAACACGAGCTGGGATCAGCTCGCTTGTGTTCCTCTCGATAACAGCTCGAATATATATATTTTATATTTATATAATTAACATAATTTATATTTATATATATAAATAAATAATTATATATATATAATACATATTTTTATTATTTGATTTTTAACCCAAACCAAATACAAAGTCCAACTCAATTATAAAAAGACTCATTTATGTATAAAGTTTCAATCATCATATCAAAATCTAATGGGTAAGATTTCATAAATTTATTTTATATATATATATATATATAGAGTTGAGCTAGAATACTTCTAAGAGTATCAAGGAGGTGGTGCTTGTGGGTTTATAGCCTTTGGATTGAGATTTGGAGGGTTGGGATGATGGTGGTAGGTGGTGGTAGGTGGTGGTAGGTGGAATAATGTTTGATCTAAAGGCTATTAGTAATTAAAAAATAGATCCAATGGCTAAAAATGTGGAAGCACCAAGGAGTTGATGCTTCCAAAAGTATTCTAGCTCAATTATATATATATATATATATATATATATATATATATATATATATATATCATTTCTAATCTTTTTGATTTGTTGTTCGTGAGCCATAAACGAGCCGAACACGAGCTGAATTTTTAGCTCGATACTTTAATGAGCCGGCCCAGCTCGCTCGTGTTGGCTCATTGACACCCCTAATTGAGAGTAAACCTTCATTTTATTTAGGCAAGTCTTACAATATATCAAATCTACTCGGTGCCCAGAGTCACAACTAAAACTTCACCTACGGTCAGGTCCTAGCTAGATTTGGGTTATTTCGAATTCTGGTGTTACTCAAAAGATTGATTTGATAAGAAAACATGACGGGATTTGTTAATTTGATATCTGATGAATCATACCACATGCAATGACTAAACACTGAAGAGAGGTAAAGGAAAAGATATTAGAATAATAGATGAAAATATTTACCAAAAATGACATATGCAAATATCGAACTAAGGATCTATTGCTATCATATTATTCAAAAGACTGATCTAATAGGAAATGAATCAGGAATAGTTTTAATTAACATTAGTTTTACCTGATTAGGGTTACTCAGGTTTGAGGTTCAAATCATTTCAGGTTCATATTGTTCGGATTTTCACGTGTGTTCAGATCGTTCTGGTTTGGACTAGCTATTACTTAATCCAACAGAATAATATTTTTTTAGCTTCAAATTACTTTTAAGATTGGATTTCCCCATTAATTCAAAGTGAGAGACTAAAATAAAATACTTTTCAAAAGTATGAGATATTGAATGTTCAACTTAAAATTTTGAGGAACGTAAAATGAAGCTCCAACAAAAGTTAGGGAACTAGTTTAACTTATATTACAAATAATGATAGGAATGATGTGCTTCTTGAAAGCAAAATGTAAATTTTATGCAACCTCATAAATTTTTTACCTTTTCTTTTCTCTCAACACAGTATTTTTATCGGCATTTACATCATTCAAAAACTTATATACCTGCATGCTTTTTACGTATTTACAATCACGCGAAGTTCTGCGAAGTTCCTTGTTCTTACACAAAACTTTTCGATTCTATCCATTGTCTCACATGATATAATATTCTTTTAAATTTTTAGGATTTGATCAGTTTAGGCGCTCGAAAAATCGGTTTTGTGGGGATGCCTCCAATTGGATGTGTACCATCCCAAAGAACCCTAGGGGGAGGAGCTCTAAGAAAATGTGCACAGGGGCACAATGAAATAGCAAATTTGTACAACAATGGCATCATCAAGGAGATAGAGAGGATTAATAAGAAGCATCAACATGAAAATACTACTGTGGTCTACATTGATATCTACACTTTCCTTTTGGACATGATTCAGCACCCGACTCGTTACGGTAAGTAATATTTGGTGGTTGTTATATTATTATTATTGTTAGAGTTGAGCTTCTTTGTATTTGTGACTTTTTAGCCGTCGGATCGTCTAAAAATCTGTGTAGCACTATTAACGTGTGTCCCATTAAATCTCCTTTACTAGTACTGTACGAATTTTGAGGTGATCCGACGTCTAAAAAATTTTAGGCACGTTGATTTCTTGTGCTTATAAAAGCACAGGAGTCAGGAGCTCAACTCTTATTATTATTATTATTATTATTTTTGTTGGTAAAAATATTTCAAAAAGAACTTCTACAACTTCTCGTACTTTTTGTTTTAGTCATCATATTTAGTAAAGTTAAAATTTATTAAATTTAACGGATCTTTAGATGATATGGCGGCTAACAAATCACAAGGACATTAATTTTCTATGTTCTTAAAAGCATAGGAGTTTGGAGCTCAACTCTTATTATTATTATTATTATTATTATTATTATTTTTGTTGGTAAAAATGTTTTAGATCTTTTTGAAATACGACACTTCTACAACTTCTCATACTTTTTATCTTAGTTATCATACTTAGTAAAGTTAAAATTTATTAAATTTAATGGATCTATCATCTATCAATCATAATTTTTGTCATTTAATTTGCCAAAAAATAGTCAAATTTATTAATAAGCTTTATTTACCAAAATTAAACATTTTATGGATTTTCATGCTGGTTTACTATAAAATTTGAGCTATTATTGATGGCTTCGTTAATCAGCTTCTACAACATTTTATGTACATCACAAAATTTTGTAGGATTTACGGTTTCGAACAAAGGGTGCTGTGGCACGGGAGATGTCGAGGTCTCGGTCTTATGCAATGGATTAACTTCGACGATTTGCGAAGATGTTTCAGAGCATGTGTTCTGGGACAGCTACCACCCTACCCAGAGAGCATACGAAATTCTCGTCGATTGGGTCATCAAAACTTATATCCACCTCTTGTTCTAGAGTACAACATTTTTCTTCGCAAATTCGATGCAATGAAATGATCATTTATTTTTAAAATAAAAAGAAAAAAGGTCCACATTTCGTATGCTTGTTAATTACTACATGTGGATTTACGCATTTCGACAAGATGTTCTCATTATCTTATATTGTTTGTTAGTAGTAATTAAATGGAACAAAATTTGCATTTGGTTGGTTATTGGTACCAATTTGTATTCGTGAACAAAATGTTCTACGCATTTTGAATCAATATCTTTTAGATTGTTTGATTATTTATATTATTGTACAAACTTTTCGTTAATTATATATATTAATTAGTAGTAAATAGCCATGTCACAAGATCTTAAATGGAAACCTTGGCCATGTTACTAATGCTGCTCCATTTAGGGACTGTTTGGTTGCATGTGATTGTAACTGCACTACAATTTTAAGTGTGCTTTTAATTATCTGCAGATTGAAATGTGGTGATTGATTTGGTGTACCTTAGTTCAACTGTTGTAGTCGGAACTATATCATGTTTAACTATAGCTATTGGAACTACACCCCTACTATATATCTAGCTAGCCACAATATCTGTTATGAGAAAAGCGGAAAAGATTTAGTTCGTCGGGTGCGAAAATACTAAAAGAGAATCGAGGAAGAGAGAAAAAATATGAAGCACACAATATTTACGTGCTTCGGCCACTGGCCTATATCCACGGGCGAAGACGGAATTGAAACTTCCATTATAGGTGTACAAAATATGCCTCTCTCACAAAATCCTAGTCTCAAAAATATACCCATACTCCCTCTCATCTGCAACACCAAATTCAATAGAATAATAGATATTTATAATAGTGACTAAATCCTAATACGATTATGAATACAAATCTACTAAGACTAGGAATATCTTAATTAGATTAGACATAAACTCAACTTAACTAATTAATGGAATAACCAAAACAAACGTTGTGGTTCCAGAATTCGAGACATATCTAACAATTTCAGCTGGAGTAGTTAGAGAAAGTAATTTTTTAACCAGCGATAAGTTTAAATGTTTAGTCATCTTTTAAATAAAAAGTATATATATTTTTTATATTGGGAGTACTCACACAGTTCCATAAGATTTCTAAATACAATTTCCAATTGCACATAAATTAAATAAATTATTTATAGCTACAACTAATGTAATTTCAGTTGCATACATTTTCTACTATACTATGAGCATATTTGGTTTAAAACTTTTGACCCAAAATCGCAATATGGGAATAGACGATTCCGATTGCGGGTGGTTGTTACGCAGGAGTCTCATTCCGATTCCACTTCAAGGATGGAATGAGAATCGTGTAATCGCCCTTTCCCAATCTGGCTTATGAGGTTGGATTGGAAAATTGAATCGCGTCGGAGTCAAAATTTATTTCCAAAATACCCCGCATATCATTATCGGTTTATATAAATTTTAATTTATATTTTTGATTTGAAAGCAAGTTTTAATTTTTAACTTCAATTTTGAATTTAAAAACTTTAGATTTTGGGTTCAAATTAAAATAAAGGTTTTGATTTTAGTTCAATAATAATGCAAATAAATTTTTTTTACAAATTTAGTTGCAGTTTTAAACTTTGATTTGAATGTTTAAATTTGAATTTGAATTCAAAATGTAAATTACTTTTATGCTTTGAATTGCCAACTTAAGCTTAGTTTTTAAATTCTTTTCAAAAGAAATTATATTTTAAATTATGACCGCTCATTTAAATCTTTATTTAAATTTTACTTTTAAGTTTAAATTTGATTCAATTTTAAATTTAGTTCCATGTTTTGATTTCCTGAACTCAATTACATTTTATATTATAAAATTAAAATTAAACTTTATTTTAATTATTTTTTGGTAGGAATCAACTATTCTTTTTCCGATTACTAATCTAAACCAAACATGTGGTATATTTATTAATTATTACATCCAACCAAAAGTAGTAAAATAAAAGAGTAACTAACCTCAGTTTTATAAAGTAGGAAAATTATGTCACCTACTCACAAATTAGACCCAGATCAAACACATATTCATATATGTATATATATGTTACATTTTCCTTTGATTAAGTTGAGAGAGATACTGAGGCTAAGATGCTTTGTTAATCTAATTAATTAATCTTAAAGCATGAAGTGCCATAATATACCTAAAAGGCTCACAATGTATATGAAAATGAGACAAGAGAATGTCTCTAAGCTTTTAGAGAATATCAAACTGCTTCTATTGAATATAAATATGTAAAATAATTAAGTCTCTGGTATCTAATAATTTAAGCTTTTAGAAAATAATGATTATTTTATATGGTATCAGCAGGAGGTTATTCAGACTTGATAGAGAGTAGAGAGTGTGTTGGATTTAAGAAAATATAATAATTAAGATACCGTTCTCTGACAGCTTCATATAGCATTTAGAGAATAACGATTGTTTCATATTTTTGTATATTAATTTTCAACTAATATACAAACATCTCTTCTATAAGTTTATGCACTTTAATTACCTCCTTGTTTTTTAAAATCCTTTATTTTGTCACCTAGAAATTTAAAACTATAGCACCTATAATCTCACTATTCGTCATCATTTTGCGCATATACCGTATGATACATCAGGATAACTACTTATGTACCCATTTTATTCTTAAGCTAGTAAATAATAGGAAATATCCTTTATAAAATTACCTAATTTGCATTCCTATCAATTCTGAGGGTATTATAGGTATCTCAAGTAAGTTACTCGGTTGTACCATATAATTTATACACAGAACAGTGACGGAATAATTACAACACTGAATTAAACACTACAACTTTAAATTTGAAGGGGATACAGAATGATAAAGCTAGCGCAAAAGCGAATACTATAAAAAAAAAAAGTTTTCTATATTTCAACCTATTTTTTCTATTAAAATTTTTAAAAAAATAAATTTAAATTTTATATGCCCTAAAAAAAGTTGGTGCTCTCTACCTAACATTCCCACGAGTTGTCTTAGGCCAGGTGGAAAATGGAAGTGCATGCATGCTTCCATTATTGGAGAAGTAGTGGGAGAAGATCACGAGCAACTTTGCACCATTTCATAGAATTTTTTTTAAAATAAATATATTAGAACCCATCACCATTTTTGGAATTGGGCCCAAAATTATACTTTACTTAATGGGCACACTCTTAATTTTTTATTTATTTTAAGGCTTAATTATAAAAAAATTTATTAGATATATCTCAAGTTTTATGTCTAATCTTATTGAGATTATTCCTAGTCGATTTGTATTCTTAATTATATTAGAATTTAGCCACTATTATAAACGTATCATTTGTTTCATTGATTTGGTACGATAGATGGAAAGGAGTATAGATGTATTTTTAGGATTAGAATTTTGTGAGAGAGACATATTTTATACACCACTTTGATTATAATGAAAATCTCCATTACATATGCCTTCGCTCGTGAACGTAGTAGGTCAGTGGCCGAACCACGTAAATATTTGAGTACTTTATTTTTTTCTATATTTTTCAATTTTCTATTGGTATTTTAATACTCGCAAACTATATTTTTTCCGCTTTTGTCGTATTAGTTTTTCTTGCACTTTAGGCCTCGTCTCATTTATCCCTCTATTAAATATTACATCAATTATTTTTTTATATACTTTACGACTGTTTCAAATAAGTTCAAAAATAAAACTGCACTATAACGAGTTAGTATATCACATCACATTATTCGACTACTAAAAAAAAAAGATAAAAGGGATCTCTTTTTTAATTAATTATGTCAAATTTGTTGCCTTATTAAATAATTTTATTTAATTTACATGATTGTATTATATGAATTATAACTAACTTTATCCGTATTTTATAAAGTTTTACAACTAAATTCAACAGTTATTCCAAATTAATTCTTACATCAATTTGAGACAAATGATAAAATATAGAAATTAAAGTAGTTGACACAAATTTTAATACAGAGAGATAATTAAGACAAGGGCTGAAGTGTAAGATGATTTTTTGTAATTTCTTTCCTAATATTAGTTCAAATTATTTGAATCATATATATGGATTGGTTATTTGGCCCAAATTAATTATTTTATTAGCCATTGATGATTAATTATTAAAATAATTTATACTTTCTTTAGTTAAAAAGTAATTAGAATGATAAAAGTGAAGAAATTATCGAATATATAAATATTTCACTTGAAAAAGAGTTTGGATAAAAAGTCGCGAAACAACGACTCAAATGAAACTGAAAACGTCAATAGGCGTAGTTACTTCCTCTACAGTTTCGTACAAACAATATTTATAAAGTATTACTGATAAACAGTCAAATTATTTTGTATGTAGAAATATTCTGCGCACGAAATTATATAAATTCGTTCTCTGTTTCAAAATGATATGTAATGGTGTATTCTTTTGTACAATTTTAACCCAAAAAAAAAAAAAGAAGGGTCAAATTAATACCGTACTAATCACGATTATTAATGCATAGCATCTGGAGAACTCACGTGGGATCACACAAAACCTTGGCCGAACCATGTACTTCATTCAATTTTCTTTTATTCCTTGTTTGATTTGGACATAAACTCTTTTGAATATAATTTTGTACTAGGTTTAGAAATTGGCAAAATAAATTAATAAGCTACTGGAAATTTCTGACTAATTTTACTGAGTTGAGCCATATAAGACAGGAAAGATATGATAAAAAAATAAATAAAGTTTTTACTTACTTATTCTTTACTGCTATTCAAAATTTTCAAATTTATTGCTATTCAAAATTTCTAGTTATTTTTCTAAAATCTAATCTCATTAGTAAACTTTAAGAAAAATAGAGATATTTGAAGAATTTTTTTTAAAAAAATCAATAAGCATATTTTGGAATAAATAAAATATTTTTGAAGATTTGAAGGACATATTAGATAATATTCCTAAAAAAAATTATAGTTATTTAAGTTTAAATAATGGAGTTCAGCTATTATTCTATTATTAGTATGATTGTTTTCTTTTTTTCCTTATAAGACGTTCTTTATGATAGAATGTTCAAATCGATGATACATACCGTTAAATATAGTTTAAAGCGTTTAATTTTTTAGAAATTAAATTTCATAATTTATTGACATAATATATCTTGTAATTAAAGGGCATCAAACTTGACATTTTTAGCGGCCGATATAGGAGGTTTCCTACTTAAAAGAGTGGAAGAATTGAGATCAGTTGAAATTTTGATAAAAACTTTTATTCACTATATAAATCAAGATCAATATTTTGATTTTGAATTTAAAAATCCTATTCCCGATGTTTAGAAGATCGTTCGATTTTGATCATTTATTTTATACCCGTTGGATGGTTTTTATTATAAAATTATAAAGTTATAAAATTTTGTTTCTAAATAGTTCACATGCTCTAGATTATGTTTAATAGTATGAATCATCGATTCAGAAGTTTCATCATCGAAAATGACTTATAAATACGAAGACGATCGTATCGTAGTAATAAAAATATAATAGCCGAACTCAATATAGAGAGTAGAGCCGGAATACTATTAATAATATGAAAATAATGTTTACGATCAATTTTTTGACCGTTAGATATCCAAGATTTAGTAAAAATTAGAGAAATAATAATAATTTTTTAAAAAATGATAGTAAATACTAATTATATACAACTAGACTGGTACTATACTCTTATGAGTATAGACCCCTTTGTACTCATAAATTTTTAGATGTTGGATGAATGGATGTGCAGTTAAGATGATAGTGGTTTCTTAGGGTTGAGTGTGTGGTTGGTTGAATAGTATGATCTAACGGCTGGAAATGATCTAAAAGGTAGATCTAACGGTCGAAAACTTATGAGTACAAAAAAATCTATACTCATAAGAGTTGTGAGACCCCAGATAGTCCTATATATGAAATATAATAGAGCTAAACTCTCAATCCGGCTTAAGTATTTTAGATGGTGGCTAGATCTAAGAGGTTGTGAGAATTGAGCGTGCTAGGACGAAAGTAGTCCTAGAATAGATGATCCTCTGGAAAGTTGGAGCGTCACAAGCTAGAGTATAGTAGCCGAACTCATACTACTAATAACATAATAGATAAACTCTATATATATAAATAGAAATATAAATATAAATATTATGATTAGGAGAGGGGCAGAAAAGCACTTCCTCTGCGGACAAAAAGGGGTTATGCTTAGCTGTCTTTGTCTCACTACAGTGGTCCCCACGTGGCAGTTAAAGATTTGGATGCATTAACCGGAGAGAAACAGCTCAGCGTAATTCCCTCCAAATTCACTCTCCGACTCTAGACTCTAGAATATTAGCCCACACTTCATATAAAATTTACATTTATTTGCCATCAAAGCAAGAGAAATACTATTTGTATATTCAAAACAGAGCGTAAATTTTATACTTTTACCATGCAATGGTGACAGTCAAATATATCCCCACAAATTAACAAGGGTTAATTACATACAGATTCCCACAAATATAGTGAATAGTAAATATATTTCTGTAAAGATCTTAACCTTTATAGATATGTTCCTCTGGTTTGTTGCTGTTAAAGAACTGTTTATTTTTTAACAGTGAATACGTGAAATGACTTTTTTACTCTCACAAAAATATCTCTCTAAAAAGAGGATGAGAAAAGAAGAAGAAGAAGGCGGCGGTGCCTCGCCGGCCACCCTACCCTCGCCCGCCTCGGACCGGCTCTTCACGCCGCTGCCGTGCTGCCGGAGATGGGGAGATCCATCTCCCCATCACACTGAAGATGGGTATATAGAGAGAGAGAGGGTTAGAGAGAGAGAGCTCGAGTTCGGCCATGTCGGGGAGGATACGAAAAAGGAGAAGAAGAAGAAGGCGGCGGCGGCGGCCGCTTCCTCCGCGACCACGGCTCCTCCCATCGCTCGCGGCATCTCCTCCCTCGCCGTTGGTCGCGGAGGAAGCGGCCACCGCCGCCGCCCGCATCCTTCGCTGCAAAGGACGCCGTCGACGGCAACGACGACGCCACCGCCGAATCGGACGGTGGAGATCGGCCCGCGTTATTTCCGATCAAGGAAGAGGAAGAGGAAAAAGATGAGGGTAAAATTGTCAATTCACTTTATTAACTAACCATGGTTAAGCAATTTAATTATGGTTAACTAAGTTTTTCTAACAGATACTAACGACAGGAACATATTTGCAGACGTTAGGATTTTTGTAGGGATGTTTTACAAAAGTTAAACTTTGCAGGAATATATTTGCTATTCACTATTTTTGTGGGAACCTGTATGCAATTAATCCAATTAACAAATATAACAAAGTTCGAAAAATATTATCATATGTTTTTTTTAGAGCAAATTATTACACTTTTGATCCTCAAACTGTGAGTCGCGTGATATTTTGGTCCTTAAATTTTAATATATCAAATTTTTTAGTTCAAATTTTTTAAATTATTGTAATCAAGTCTCACACCCAATTTAATTAGGTAAATATTGAAAAATTATTAATATAGATGTGATATAGTTTCTTAACTAAAGAAAATATTCATATTTATGTATCTATCAACTCTTAAGTCTTAATTCCATCTCACATTTTAGTTGTATTACTTGTATATTAAGTTTCTGCCATTAATTGAAACCTGAGTAGAAATTCAGGCATTAGTTCACAAATAGAATCATGCCTCAGAATAAAAAAGAAAAATATTTTGAAAACACATTATCTAACTCTATAGAGTAAAAAAGAGTTATAATAAAGCATATCAAAATATACTTCTTTGTTCTCGGTTGAGAGTCTTTTGCTTCAACGGAGGTAAAGTTTATATAGTTTTAGCTGTAGTACAGTTAAAATAAAAATTCATTCGTGTCCTCCTATCGTTTGTATTGTAATATTAAAGTTTTTTCAATTTTATTATTTATTTAGTCGAAAGTGAACGACATAAAAGTTAGAAATAGAAAAGATAAGTTGATATTTTATATTTTATCTTTTTTTTTTTCCGTAAAAGACTGTGGTCTGAAATAAAGAGTTTGAGTTTTAGCCGAAGGTAAAGTTATAATAAATCAAACAACAAAAGTGAATTTTTATAATAAAACAACGCAATAATATTATTGTAACCAAACTATTAATAAATAAATAAACACTTTTATCACATGTAATAATGTATTGAATCCTAGTGACCCAGAGGGAGCCTGAGAATTCCAATGGCCAAAAAAATAAAAAAAAATTTCAAATATCATTTATATGGTTTCGTACTTTCTCACGTTAGTATCCTGTGGTTTAAAGTGTATCACTTTAGTACCTTGTGATTTTATTTTTTTCTTTTTCTTATTCCTTTTGTTATTTTTTTCGTTAAATCAGTAAGAAGTTAAAACCACAGGGTACTAAAATAAATATTTGATAATCAGAGGTGGATTATCTGAAGGTTTTTTTTATATGATTTAACGAAAAAATTAATAAAAAGAACAAAAAAAAGAAGGGATAACTTCAAATACCACCCCTGTGGTTTCGTGCTTTATCACTTTAGTGCCATGTGGTTTAAAACGTATCACTTTAGTACCCTGTGGTTTGATTATTCTTTTTTGTTATCTTTTCGTTAATTTTTTCGTTAAATAAATGAGAAAGTTAAAACTACAGGATAATAAAGTGAATATTCGATAAATCATAGGTGGGATATTTGAAGTTTTTCTGTATAATTTAACGAAAAAATTAACGAAAAGATAACAAAAAAAGAGAATAATCAAACCACAGGGTACTAAAATGATACGTTTTAAACCACAGGATACTAAAGTGAGAAAGCACGAAACCATAAGGGTGGTATTTGAAGTTATTCTAAAAAAGAAACCACATGATACTAAAATAATACGCTTTAAACTACATGGTATTAAAATAAGAAAGTGCGAAATCACATGAATGGTATATGAAGGTATATGAAGTTTTTCCAAAAAAGAAAATAGGCAGGGGTATTTTCGTAAATATACCGTCGACTCACGGGCACACTACGTACTGCCCCCCTCTTAATTATTCCTTCGTCGTTACTCTCTCCTTCTCTCTCCTCCCTCTACTTGTCGAGTGTGGAGTTTCTCTCTCTAGAGAGAGAGAGAGAGAGAGTGGGGACGAAGAAGCCCAAACAAAAAGAAGGGCAACAATGGCGGAGGAGGTCGCGTGCGTCCAACCCATCCCCAAACATTTACGCAAAATCCCCCCTTAAAGTTCGCATCTTTGCAGACCCGTCACCTCTCTGCTCCCAAATCAAGGTACAATTTGACCATTTTTGTGTTCCTTTTATTTTTTTTTATTTTTTGGTTGAATTGAAGAGGATTTGATGTTTCGATTCTAATGTCGCAGGATCAGATTCGTAGATTTGATGTGGTAGAGGCTTTTTTTTTTTTTTGTTGAGGCTAAAGTGTTTGATGAGTACCCAAAAAGATCGATTCTGAATCCAAAAAGAGAGAGAGAGAGAAAAAAAAAAGGTGAAGGTTTTGAGATTTTGACCCCTTTTTCTAAAGCTTCCTTTGAAATGCTGTCTCTGGAGCTCTAATTAGCAATTCACAGGTACAATTTCAAGAAAACACTCGAATTTAGTGTTTTTCCAACCTTTTGTTTAATTATCTGATCATTTTTTGTTCGTTTTTGTAAAAAATTACTCAGGGTTTCAAGATCAAGAGAAAAATGCTGGTACTTGGGGGGAATTGTAGAATTGTAGAGCAGTAGTTGCAGTAGTGTGGTGGAATTTGGGGTTGGATTTGTAGATTAATTAGTAATTGCGGTACTGTTGTGGAATTTGGGGTTGGATTTGTAGATTAATTAGTGGTTGTAGTAGTGTTGTGGAATTTGGGGTTGGATTTGTAGATTAATTAGTGGTTGTAGTAGTGTTGTGGAATTTGGGGTTGGATTTGTGGAGTAGTGGTTGAAGTAGTGTTTTTGGAATTTGGGGTTGGATTTTTGGCGTAGTAGTTGCAGTAGTGTTGTGGAATTTGGGGTTGGATTTGTAGAGTAGTCGCCGCAGTAGTGTTGTGGGAATTTGGGGTTGGTATAGTGGTAAAAACCGGCGGTCGCAATGGCGTCGTGGGATCAGCTCGGCGAGCTGGCGAATGTGGCCCAGCTGACGGGGCTCGACGCCGTCCGCCTGATCGGGATGATCGCGCGGGCGGCGACGACGGCGCGGATGCACAAGCGCAACTGCCGCCAGTTCGCGCAGCATCTGAAGCTGATCGGGAATCTCTTGGAGCAGCTGAAGATTTCGGAGCTGAAGAAATACCCGGAGACGCGGGAGCCGCTGGAGCAGCTCGAGGACGCACTCCGCCGCTCCTACATCCTCGTGAACAGCTGCCAGGACCGCAGCTACCTGTATCTCTTGGCCATGGGGTGGAACATTGTGTACCAGTTCCGCAAGGCGCAGAACGAGATCGACCGCTATCTCCGGATCGTCCCCCTCATCACCCTCGTCGACAATGCTCGAGTCAGGGTATGAATTCTTATTTCATGTACATTATGATAATAGTGTTAGAGATTCGTCAAACTGAGCATCTGTTACCCAAAAGACCGATCTGATAGAAAATGGGCTCAGAAGTATGTATAACACCCTGGTTAGGAACGAAAGACTCGTGGAATTGACGGGTAAGGGAAGAGATGGGAATTAACCCATTGAATAAATCCATTAAATGGATGCCGAAGGTGGGGAGGATCTTAGGATTGGGTGATAGGAAACGGGCCTAGAAATGTATTTAACAGAAGGTATATTCAAGAAAGATACAGAGAATTTATATAGTTTAGATGTCGCTTTCGGAATCTAGAAATTGCACCTGTGGCACGGTAGACACTGTCATAGTAGTTAAAAAAAACATTTCTCTGTTGGACGAAAGCTCGAAGAGACCTTCTATCTTTCCAGCTTTTACTTATATTATATTGATTCTTTGTAATTTTGGATGCGAGTTATGGAGTATGTTCTCTGTTCATCAATTGCTGAGATAATCAAATATTTAGTAGGGAAAGAATGTTCTTATTCTTTTCTCTACTTTTTGTGGTTGAATGCATGAGCTCAGCATTGACCCTGTTGAGTTTGGTGCTAGAGTTTATAGTTATTTATTGGTTTTCAGTATTATCATGGGTGGTAGATCTTTCTTTTTGTTTGTTTAGGTTGGTAAGAGTGACTTAGATATGCAAACAAATTCATTTGGTTGAATGTCATTTTCGTGGGCCGTGATCATCCAATACCTTCATAACCTAAAAACTTAAGTTACAAACCCTTTCTTGAACTTAAAAACTGGTAAGTAGGCTGTCAAGTGGAAGATGGTACTAGAGTAAAAACTAATTCACAAAAGTAGCATGACTAGTGTACCACTCCAAATAGTTGCCATCAATCAATTTCATCATATTGTTGTGAACCAATGATGGAGCTATGTATAGACCCAACGTGGCCATGGCCCCGGCCCCTCTCAACTTTTTAAAATTTACTTAATAGTCCTTAGAAGCTAATGAACTTTTAGTTATTCTGAAAAGTGTATGGGCCTATCTTGTAAAAAAGTCTTTGGTGTCAACATGAGCTCTCTCTCTCTCTCTCTCTTCTTATTTGTTTTGTAAGTGAAAAGGTACTAAGAACCTCTTAGTTATAGGACATTTAAAAATAAATCTCTCAACTTCAAATATTTTGTTTAATACATTCTTATCTTCTAATTATTTTGGGAGAGCAATTTTATTTAACTAAATAAAATATTATGTTAAATTGAATAGCCCTTCTAGCTAATAGTCATTGATTGTTATAATTTTATTTATTAAAAAATAAAAAATTAGATCACTAACTGAATTACTGTTAAATTTAGTTAAATTCCTAAGTTATTTGAATGGAATAATACAAATAAAAGAATTAGAAGCTAAATGAGTGTAAATATAAAAATAAAGTTAATTTTTTTTACATTAATTATTTGATCAATAAATTTTCTCATTAAAAATTTGATTAGGTAAAATCTTATTTATCCGCTAAAATTTCTATTTGTATATATTTTGACCCCTCTCATGATTGAATTCTGGCTTGGGCCCTATTGTGAATGTTAGCTGGTGTATTTTGTTTTTTTGTCAACCTACTGGGAAGAAACAAACTGTATAGATTGAATTTTCTTAACTTTTACCTTTTCTTTGTATGTTAGGATTAATGTATGAATTACCATGACCATTTATTGCAAATGTGTGAACTTCATATGCCGGTTGTTGGGTCCTGCTTCTCATTGAGAAGTTTCTGTTGGCTTTCTTGATCTCACTCGGTGACTGAGATTGATTTAGTTATCCCATGAAAGTAAAGTAATCTTTTTTGTCATTTTTTTATACGCGTGTGTCAAGTATTTTGTTTTTCCCTCTTATATAACAGGAACGACTAGAGTATATTGAAAAGGATCAATGTGAATATACTTTTGATGAAGAGGACAGAAAGGTGCAAGATGTGTTATTCAATCCCGATCCTTGTAGGAATCAGACAGTGGTGCTCAAAAAGACTCTTTCTTGTTCTTATCCAAACTTGCCCTTTGATCAAGCCCTTCAAAAAGAAAATGAAAAGCTCCAAATGGAACTTCAACGGTCGCAGAGCAATATGGATATTGGACAGTGTGAAGTTATTCAACGTTTGCTTGGAGTGACTGAAACTGTGGCTAGTACCCTACAAGAGAAGACTACGAACCTCAAGGATTCCAAAAAGGTGGAGTCAGAATATTTAGACACCAATGATGATAAAGCTCATTCGTTTGACGAAGACTACACTAGCAAACAAAGTGCTTATGTGGCATCAAGGTCAGCTTTTGTTATGGTTTTGCCTAATGAAGATGCGGTGCATTTACTGAGTGAAACTGATTTCCACTATTGAGTTATGATTTCCTTCTGTTCATTGTTTTACCTGCTTCTTTTTTATCTACTTTTTTTGTTTTCGCTTTGTGTTCACCTTACTAGGACATTCGAGGAAAATTTTCTTCATCTAGTGGAATATTCTTTTGAGCAACAGAGGTTATGTTAGTTTGTAGTGCAACTATGCTACTTACATGATAACAGAACTGTTTTGTAATGCACCTTACTCTATTTTGTTAGTTTGGTTCACAGCACAAAGCAAACTAATGTTGTAAATGTGCTATTAAAGTTCTATAGGAGGGAAAGTGCAGGGGTGATTTTGGGAATTTAGCCTTATAAATTCGCTTATAAACTTGTTGCTGATGTTCACCGTGGAAAAGATACTAAATTTGCATGATGTTCTCTAATCATTGTTTAAACTTTGCATATTACTACTAAGCTACCTTATGGTGACACTTTGAATCAACCAGTTAATTCTTTCTTTACCTTAATAGCTATTGATATTTGCGATTCTTTTGTCCTTCATGCAATTTGAGGATGGTCCATGAATTCAGCCATGCTAGATTAGTTTTATGAAGTTCTTACGACATATGGCAATTCCATGTAGAAATGCTTCTCCAGTGTCGTCTGGTCGTGACTTGATCTCAAATAGAGGATCATACAGACGTGAAGAATGGAATGCAGATTTACTCGGTTGCTGTTCAGAGCCTTATTTATGTATGTCAGATTTTACGATCTGCAGTTTTATACTCTTACGAACGCTTGATTTGCTTACTATGTGTTCTTAATTACATTCTTTCTTGAGAATTTCCCTGTCAATTATCTGTAAGGAGATATTCATCTCAGTTATTTGGTTCAGTTCATGAGTTTATGTTGTTATGGGATGCAGGTAACTTGACATTAGTGCTTGATTATACTTGGATATTGTCCTTACAAGAAAACAAAATGCATTGCTTGTTTAGCAGTAATGCAGCCGTAACATGCAATAAGTAATGCTAACGAACATTTGCTAATTAATTTGGAAAATAAAATTAAACGAACAAAAAGAACTGGGTCATTTAATTTCAAACTTGTATCCTGGTTTTGATTATACGCTTTTCAAAGTGAATTGCATGGTGCAATCTTTCTAGTACCATATGAATCTTAACTCGCCATTAGATCTCCACCCTTTGTTAATGAACTGTGGAATAGATGATGTGCTCCAATTCCATCAGGGGATGAGGATATCTAATCTCATCTCTCTAATTATGGGGCATAAGCCCATTGAACTTCCAAATGGTAAAATTGTATGGACACCCCCATCAACTATAGGCCATTTTGAAATAGACTCATATTGTTTACCATTGGCAGGCCTCTAACCATTGATTTAAGCCGTATCGTCACAATATGCTTCTTTCTTCTATGGCGCACTTCATTTGCTTAACGATGTTTGTATGTTAATTATCTTTTTCGTTTTCCTTATGAATTTTTTTCGATATTTTGTAGGTTTGAAGACTTTCTTTTATCCATGCGGGACATTCTCAAAGATAGCAACAGTTGCAAAAAGCAGGCCAGTTTGTAAGTATATATTGCCAACAAACTTGATTTTTATTTTCCCCCATCTAATATATCTGACTTGATTATGAGTTGATTATAAGTTGGTCATGCTTTACTGCTCATTGTTACTTCCCCCTAAAAGCCACCATTTGCTATTATTAATTCCACATTTACTTGTGAAAGAAACGTCTAGAACAGTAAAACAAATGAGTTTAGATTACTAACTACTATATTTCATTTTTATCTGCTACAATTTAGAGCATCCAGGCATATTTCAGTCTCTATAGTTTTTAGCATTACCTATGTGAAATGTGTCGGATCTTTGGCGCTAACCATTAATCCCAAAAGCTCGAGCTGTTAGAAATACGCAACCAATTCACTTAAAGCGTACAGATACAGTGCCCATGGGTCTCGATTGTGACTCGGCCCAACTAGCCTCACGCCACTTTGAACATGACTCGGCCCTCCCAGCCTCACGTCATTTCGAACATGACTCGGCCGCACATGGCCTCCCGCCACAGGGCAGGATGTTGGCCCATTTAAGCCAACAAAATGGATGTCAAAATATGGATTTAGAACAAGATATCTAATCTTGAGTGTAAAATGAAAGAAGTCCAAAAGGCACCGTAATCAGCAGATATAGAGCATCTTTTGTTTTTTCCATTTATACAATTTCATGATTTATTTTGTCGACAAACTTCTTTTTTCGTGATCTGATTCTGCATTTGGACTTGACTCAGTTCAACGATTCAAAATTTCTCTACTTTAGTATAAATTATTTTTATATACCAAAAACATTTGAAAGTGGATAATATGATTGAGCAAGTTCTTATTTTCCAGAATGATAGTCGTTCGGTCATTAGTGGTTTTTTTTTTTTTTTTTACATTTGTTGTAAAAGTGAATGCAAGGATTTGTGCGTAATAACGAGAGGTTTTTTTCATCAGCTTCTGCAGAAGCGTGCAATGACCTCATGGCATATTCACTGATATTATCATGTTGTTGCTACACCTGCTGTGTAAGAAGGAAGCTTCGCAAGATGCTGAATATTACGGTAACTATTCCTTGCCTAAATTCTTCCAAACTTTCTGCCCATTAATCAGAACAGATTCTAACTTGACGTCAAATCAAGAAAGAGGTCCCATTTTGGCAAATATTGAACGTTGAGAGACCTTCGAAGTCGTTTTAATTTGTCATTTTATATTGTAATATTGTCTCTATCTTTACTTCTGATGTCCTCACAGAGCAATCATGATTAATTGAAGCTTTTGATTACTGGGTTTAATTAATGCTATAACCAAAAAAATCAAGTTCCTCTTAACGAAGTACTTGAGAGGAAAAGCTCTGTTGACTTAAAAAGGTTTCTTACTGTATCCCAAACAACATCTTATCATCTATGGCTTCACTTATGGCAGGGGGGTTTCTGCGATGACTTCCTCTCACATCTGATGTGCTGCTGTTGTGCCCTTGTTCAAGAATGGCGCGAAGTAGAGTTTCGTGGGGCTTATGGTACCTTTCTTCTTCTTCCTCTTCTTTTTAAATTTTTGGCGACATCTTAATTGTGGGATTGAAATTTTGACTTCGTAGTTACAATTTGTGTATAGGCACTGAGAAGACAAAAACAAGCCCCCCACCTTCTCAGTACATGGAATCGTAAGTCGCAGATACCAGTTGTGCTTCAGCTTGGCTTGTAGAGTCTCTAGTCTATTAATTCTAATGTATGAAAGTTAACTAATGGCTTTACGGAGCCTACTATACATAGTTGACAGTTTACAATGTTTGTCTTGTTATTCCAGTTGGGTATTTGCTTGTATACCTCATATTGATCCTTGCTTTGTATTATATACATATGTTGTTGTGGAATGGTGTTGCTTCATTAGTGGACAGTGTGTTGGCTTATTTTTTGATGTAGTTGCATTGTCGAAATGCGCCGTTGTAGTATGTTGTGGGACTGCGAAAACTAACTTCAACAAGCAAAATTCTGGGAGTGGAAAACACTGGTGTACCAGCTGAGCTGTGTTTTGTGAAGCAAGTTTCTTAGCATGAATGGAGTTTTCATCTGTCAGAGTGTTTAAGTTGTTTGTGTGCAGCATAGCATCATCTGAATAAATTATATCTCCCTTTGCAAGGATCCGGTGACGCATTATCTGTAGCTCTGAGTGCAGGATTTTTGTGCTCACAGGATGAACCCATCTTCTGATGACGGTGGAATATTCTTCCAAATTATCGCATCGGTAGACTCTCGTATGGTTTGGATACCTAAAGTATAGACTACTGTAAATTGGCTATCCAAAATTTTGATTTTACTATCCAACTTCTTTACAGGTTTAGTTAGTGTACTCTATGTAATTCTTGTAATTATAAATTTATTAAAATAAGTAATTAGTTTAAATTTTAAAGTCTTAGTGCTGTTGATTTATTCAAATTAAACAAATTGAAATGTTGGATAATAAAATTAAAATTTTGAAAAGTTGAATAGCTCAAAATGATTCATAGTTCAGATAAATTTTTTTTTTTTTTTTTTTTTTTATTGTTATAGTTAAATAATTTATAATATACTTTAGCTAGGAGATGGATGACAAATTTTAAATAAAAATAAAAAAAGTCAAAATAAATTTGCTTTTAAGTTTTTAATCTTCGGCGCCAAACAAGCAGTTTAGATGTAAAAATTGGGTATAATTCATGATCCATACCTACACTTTATATACAGATTTTATTAGGCATGTAAGTAATTTTATTTTTTTTTACTTTTAATTATATGATGGTGACTGAAATTATATTGTATTTAATAAAAATGTCCAAGTTTCAGAGAACGGCCAAGGGTATTATGGTCTTTTCACTTCCCTTATCTATCCCTGCGTTACTAATAAACGTAAGGTCCCAACCCACTGTTCTCTTATCGACCTTAATTCAATGCGCACCATGCAACCAATTTTCCTACCAAAAAAAAACAAAAAACAAAATAAACATAAAATAATAATAATAATAATAATAATTTAAACTCTACCTACATTCAGATAATAACAGCAAATTTGATAGCCTCATATACATACACACGTAGGTATAAAAAAATTAAGAACACAAAAAAATAAAAAAAGAGCCTATTTTTATCAAACCTGAAGCTCATACTCTTGCTGAGGCTAAGAGATCGAAATGGCGAAGCCCATCTCTATTGAGGTGTGGAATCCGAGCGGAAAATACAGAGTGATCAGCACCAAACCCATGCCCGGCAGCCGTTGGATCCGCCTCCTCACCGACCAAGATTGCCGCGTCGAGGCATCGCACACTCTCCTCTAGTCTTTCTTTTCTCTGATACGATCGTTTCGCATTATTTAACATGATATCAGTGTCTTGCGTTCAAAACCTCTGATAACTTAAACTTTCACTGATACAATTATTTTTATACTATTTAATATGATATCAGCGTCTTGCATTTGAGTTTTACCGGTTTCTTGTGTGCTTCGAGATTCGAAAGAACGATAATTGTTTTACATCATTTAATAATTTTTTTTTTGAATTTAGATTTGCACTGAGAAGAAGACCATTTTGTCAGTTGAGGATATCCTTGCACTCATTGGTGACAGATGTGATGGGGTGATTGGGCAGGTAAAGGAAAAGCTGATTTCACTCTTTATTATTATTATTATTATTTTTTTGCTTTTTACTAATGGGTAATAAATTGCACCAATTATTTGATTTGTAAGTGAAAAAAAGATTGCGACTCAGTGGGTGATCATACTGAAATTAATCGGTAAAAATTTATAAAATTTATCTGAACGATGAACTATTTTGAGTTAGCTGTTCAATCTTTCAAAATTTTGATTTTACTATCTAACATTTAAATTTACATGACTTGAGTCAGTCAACGAGACTTTGACTTCAAAATTTGAATGTGTTGTTTATCTTTACAAGTTTAGTTATTATACTTCATATAATTCTTAGTCAAAGTATCATCGACTGACTCAAATCAAATAAATTGAAAGGTTGTCTAGTAAAATCAGAATTTTGATAGGTTGGATAGAATGATTTAAGTGCCCATCGGCACGGACCGTATCTACCGTGCCGTATCGTGCCAACAAGATATCGGCACGATACAGCCCCCGTGCCGATAGCACAGCTCAAAACCCTCTATTCTATAAATTAATAAGTAATTTTCTCAATAAAATTCAAAAGATTTGATAAAGATACATAATTAACCGTTAGAATATTTTGTTGCTAAAGAAAATAAATATTTCATGCTATTATGTGTTGGCACACATGAATTTTTTGTGACCGGCACGCATCGGCACAGCCCGGCACGCACTATGTCGTACAATACCGGCAAGTTTCAGGCATGACTCCGTACCACGACACTTAAATCCTTGGTTGAATACCCACTTCAAAATGGTCCGAAGTTCAGATAAATTCTGTACGTTTTTACCAAATTAATATGAGATAAATGAAAAGAAGCATGAAACATTTCCAAGGATTCGGAGTATCAAAATACCATTAGGGAGGATTTAATAGAAGTGCTGGGGCTACTAATGCAATTTATCCCTTTTTTTTTATAGTTACTTGATACAGAAACTGGCTAGAGCTTATTCTGATTTTTTGGCATTTGTGATGTGTTTGTTTTAATGTCTGGGTGAGCTGCAGTTAACAGAGGACTGGGGGGAGGTGCTGTTCTCTGCACTGAAGAGAGCAGGTGGGACTGCTTTCAGCAACATGGCTGTTGGTTACAACAATGTCGACGTCGGTGCCGCTGCCAAGTACGGAATTGCTGTTGGAAACACCCCGGTAAGTTTGAATTCCGCTTTACGTCGGCCTGCTTCTGCTTTTGCTTTCGACAACAGTCATCTCCTGTAATGTGTTTTCCAATCAAAAGTCTAAAGTGTCTGCTGTAGCGGCAGAAAGCTAAAATGAGATTCTGGGCTTCTGCTTATGCTACAGAGAGATAGCGGACATAACAAAAAATGATTAGCAATAACACAACAAACAAGTGTTATATGTAGGTTATCGTGTTCTTATATTTATAGAGTTTTTGCAGCTATTAAATTAATGGCACTATTCTGAATTTGAAACTTCTGACTTCTTCTTGTGCTTCGTAGGGAGTTCTTACGGAAACAACTGCAGAATTAGCTGCATCACTTTCTCTGGCGGCGGCCAGAAGAATAGTTGAAGCAGATCAGTTCATGAGAGCAGGCCTCTATGATGGATGGCTTCCCAATCTGTATGAAATGTTTACACTTAATGTTTATCATAGTCTTGTAGAGTTGTTGTTGTTGTTGTCAGAAAAATCGGTTTAATTCCGCCATCTCATTAGGTTTGTCGGAAATCTGCTGAAGGGACAGACTGTCGGAGTTATTGGAGCCGGTCGTATCGGATCAGCGTATGCCAGGATGATGGTATTATATTCATGCTATGAACAACCATAGTCTAATGTTCTTTTTTTATGATGCTTCGCAATTTGGTCATATGAAGAAAAGGTAAAATTTAAAGAAAACGGCTAAAACTGACAGAAGAAGTTATCAGCGAAATTATTCCATAACTGCGGCCAAAACTGTCGGAGATTATGGAAGTAGTCATTTCCCTTTACTAATCAATACTTTTGTTGATATAATTTTATAAACTTCGGTAGTAATTAGTTGCGCTAACAAGCAAGTTATCAATGCACGAGTTACTCTCGGTACCCAAAATAATAAGATGGTGGCTTTATATGCTCTTCAGATAACATTTAATCGCATTCAGTGTCACTCACGCAGTATACGAGATAGAAGCAGTAAAGGATAAAAAAAAATTTGCGCTTTCTTTATATTTGCTTTGTTGCCGCATCTGATTTCCTTCTTTGGACAGATTGAGGGTTTTAAGATGAACCTAATATACTACGATCTGTACCAAGCAACACGACTCGAGAAATTCGTTACAGGCATGCTCATTTGAACTTAAATATAAACTTTTCTTTTTCCCAACAAAAAAGAATGTCTTTGATCTTCTTGTTTCCCTGCAGCATATGGGCAGTTTCTGAAAGCAAATGGTGAGCAGCCTGTCACATGGAAAAGGGCTGCCACGATGGAGGATGTTCTGCGCGAGGCTGACGTGGTCAGATCTTCATGCTTTTCACTATTATTTTACCATATTTGCTATCTGATTACATCTTGTACAGCTGAACTAATACAATGCAATATGTGTTCTTTGCAGATAAGTCTGCATCCGGTTCTCGATAAAACTACGTATCATCTTATAAACAAGGACAGACTGGCCATCATGAAGAAGGTTTAACTCCCCTCCCTTCAGTTATTTACATCAACAAATGCGACTGACAATCGATTACTGCATGCAGGAGGCAATTCTCGTGAATGCGAGCAGAGGGCCAGTAATCGACGAAGCGGCCTTGGTGGAACACCTGAAAGTAAACCCTATGTTCCGCGTCGGGCTCGACGTCTTCGAGGTACTCTTAAAATTCGAAACCTAGTACTACTTGACGACACCGATATTACTGCAATAAACCTGTCGTTAAATTCGACAGGACGAACCGTACATGAAACCTGGACTAGCTGACCAAAAGAACGCCGTCGTAGTACCGCACATTGCATCTGCCTCGAAGGTAACCCGCAGTTGATTCTTTCCTGCATCTAATTTTACGTAATTCTGTTCACCAATGCGGTCTGTCGATTTCACTTGTGTCTCAGTGGACTCGCGAAGGAATGGCGACGCTTGCTGCTTTGAATGTTCTGGTAAGCACAAGTTACTAGTCGGTACGATTTCAATTTAAAACATCAAAAGTTCGCGTAAAATGGACCAAAAAAGTGTTCTTTTGTATCTGAACAAACAGGGTAAGATCAAAGGATACCCGATATGGGCCAACCCCAATAGTGTTGAGCCTTTCTTGGATGAAACCGCTCCGGCTCCAGCGGCTTGTCCAAGCATTGTGAATGCGAAGCAACTCGGTACGCCTCGACCTCGTGTGAACTGAAAACAGTTCTTCTGCAGTTTCTGAACTGACAGTTGATATTCTTTTTCTTCCTTTTTCTTTGGTAGGATTGTCTGCCTCAAAGCTGTAAGGGATTGATGGCCAGATTATGAAGAAGATAAAAAAGGCAAAGAGCATAGTATGATGATCTTGTGCAGAATAAGTTGGGCCTTTTCGGTTAATTTCTGCGAGTAATAAGTGACTTTGTATATTGAATCTCATTACATGAATGTTACTTAATTACATAGTAATTTGGTAGTAAAATATTTCTTTCTTTAGTAGTACATAACTTGAGCATGCATAGTTTTGCTTCACCTAGTATGAAAGCAAAGTTTAAGTCATGCGTTTTTAGTTGTTTTCGAGTGCGACTTTGTCGAGGAGCTCCTCAGTGAAATTTCGTAGACACATTTTGGGTAAATACTCAGTCCACTAACACTAGTAACTTGTTGAACTTAACTCACTAGTACTGATAACTCGTTGGACCTAAATCACCAATTTAAAATTCTTATATCCAGTTATTATTAATAAGGTCTCTAGTTCTTTATATTTTCAATCATTTTCATTTTCTTACCCGATGTGGACTATTGGGATGTCAAATTTTAAAAAAAATTATATACTATAAGTAAATTTGTAAGTTTTTCAAAACAAATGCTTTGAAGATTATATAGATATAATCTATAATATTTGAAGAGATAAGATATAAAAAATTATAAATATTTAATCTATTATTTGGAAATATTTTAAATTTTGCATATAATTTTTTTAAATATCATAAAATATAATATCTATTATATTAAAGGGATAAATCCTAATATTTCTCTTAAAATTATACAAATAACTGATATGTCCCTTGAAATTTTAAAATAATCTATTTATCCTTCCAAAATTTTAATATATTGTACAAATACTCCTCCATTAACGTGCTTCGTTCATTTCTTTTAGAAATAAACTTAGCTGTAAATGTGAATCAATTAGGATTCGAATTTGGGACCTCGGATATCAACCACTAAGCCCTTTGCCGCTTGAACCAGGGACGGTCGGTACTAAACCATTTTGATTTTAGTAAATAAAATAAGAGTGATAAGACAAGTAAAATGAAAAAAAGAAAAGCCATTAGATTGTGGTTGTTATAAGATTACAACCCAAAATGGGCTGTAGATCTGGCACAACTTTTTTTAAAAATATTGTGATATTTGCAGAATGCGGGAAAAAAAAAAAAAAAAAATTAGTGGATGAGTGATATAAAGTTGTATGTGACAATATATTGAAAATTTGAAAGGTTATATCGATTATTTTAAAATTTAAAAGGATATACCAATTATTTATAAACTTTTAAGGAATACATTAATATTTATTTCTACATTAAATTATAATCTTGAAGAAAATTCAAAATAAATTTTATGATAAGTAAGGGTGGACTAGGTCCACGGAATAATTTCTCTCCAAGGGATGCCTATGGATTGGATTCGGGGTGAGCTTTCAAAAATTCGAATCCGAACCCAATAATATAACCCGAAATTTGAACCTGAATCCGAATCCGAACCCGACAGATTTTGAGAATCCATATTCTAAACTGTATCCAATCAAAAAAACCCAAACCCGAACCCGAAACAATCATTTTAGTTCACCATATTCCAAAACATATTATTAAAATCAACAATTTTCAAAATACAAACTTAAATATAAAATCAAACATTCATATATATTCTATAATGTAAAATCTATTAACATTCGAATTTGGATTCTATCCGAATCTGTCGCCAGTATCTGAAATCATACTGTTCAGCACCTAATAAATTCGTTCCATTGAGATTCGGATTTAGAAAAGCTTTCAAGTATCCTTACCCATTGAAATTCCCATCCACTCCGGAAAATTTTTTTATTAATAGACTTAAAAAATATTATAATTATAAATAGTTCTTTAACAAAATTTATTTACAAAATTAGACTAATACTGTGAATGAATCACCATTTCTATATTCGGTAAATTATTCACTGTGTCTTCAAAGTGTTAAAATTAATTTTAGAGTCTAATATAATACTCTTTGGAGTCCGATATAAATATATATATATATATAAATTTGATAAAATGGACAAATCATTCACCATTTAAGTCTAATTTTATGAATAAAAATATCGAATGCCTAATCACTGAAAAATCCAACTCCAGAAGCCGAAAAAATCTAGAATACAAGGGTTATATTGCTAATGTGGCGTCTCCAACTAATTAAATTATTTTTCTTGAGATCATCCATCTCTTCATGATTATTTTTAAAAAAATATTATTATATTTTTTTTTGAAAATTGAAATATAATTAGCTGTTTATTGATGATGTGGTATAAGTTTTATATAGTAGATTTTCTCTGCAGGCTGCCCCAAAACTCCCCTACAGATTTTTTGTTATTTGTCGGGTTATTCTGCTGCCAGACTGCTTCCCAGGTATCAACTTTTGGAGGCCGAGCCGAAAAGCATATGTACGTGCGCACTCCTCCAGTCTTCCCTTTCCCTCGAATCCCATTCCTTTCCAGTTTACCCCCCCCCCCCCCCCCCCCCCCACCCACCTCCTACTATATATATATATATATATAAACCCATGCTCTGAATTAAATTTCCACTCCACTCCCTAATATAATTCATTAAAACACACAACTAACAAGCTTTAAACAATGGAGGAGGGGCCTGTGGTGGACGAGGAGTACATGAAGGAGATCGAGAAGGCTCGGAGGGACCTCCGAGCCCTCATCTCCAACGCCATTGCCGTCGCCCCTCTCATGCTCCGCCTCGCGTTAGTACTCTCTCTCTCTCTCTCTTTGGCCGGAATCTACGTAGTTGTAAATACAGTGTAGTTGAAGATATATGCATGCGTGCAGTTGGAGGTTATTTTGTAACTGCATGTAGTCACATTCACGTTACGGTATTTGGTGCGATATATTTGAATAGCAACTGCTGCAGCAGTTGGAGCTGTATAAGGCGGCTCAATTATTACAGTAGTTGGAACAACGTGATTGTGAGACCCCAAATAGTCCTATATGTAAGATATAATAGGGTTAAACTCTTAACATGGCTTAAGCATTTTAGGCGGTGGTAAGGCCCAAGAGGTTAAGAGAGTTAAGCGTGCTATGATGGAAGTAGTCCTAGGATGGATGACCTCCTAGGAAGTTGGGGCGTCACAGTTGGTATCAGAGCCAATTACCAGCCGGAAGTGTGAGATAAGTCTCGGCTGAGCCAGGGTCGGAATGACAAGGCTAGCGAGACGAGTCTCACATCGCCTGGTACTTGTGAGTCTGAGCCTGACGAGAACGTCAGGGCTTAAAGGGGGGAGATTGTGAGACCCCAGATAATCCTATATGTAAGATATAACAGGGCTAAACTTTTAATCCGGCTTAAGTATTTTGGGCGGTGGCAAGATCCAAGAGGTTAAGAGAGTTAAGCGTGCTAGGATGGGAGTAGTCCTAGGATGGGTGACCCCCTAGGAAGTTGGGGCGTCACAGTGAACAACGCCCAACTTGGCTGCAATTTTAATTTTCAACGGTTGAAGAAAATAACTTTATAATTAATGTACATTTTTCTCTACGATAAAATTGAAAATAATAGTGAGATATTTATGACATCATACTTACGTCTCAGTAATATTTTCCGGTCGCTGTTCGACCCGATTTTTTAAACATTGGATATCAGGTGAACCATATCACATACACTGATTAAAGAGGTAACAAAAGAGACAACGAAAAAAATATCAAATGACAGATGTAGGAATCGAACTCAGAGCTTTTTAAAACTGAAGAATATATGTTTAGCTCTAGCTCTGATATTTTTTTAAGCAATTGTTTGTCTCTTATAGCTTAAGCTATTAGCGAGCAGCATTTTTAATATTTATATGCAACTGTAATAATATTACCGAGCACATAAAATGAAGAAAACTTTGCTCTAACTCTGATACCATGTTAAACGATAGTTTGTCTCTAATAGCTTAAGCCATTATTGGCAAATGACGTAGGTTTTCAATATTTATATTCAACAGTAAAATATATATCACATAACTAAAGGGCCTCTTAGAATGGAAGAGACTTAGCCCTGATACCTTTAAAAAAAAATAAAAAAAAAACTTTTTATTAACAAATATTTGCCTTTTGTAGATGGAATGATGCTGGAACTTATGATAAGGAAACAAAAACAGGTGGTCCGAATGGTTCGATCAGATTTGAGGAAGAATACAAGCATAGTGCCAATGATGCCCTAAAGAGTGCTATTGATCTTTTAGGTATATATCTATGGAGTGCGTCTTTTGTGCTTTCGAAAGTACGGAGGCCTTCGTGCTTGTAAGTTGTTTTCGATGATAAGATATCCGATTCGACGATCGGCTCCATTAGGCATAATCTAAAACAAATTTTATAATTTTTCGACATCATTTACCAAGTAATCAAAATGTATAAAAAATGACTATTTTAACGGTCGATGTGGTTTCTAGATAGTTCTAATAGCATAGATCATCGAAAGCAACTTGGAAGCATGGAGGCCTTCGTACTTTCGAAAGCGTAGAAGCCTAGCTCTATATCTATATATATGTATAGATAACTGCTTTTACTCTTCTGAAAAAAAACAAAAGGATCTGCTCATCACTGCAGTGATCCATTTTGCAACTTTTGATAGTTGCTTGACTTTACTATATTTACTAAATTAGTATGTACTTTACATTGTAACTCATTCCCATGCTTGTTGTTGCATGTATCCATCAAAATACCAGTTTTATTATAACATAAGCTTTTCGGAGGGCAATGATTATTTCATATTATTCAATACGCTATCAGAGCAGAATTTTCTAAGTTCGAGTCCTTCCGAGTTCTTTGCTTCATTTAATTTCTATTCGTGTCCCAAAATGGGGAGTGTTTACTATATAATATAAAAGCATTGTTCTCTGATAGCTTATATGTGAAATTTACACTCTTCCGCGACAAAATCTGTTTCTTTCTTGCCATGCATAGTTCCCTTCTTTTTTTTGGAAAAAAGTTATGCATAAATCGTTGGCGTACGATGTTCTTGTCGAACAGATTGAAGGCTCATCTCTTTCTTTAGTTCTTATACTATTGTCATTTACCTGTATTCACTGAACAAATCTTAATCACAGTAGATTAGTGTAGGTTTGGAAACTATGAAAATGGTAGTGGTTTTGTTAGGTTGCAGTTTCTAGCTTACTTTCATTTGCAACTTCAAGTCCTTGTTCCAACATGTTTCTTGAGGTTCTGCATTGATCTGTTGCCCTGCATTTCGTAAGCTCTGACGAATAATGTTTCATTAGTTGTCTGTTTCGGCACATGAAATACCTTTTCGAGGGTTTCTTGCTACTCTTTCCTGTGCTAAATTTATGAGGATTCGGTCGACCACTCAACGACTTTGTCAGTTGAATTAATCATGCTACTCGAAGAAATTAACTGGCTTATTGAAAAGTTATTTGCTTCTTGTGCTTGGTGTTCAGAGCTGGTGAAGGCACAGCATCCAAAAATCACATATGCAGATCTCTATCAGGCACGCATATTCCGTAAATCTTGGGTTGTTTAGTCTGATTACTTTCCTATACTCTTTTATGTTTCTTTAGTGACCAGGTCGTGTAATGATCCAGCCCACTAGCACTAATAATTCGTTGGACTCAAATCACCGGCCTAAAATACTTGAGCTCAGTTATTAGTATTAAAGTTGAAAAGATTGGTGTGTCTGTGTCGCACACCCGTGCTTAGGAGTCTTTACTATTGACTATTGCTTCAAATTTACCATATGACTTAATACTCAATCAGCTTGCTGGTGTTGTTGCTGTGGAAGTTGCCGGCGGACCGACTGTCGACTTTGTTCCTGGCAGAAAGGTATGTCAGTACCATCTTGTGAGAAGTATCCAATTGCTGGAATTTTTATTTCTCATGTTAAATTAAGCAAGATATCAGTATTCATGTTCATTTTAATACCACATGTTATCTTAATTCAAGCTTATTTCAGGATTCAGCGGTCTGCGCAAAGGAAGGATTGCTCCCAGATTTTAGTAAAGGTTGATTACAGTGCCTGTAATCCATAAAGTTGTTACTTTACTTTGTTTAGTAATGGCTGTGCAAAAGGAAAAATGGATCGAATTAATGATTCGGAATTGATTCATACATATAGTAATCGCAGAGAAGCAACAATTTTTGTGAATACACAATCCCCATATAAGGTTTAATAGCTTTTGCAGGTCTATTGTGATTGAACCACACCTTGAGTACTTCGGCTTTTGATCAAAATTCAGATTATTTCGTCCTTTCGCAGTTTCACCTGATCAGCCTGATCTAACCTGTATTATAACCCATGTTTGTTCTACATACTTTAGAGTTTAGACTCACCTGAATAAATGGCTTATTGCTTCACTATTTTGAAGTTTCTGAGCAAATTATATGAGAACTTATAAATTTTAGTGTTGAATACTCTATGAATAGGGGCAGAGCATCTGAGAGACGTTTTTTATAGGATGGGCCTATGGGACGAGGATATCGTCGCACTATCTGGTGGTCAGATACTGGTAAAAAAGCATATTGTACATCTGTTATCGTATATTAATGCTGTCGTGTCGAATCGTACTAACTAAATGTGCATATTTTCAACTTATTCGGTCGAGCTCATCAGGAGAGATCAATACTTAATGTTGATGGGAGCAAAAACAACTTTCTCAAATTCGACAACAGCTATTTTGTGTAAGACCAAAACTAAGAAAATTAATATTCCAGTCCCTGTATATGTGCTGTTATTTTATCTTTTTACTGGAACTGAATCAGAAACCTGCTAAAAGAAGAATCAGCAGAGCTTCTGCATCCAATTGACAAGGCTTTAGTGGATGATCCTGTTTTCCGCAGTTATGTTGAGCAATATGCGAAGGTATTGTTTAATCTCATAGTTTTCGGAATTCGCAATTTTTCTCTCTTCTGAATAACAAAAAAAGATAAAATAGTACGACAGTAAACTCATGGAATAAGAGTAGAAGCCCACACAATTTTTCTTTCCATTTAATTCACGTCCATGTCTCGGGCATATCAGAAAGTTTGGAGCCCACACTTAAAATACTGTTCTAAAATAATATAAATTTTTGGAGGAGAACAGTTGTTTCACATTATTTAACACTAAGATTATGTCACTTTAGACATTCCGAATAAGAATTGTATATGGATTACTCACATCTAGGTACACGCATACCCTTCATCTATTCCGTGTTTTCGCGTTTGTACGTATGCGTGGATCTAGTGTTTTGTGTATGCATTTGTATCTAGCACAATAATGTTATGTTTGCACTTGTGCATTCATGTCGATATATGCCGTAAAGTCGCTACCTCACACAGCATTTCTCTCCAATGCCATAAATATGGGCAGGATGAAGATGCATTTTTCAAGGACTACGCGGAATCGCACAAGAAACTCTCAGAACTGGGCTTTACTCCCCCGCGCATCCCGTCGAGAAGCGAATCAGAAACACCCCCTCCGATTCCTTCGACATGCAAATCAGACGCGAAAGGGAGGAAATTACTAGTGAGGAGTGCCGTCGGAGTTGCAGTCGCTGCGGCGGTGATCATTCTGATTACATCCAGGAAGTTCAGGAAAACAAAATGATTATCTTTTATGCTCTGTACTGAAACCCAGTAGTAGTAAAATATGGAACCAGTCTCAATTTCTTATGTATAGGTGTTGAAAGATTTTACTGATATGCAGTAAGAAGATACTCCAAACATATATGTATTTGCAACAATGCATGTTACAGAAGGTGAATGCTATGGTGTGAAATTGATGTGGATAAATAATTCAGTTTCCTTTTCTGGTGCATTCATTGCATGAGTACTATTTGATGGTGGAAGATTTTTCAGAGAAAAATGTGATCACATAAAAGTGATGAACAACCACCACTGTGTAGTGCAGTTGGTTTGTACATAAGTTGCTGATAAAAAAATTTTAAACTCTTTCAAATATATCTTTAAAATTAGATTTTGTTAGTGCATCGTTGAAAACAACCGCTGTCCCCTGTAAGATGACTATTTTGCTTATTTAAATATGCTTTTGACTACCATTTTTCTTATTTGCCCTTAATTGTTTTCTACTTCTCTTATTTGCTCTTAAACGGTCTCCTGTTTTTCTTATTTGTCCTTACGACAGTCATCTTCTTTCTCGAGCTGAAAAAGAAGAAACATGGTCTTCTGCAGCCATTGCTCTCTCACTATGCCTCCTCCATTTGTGCCTCCTATTTAACCAAAATCACGAAATCGAGCTCTAAGCATACGAAAACTCATCTCCAATCCCAAAAAACTAAAATAATAAAAATTCTATACACGAAATAGATCAAAAGATTTATGTCATCTTCTTAAATAGATTATCAAAGGAACAATTCTCCCTCGGTCGAGAGGCTCCAACTCAATTCTCCGATCCGATCGGTGTCGCTGCGCTCGAAGCCTGGTTCAGCTTCTTCTTTCTCCATCCCCTCGCCTTCCACCTTTCGGTGGGAGGGGCCTCTGCCGCTATTGTCGCCGTTGTTGTCACCCGCGATGATCTTGAAGGAGAGAATCCGATCGACATGAAGAAAAACACTAGAGAGAGTGAGGGGCTACGAGGGATAGGTTAGAAAAATAAATTAAATAAAAAGAGAAAAAAAAGGTATTTCACCGCCATTTGAATCTGTGTTGAAACATATCCGAATTTAACTCGAGATGAACTAACATATATTAATAGTTAAGAGTAGATTTGAATAATGGAGAAAGTTCGCCGGGGTGTTTTTAAACCAAATTTTTTTTAGAAGTAATAAGATGAACTTGTGCACCAGGTGTAGGCAATAATTTCTCGAGAATATCAAATTTGAGCGAGACAAAACTTTACACGTGTACTCTCTTTCTCTCATTCTCTAGACAAATCCTTTTCCTTCTCCAAACATCTTCGAATCTTCTTTTTTTTTCTTTTTTTTTTTTGGTTTTTTCTTTTTCCAATTCACACTCATTCTCTCCTCTTGCTATAAAAACCAACTCCACCTATTTCGTTCTCTCTTACCTTTTAGCTCTGTGCATTACAAGTTATAAGTAGTGATTAATAATAATTTAATTTAATATCATCATCAATGGAGGAGGGGCCTGTGGTGGACGAGGAGTACATGAAGGAGATCGAGAAGGCTCGGAGGTCCCTCCGAGCTCTCATCTCCAGCAAGAGTTGTGCACCCATCATGCTTCGCATCGCGTAAGTGTAGTTCATCAGAGAACGGCGTTTTTAGTATTTCATAGCTAACACTTTTTCTCGCTATTTACATGATATCAGAACAAGAAATTTTGAGTTTGAATCACGTCAGACTCATAATTGGCTTTCTTTCATTAGCCTATGAAAAATTCTCGAACCCAGACATGATTATCCAGATATAATGGTTTTGCTCTATGGGTTTTGAATAGATTTGCTTTAGTTGAACAAAATTGCTCAGCTGGGCTTACTTTTTCTTGTTTTTCTTAAATCTTTGGAGTGAGAAAAGATTCGGTATTAACCGCAACTTTGAACTATAGAGGATATTACATATAACGCATCTATTGATAAACATCATTCTCTGATAGCTCAAAACTTTTGCAGACAAACGATTATCTTATGCACTCTTTGGAGCCATCTGTATCCAGTTGTCTGGAGTTCTAAAGCATCAAAGTTGTTGCGTCTGACAAAAAACACATTTCGAAACTAGGCCTTAGCGGCGAACTTAAGTGCTTAAACAGTGGTAGATGTGAATACAATGAAGGCATAGTATCATGTTTCGCAACTAAATTTGGATCGTAAATTGGTGTGTTTAAGGTTAAATATAAAATGACCGAAAGTCGCAATTGCGTCGAAGCTCATAGGATTGTGCCGCGCTGTTACACATATACTCCTGCATTGATGATTGCCTTCCTTATTCTGTCTTGTGAAGTCTAAGTTCAATGTCTCCCTACATTTGAACAATTTCTAAAGATAACACCTAAAAGTTCTGCGAATAATCGTTCGCCTTTCGTAGATGGCACGACGCTGGAACTTACGATGCGAAAACAAAAACAGGCGGTCCGAATGGTTCGATCAGGTTTGAGGAAGAATATAGCCACAGTGCCAATGCTGGCCTAAAAATTGCTATTGATCTTCTAGGTTAGTTTCTCTTACTCTTCTAAGAAAAGGGTTTTTCTTGCTATCCTTTCCCTTTCCTATGCAAAATTTCTGAGGATCAAGTGACTTAGACATGCAGTGGTGCTCTCCATAATGTGTTTTGATAGTTGAATTTAGAGGAAACTGGTATACTGAAACTCGTTTGGATATTGTATTTGGTGTTCAGAACCAGTGAAGGCAAAGCATCCGAAAATCACATACGCGGATCTCTATCAGGTGATTAATTACACTATATTCTGTAAATCTAGGGCAGTTTGGTTTGTTTACAGCTTTCGCTTACTGTTCTCCTCTTTGCTATTGCCGACAGCTTGCTGGAGTTGTTGCTGTCGAAGTTACTGGTGGACCGACTATCGACTTTGTTCCTGGCAGAAAGGTATGTTCAGAGCCATCTTGTTAGATTTGACGAAAACTTTGTATCTTATGTTTAATCTGCATGTTCATTTCCACGTCAAATGTCGTGTTAATTTGAGTTTTTATTACAGGATTCGTCGCGTTGTCCAGAGGAGGGTCGACTCCCAGATGCTAAACAAGGTCAATTATGATGTTCATCATTGTTTATGCCTACATTTAATCATTTATCTTCAATGCTGCGAAAATTTACCGGTTCTCAGCATGTCGCTGGCCATTATTGAATTCGGGTACGAAGTTCTCCTTTTCCATGATCCTGAACTTATGAGCTTTTTGTTTCGAATACTCCATAACTAGGGTCATCACATCTAAGAGAGGTCTTTTATCGGATGGGTCTATCGGACAAGGATATTGTAGCACTATCAGGAGGTCACACTCTGGTAAAAGCCATATCGTATGTCCGCTGTCGTATATCGATGCTATGGTGTTGAATTGGTGTCATTAAATGTGCATATTTCTATTTTTATGCTACAGGGTAGGGCTCATCCGGAGAGATCCGGATTTGATGGTGCTTGGACAAAGGACCCTCTCAAATTCGACAACTCCTACTTCATGTAAGACCTAAACTGACAAATCGATGTTTCGAATATGCAATAGAGGATCTCACTAGCTTTTCATTGGAACGGGAGCAGAGAACTATTGAAAGAAGAATCAGAAGGGTTCCTGAAGCTTCCGAGCGACAAGGCTCTAGTGGAGGATCCTGTATTCCGCCGTTATGTTGAGCTATATGCAAAGGTACTATCAGATTTCATAGTTTTTGGGGATAGCAAAGCTTATTTTACCCGTCAACTCAATAAGATCAAAAGATAATATACTACAATCATAAACTCTAATGCAAAAGGCTACGATGCAACTACATGTATGCAACTATATATGGTTTGTGTTTGTGTATGTATGTACCTAGCATATGGTATCTGTGGACTCATCTAGTATGTATATGTATTGTTCGCTTGTATTTTTGTGTCAATATGCTGTGCTCAAACAATGTCATAAACATGCGCAGGACGAAGATGCGTTTTTCAAGGACTATGCGGAATCTCACAAGAAACTCTCAGAATTGGGCTTTACCCCCCCTCGCATTCCTTCGAGATGCAACTCAGGAGTGAAATCAACTATGCGGATGGTGCAAACTGCTGCTGGTGTTGCAGTTGCTGCGGCAGTGATCGTTCTGGGCTACATGTATGAAGTTAACAGGAAAATGAGCTAGACTTGGTATAAGCTCTGTATAGGTATATTATGTCCTGTTTTTACTATAAGAAGATGCTATGAACATAAGTAATTATAACAATGCGCATTATAAAGATGGATGCTATAAGAAAGATTGAAAATAAATGACTTACACTAGGCTTTTCTGTGTTGAGTCGTGAATATGTCGTACCTCAGTTTTCTCTGTTGCTCACGTCACCTGACTTGAGCTAGAATACTTCTGGAAGTGCCAAGCTTTGGTATTTCATTTTCATTGATGAGGTATCGGAATCGAAGATTGACACAGGTTAAATATGATTTGTTTGCCATCGTCTATCTAGTGATTAAGTGCACATACTACGCATCTTACTACTGGATGATACATAGGAAAAAGTGATTCGATAAGTAATCACAAAGCTGTTCTTCGAGGTAACACGGCAACAGATTCAGTTTATAACTGTTATGCAACTTGCTGCAAAATGAGAAAAAAGAGAAGCCAACTCTCTTGCAAAAGTAAGTTCTATAAAACATCATTCATTTAATATGATACTGGCAACATTCATGTAAATTAAAAATCGAACAGTAAAATTTCACACAAGCATTAACTAAAGACAACACACTCTACTATAATACAGCATAATGACTCGAAAGATGATGCCTGAGATATTGTAGACGAAGAACAGCTGAATTCGCACTCGTAAATCTACTATACAAATGTAATATAAGTATGCTTTATCAACACAACAGAATGAAACTCACACAATAATATCTTCGACGACGGAAGCAACACACGCAAGATTAAGCACTGGTTTTGTTAAGAGCTCTCTCCAACCTTACGTCGAAGGGAGTCGAATGCCAATTAACTACTTTATCCTGCAACCAATGCAAGAAACATGTAAGTGCTCACTCCTTACTGTTTACACCTTCACATCTTCTGATAAAAATTATACCTCTCTGTATTTGCTTGTGGTATTTGGGATTCCTTTGGCATCAGAATTATATCTACAAAAAGAATAGCCAGAGTCAGCACCCACGATGGCGATTTCATCAGGGCTTCTGTTTGGAGACCTCGGAGACAAAGTCGCTGGTGTTCTCTTCGTATCCTCAACAGTCGAAGCACCTGATATTGCTCGTTCTTCTCGACTGAATGAAGGATGTGTTCGAGCAGAGTTTCTCACTGTCCTTTCAACTGTTGATTTTCCCGACAAAACTAGCCAAGATGAAAGGCTAGCATCCACGGAGACTTCCTGTTTTCTCGAAGGATTAGGGCTAATACGTATCTTGCTCTCAAGAACCAAATCTGTATTCTCTTTATCCGTACCCCTTACGGCGTGAACCTTAACTTGCTTCCACTGGGATAGATTCTCCACCGGGTTCAACACGGGATGCACATATTGGCTCCTGTCCCGCGGTTTGCGTTTAAGCAAAAGGGTAGATTGCTTGTTGGGAGAACATGCGCTCTTGGGTGCTGGACTGTTGACTTCTCGCGTGATTTGCAGTTCGTCATCAGATGGCTGTGAAAAGTACGATTCATATGACTCCTCATTTTCCGCGATTCCTAATCCGTCACCATCATCCACCTCATCAATGTCATAGTCCTCGTAATCCTCCTCTTCATCTTCTACATCCTCACCGTGTTCTCCATTTGCATCATCATCACTTTCACAATTCTGATATCTATGATTCGAAGGGTAAGCCGTGGACTCCAGAGTAAATTTGACCTCTTCACTTTTCGGCTTCCCCACTTCCTCTATCGCTTCGAGCTCTTCACCATCTTCCGATAGATGATTCTCCTCTTCATGGATTGCGACCGGTTCATATGTCGTGATATTCAGATCAAAGGTCACAACCCTCCTCCTGGAGCTACCCAAGTTCCCCTGCTCATTAATCACTCTACAGATCAAAGAAAATAGGCAATAAATACCCAATCAAATCCACTCAAACAGGGGAAAAGGAATTGTTCTTTTCTTGCACATATCAACAAACACATAGAGTGCATCTGGAAATTGACCATTAAGGTGCGAATTAATCCAAGAAAAATCTAACAAAGAGAACCAAATAAAGCTAAGATTTTTATATACCTCAGCTCAGGCTCCGGAATCGGCACGAGAGCGGCCTCCGGAGGAAACGTCGCAGGCGAAAGACGTGGCGAGATTTGCTTCAGTGATGGTTGCTTAATCTGAGATCGATCAATAGGTAACAAATTAGAAGAAAAGGATTAGATAACTCTTTTCGGAAATAACAACCAAAAAAAAGTACCAAAAAAGATGCGAATTTGATGTACCGGATCTCCGAGTTGCGACGCCTCCGACGATCGCCGATGCTTTCGATCCTTGGGCCCTCCGAAACATCCAAGAAAACAACCCATGGAGATCAAAATCTAGGGTTTCTCTACCTCTCTACCTCTCTACCTCTCTTGTAGCTTCGTCTTCTTCTTCTTACTAGGGTTGATGAGAGAGAGAGAGAGCAAAGGCGAGACCTTGTTAGAGCTTCGCCATGAGTGATAGAGAAATGAAATAGAGTGAGCCCGAATAATCCTTTCCTTTTCCTCTTGAATTTAGGGTTGGATTAGGGTTTCTCCTTTGTCGACCGTTGGAAGGGGCCGTTGAGCTAAACTTTTCTTAAGCTTCCAAGTTTAAAAAGCAAAAAGGGCACCGTTTCACAGATTATTGCCACGTGGACTTCGATCGCCGTGTGATGCTTGCCACGTGGAAAAGAGTCATTGGCTGTAAAAAAAATTTAATGGCTGAATTTAATTTTTTGACTGGTCTAGTACACCTATGCAAGGCTGAAAAAAATCAAGTCCAAAACTTGTGTCTAATTTTTTTTTTTAAAAATAAATTTATAAAAATTACAAAAATGTTTTGGCTAAATTTTTTTAAAAAAAAACTTAATTTTTTTTAAATTTTTTTTTGGAGCCATGGCCTTGGCTAAAATGAAGACAAAAACTTTTTGCCAAATTGTTAGCCAACAAAAAAAAAAAAAAAAAAAAAACTTTTGACTAGTTAAGAGAAACAATAATGTTAGTATGATATTGTACTCCAAATTGGGGATTATGATTAATTTGAACGAAAACGTAGCTAAATTCTGTATAGGGCTAAAAACTAATAATGAAAAAAGTCGAAATGTGAAAAGAAGAAATGTTTTCTCTTTCGATTTTTTCTTTCTTTTAGAACAGTCGGTAGGTATTTCTTCATCAGTTTATCTGAGAAGCTAATTGAGATATGATTAATTACACGCTTCGTTCATTTCTTGAGAAATTTACTTAACTAGAAATATAAAGCAATTAGGTATTGAATTTGGAATCTCAGATACCAACCATCAAGCTCTTAGCCGACTGTGTTAGGTACGGTCGGTAGATGCGAACTGACAGTTCCTTCAACAAGTCCAGTTACTCGTAACACATCCCAATCATATACAAAACGCGTTCCGAGATCATTGATACTAAAGAACATGCTATAGAACAGTTCTTTAAGACTCTGATTTGCATGCTAAATGCTCCAACAAAAGCACAACTATAACACACTTTAAACAACCCTAAACATGGTACCATATTCTCATACTGAGATATGATACCTTCTTTGGATTACTACATAGTTCTAGAAATTGTAGCTTCCATAAACATTACAACATTAAACACAATAAAGTACAAGCAGTGTTGCGCGGAGCCTCAGATAAGAGCATCAAGCTTGTGTCATGAGACGAAATCCGTGTCGAACAGCAGCGGACCATATCTTCTCGATGTCCGTCACCGTGTCTCCGCATTCGTGCGTGTCCCACCCTTCTAGCACGTGTACTATTCCCGCTATGCGCCACGCGCTCATGACCCTTCTCGGTAGCCAATTCTGTTCGTAGCGGTCGAAAAACGTGAACTCACGCAAAGTTTTCGCGAGCATGAAGAATCGAATAATGCGTTAGTCGTGGATAAGGTGTTACCTCGCAGGAATGCACATTTTGTAGCGTCTCCGGGATCTTCATTGCAGGAGTGGCATAATAAGTACAATCCTTGCGTATCTTCTTTAGCGGAAATTGCGATAAAGGAACGAAAAGTGCGCCTTTCGGTGCCCTTCTTTGTTCTTCGTCAGTTACTCCGCCTACTATCCACACCTGATTCGATAGTTTAAGTCCAAAATGTTTATTCCTTTACATACTGATACTTAAAATCCTTTTCTATCGAGTCGCAAATTTGAACTATGTATCGCTTTCTACGTACTACCATTTATTCTACTTGTAATCTTTATCGATAAATGATGTACAGAAGAATATGTTTACCGTAGGAGTGTCGCTGCTCGAATAAGTCAGATAGTTCGCGGCACTCTCCGGCATTTGCGGCTTGAGCATGTGGAACTCTTGCTTCTCTGTCATGACCACCTGTTTGATCGTGTCGACAGTAATGCTTTATTACAAAACTTAAGGTTACAATCTTAAGTGCATATATTCTGTCGCATAAATTTGCCAGAAACTGACTCAAAGAGTAAAACATATAAATCTGAAGTTAATCATACCTGGACACCCTTTTGGCATAAGGCTATAGCAGTGGCGCAAGCTACCTTCGAAAGTTTTCCGCAAAGGAGAACTTGGTTTGTTCCAGGAGGAATGCTTTTCAGAACAACGGCAGCTGCTAAGCTGCTTCCGTCGACAATTCTTAATCTCAATTTTGGGTACTTCTGCAAATAGAGTTCTCCGCTTCCATTGAGTTCTTTCGCCTGATATCAGCGAAAAGGTGTCACTTACTAGTTATTTTCATCTAGTTTTAATGAAGTAAAAGATTGCATACCTGATTCAGAAGCCCTAAACTCAGAACTTTAACCCCTCTTTCGTCGGCCTCTATTATCGCCTTTTCGATCAACTCATTGATTACTTCTTTCTCCCACGCTAAGCGGTACTGCATGTGTGACGTCGGCATATTCAGAGCTGATTTTATTATTGGCAAAGAGATTTATTGAACTTGGTCACTATTTCACTGAGTCGACTTGACCAAATTCAATGAATCTGATTTGTCTATAGTAATCAGTTAGCTACATCATATAGCGAATGACTATTCCTTACTTGGAAATTATATCTCGGTATTGCCCATGTTTGCATCTTCAGCTTCTTCAGAGTAATTCTCTCGACGACAAATGAAGATCCATAAATCCAAGTTACTGCCATTGACAACAACGCAATAGGCCACATTGTCAACATGTACCACTTGTAGTCGGCGTACGGCTCGGACGCTAACGACGCGAACCCGAGCCTTAGATGGAAGATTGATTGCAATGTAGTCGGATGGGTGAGGTGAACAAGATCAGGTGTCTCATCTTTCCCTTTCAGAGAGTTCTCGTACAACTCATTAGACGACTTGTCCATCGTATTGTACACATAGTCATAAAATGGCATGAACAAAGAGTAGTTCGTCCGGAACTGCGTGTGATGGAGAGAGTGAAACCTAGAATAGAAAAACTTGTCGGTCAAAATGTATTTGAAACTTTAGTTCGTAACCTAACCTTTTTGACGTAAATTGAAGTGAAAGATCAGGAACTGAAGTGCAATATATATGAAAGTTCAGAACTAAAATGTTTAAATGTCACGAGGGTTGATCGTAAAAGAAATACTTACGAAGGGGTGTACATGAGGTACTTGAGAGGGGGAAAGGCTTGGAAAAACCACTTCGGCACCAACTCGAAGTTGCAATGCCCCATGTTGTTCATGAAGTCGATGAACGCGACGTACAACAAAAGCGAGAGAATGGAACCCGTGCCAGTGAAGATTGTCGTTAACATTGGAATTGAAAATAGTAAGTAATAAACCGCGTGTTCTGCGAATGGATGAATCACAGCTGCAGAGGGAGCATGACAAAAAAGAATCAGAGTATTTTGAATTGATGAGGAGTATTTAGTGCATGAATTAGGATGCAGTAAAAGGTATTGAATGATGAATGACAAATAATTCAATGGAATAGTTCATCACTTCATTTTTAAGTCAAAATTTGTGATCTTATAAAATTGTTCAATGTGCACCTAAGATTACCGCAGATGGGATAAAATAAGAGAGCAATGTTGTGGGAGAGGAAAGGTTGTGTACAACTCTGAGGCACCGATGTCTGCCAGAAGTTGGGATCAAATATAACAGAGAGCTCAGAAGTGAGCAGGGTTAGATTCGAGAAATTCCGTTGTATCCTTTCTCCAATGTCTCTGAGTCATCAAACCCCTTCTCGATACCTCTGAATCATTAAACTCTTTTCTTTTCCCAATACCACTCTCTTGTCTTATCTTATCTGGTACCTCTGAATCAATAAACATTTTTTTTTTTCTCTAATATTGTTTTTCTTACCTTATTCTATCTTATCTAATATAGAATGCTGAATGTTAGACAAACTCTTATTTCTTGTTCATGCCAAAAACCAAAATTTTAGATCAAACTAAACAGTTCAAACCGAAGAATCAATCAAACCGAAGCTTATACACTGAATAAGGTCGGTTTAGTTCGATAACTCCGTGGTGCCTTATTAGTTAGGGTTGTCAACGAGCCGAAAAGAAGCGAGCTGTGGTCGGCTCATGTTCGTTCGTTTATTAAACGAGCCAAACATGAGCTGGCTCGTTAAAATATCGAGCTGAAAATTTCAGCTCGTATTCAGCTTGTTTATTAACGAGCCGAACATGAGCTCGCTGGCGAACGACAATTTAGATTGTCAGAAAATTAGAAAATTAGAATCTTAATCTAATAACTAAAATTTACAAAATATAAGTCCCCTTCTGTTGGTGTAAATATCAAAAAATAAAGGTTAGGCTATAAAATAATCTAAAAAAGTGTCGACGAGTCGATCAAGCCGAGGCACGAAAATCTCGCTCTTTTTAAGGAGATTCAAGCCCTCTGCGGTTGACAAAGCCTTTGAACCGATGCAGCAGAACACTGGCTTGTCCCTTCCAGGATACAATGGCTCGACCTCGTCGTGTGGCTTCACCAGCTCTGCACAAATGGATGAGCCCAAAGCTCCACCAAAAGAACACATTTCTTTGGCCCTCTCTCTCTCACAAGTAGAATAAAAAATAACTTATTATTTTTTCGTTGTTGTATACAAATGAATGACAATTCACTCTATATATAGGTCACACAAATCTATAGGTTACGAGAGTATTAAACTCATAGGTTATGCAAGCTCATATGTTGTAGGAATAAAGAGAGAAACTAAAGGCTTAGGAGTTAACGAAAGTAAATGAACTTACGTTAATCTCAATTGATATAGGTTCAAATGCATATGTTATCACACCATGAATGCATAGGTTATCAAATTAAAAATTCACATTTAATAATAAAATGTAACAACACTTTCCATTTGGATTGTCCTATAAATAAATACTTGAGCTATGTGAAACAGTCGTTGTACTCTAAAAGTTTAAGCTGTCAGAGAGCGGTGTTTATATATTTTTATATTTAACAAGCTATATCCAACCAAACACGAGCGAGCTGACTCTATCTCGTATTCGGCTCGTTTATTAAACGAGCGATCGATTTCGAGCTCATTTCGAGCCGAACATGAGCTGGCTCGCGACACAGCAATCTAGTCCAATAAATGCAGGGAAATTTAAGGAAAAAAGAAGTACATACAGGTGATGGGTTCAGTGACAATGGAAGCATGGTGGTGGGAGTGGTAGCGAGAGTAGAGGAAATGGTGGTGCAAAGCTCTGTGGAACCAGTAGTAGAGGAACTCCACAGGGCCCATGTGCAGCAGAGCTATGATCACTGCCCCTTCCTTTCTCCACAGCGGGAGGTGGCTCACACCAGGAACAAATGTGTACACCAGATAGAACAAGATGCCATTGAATATGATCTGATCATCCCTGCAATAAATATATATGTTAAATATAAAAATATATAAACACCGTGCTTTAACAGCTTAAGCTTTTAGAGTATAACGATTATTTCACATGGTATCAGAGCAGGAGGTCCTGAGTTCGAGTCATGCCAGGTTCTTAACATTTATTTTCTCTCATTTAATTCAAGTCCACGTCATGGGCCTTGCAAAAAGGTCTCGAGCCCAGACGTGAGGGGAAATGTTAAATATAAAAATATATAAACACCGTTCTCTAACAGCTTAAACTTTTAGAGTATAACGTTTAGAGTATAACGGTTATTTCACAATATATATATATAATTACATTAATCCCACATTTCAAACTATCAAATTGACATAATGCTTTGTTTTCATGGAGAGAATATATAGCAAAAGGAGGGGAAAAAAGGGCAATATTCTAATAACGTGAAAGAGCCGTTAGTCTCTGAAAACTTTAGCTCTCAGACTTTTAGAGAATGACGATGTTCTTAATATTACAGATAAGGATATACAGAACTTACCTGAACTATGGACCATTTTGTGTCTGCTGCCCAACCTTCAAAATTTTGATTTTATTACCCCTTTTTTTTTTGAATTTGTTTGATTTGAGTCAGTTAACGGTACTTTAACTTTAAAATTTGAGCTGATTATTTACGTTAATGAATTTATAGGTGCGAGAATTGCATGAAATATCATAACTATACCTGTGAAGAAAAATAATGCATCCAAATTTTAAAGTCAAAGTGCTGTTGACTGACTCGAATCAAACAAATTCAAAAGGTTGGGTAGTAAAATCAAAATTCTGAAAAGTTGGACAGCGGACGCAAAATTGTCCATAGTTCATGTAAGTTCCGTACATTTTTACCATATTTATATTCAACGCACCCACGTGGACTTAAAATCTCTAATTTTAATACTATGTGAAAATAATATGAAGTAATCGTTGTTCTCTAAAAACATAAGCTCTTGAGAATGGTAATTTTAATATTTGTATTCAACAATGTTGATTTAGGAGAGAAAAGATATCGATTGCTGTAAAAGATTTATCTCTTCTCATATCTCCATCCAAACAAGAAAACATATTTCCTATCCCATTTTCTCCACTTTTAGAGATAAAAGAAATTTAAGTATACCCATCTTTCAAATTTTTGATTTTACAATTTCCAACCTTTCAATTTGTTTAATTTGAATCAATCAACGGCATTTTGACTTCAAAATTTGAATATACCGTTTATTTATATATGTTTAATTACTATATTTCATGCAATTCTCACAACTATAAATTCATAAAAGTAAGAAATTAACTTAAAGTTTGAACCGGCGGTTCGACTATGGAACCGGTACTGATCGATCCCGTTTTAATGCAGCTAGTTGAATTTTTTTGATCAAATCATATTAAAAATCCAATGGCTTAAAATCAACCAGGCTGGTTTCATTTTCTATTAGCACAGATTAGTCTTATAAAAAGTAAAACTTAAAAACTTATATTTACTTAATTTGGCCTAGAAATCAATATTTTATAATTACAAATGAAACTAGAATAATAATAATAATAATAATAATAATAATAATAATATATTTTTCTATATAATAAAATTAAAAATAATAATTAAATATTTGGTTGATCCACTGTTTGAATCAGTGATCCTTAATCCACTAACATTTCTGAATCACTATTTGACCCGATTTTTAAAATATAAAAAAAAAACTAGAAAAAAGAACCAAAGGCAATTGAAAACGACTTGATGGTCGGTATTCGAAGTCAAAAAAAAGAGGAAAAGACCAGTAACATGCTACCATTCTCTTTCAAAAAAAAAAATTATATAATTTTAAGATAAAATAAGAAAAAAAATTCAAACCAATTAAATTTTGGAGTAAAGTAAGAGTATAATATCTTAATCATTCATCTCTCTATCTAACTATATTATTTTAAGCAAATGCTATACCATTGTGATGGAAAAAAAATATTAAAATTAAAATTTGGAGTTTCCAAACATGCCCTCACACTAGTTTCTTCTATTTTTTTAAATAAAAAAACACACATCTATTTCTCTTCTTCTTTTTTTTTATTTGGATGAAACATCAATTTGTTCTTGATAGTGTTATCCTAGGATACGACGTGACTCATATATAAATGTCACAATCAATTCTATAAAATAAGAACATGTGCAATGCTTACCTGCGACACGTATAAGTAGATATAAATCTTATATTTAATTCATTCAATGATCGCTTTTCTTTTATTAGTTTTTTCACACTTTCGACTTATTTTAGACTAAAAATGTAAAAACTGTTGCGATCCTTAAATAGTTTGGCATAAAATTTGCACTTACTTTACAGATAAACATATAGTTTTTGGGGGTAAATTTTAGGCTAAATTATAAAAAACTTCCTTACAAATATCTGTTTTTTTTATTTCTCTTCCAAACTTTCAAAAACTTATATTTTATCCTCTCAACATTTTAAGTTGTTGCATTTAGTCCCCCTCCGTCGGGGTTCCAGTACTATTTCGTATAATTTATACTGAAAATGCCGTTCAAAATAACAGAAATATATTTAAAAATTATTTTTTTCTTATAGAAAAAGTAAGAATAATTTGGTCATTTTGCTCTCTCCATTAACGCCGTACTCCTTTAAAAATATTTCTGAAATTTTAAGGGGGTAAAATATAGATTTTTAAAAGTCAGAAAGAAAAAGTAAAAAAGCAGATATTTACCGGATAATTTTCTATAATTTAGTCTAAATTTTAATTTGCTCTTTTATGATTTATCTCATTTAATTTTGTCATTCTGTGGATTAAAATTATATATAATTATTTTGATATTTTATTTCTATTATTCGGGGTATATTGCTCTCTTTTTGGATCTACGTTCTCGGTACCAATAATAAATTTTGAGTAGGAAGTGGGGTCCATGTATTTTAATGTTCTTATTGTTTTTTAATAGGTCTACTTTCAAACTTGTCACCATAATTTTTTTTTTTCCATTTAATGATTGTATTGATTGAAGCATCATCACCAGTTGGTTTCTAATTTATTGATTTCTAAATAAGATAACGCCAAAATTTTAGCACCATATTTAAAGTAGAATAATATAAATAAGCTTTTCAATATTGCAACTTACTTTCTAAACTTATCACTTAAATACTTGCAGTTTGGTTAGCTATAATTATAAATACAGTACAGTTGGAGATATATATATTTAAAAATATAGTAGCTGTATTTACGTATTTTTTTTGTCTGCTTGGATATAGTAGAAAGCGTTGTAGGTATAACTAATTTGTTTGGTTACATGTATTACAACAGTGATAAGATTATTCTTAATGTAGAAAATCTGTTTAAAAGCGATCGGGACGATAAATTTTTCTTTTGTATAAAGTTACTCTTTCCAACTGCTACAGATGTTGCAGTTGACTTTTTGGGTAGTCCCAACTACAGTACGTAGTTGGATTCAACTGCATCAAACCATATGTCATATTTAGGGCATGCTTTGTTGGTCGAAAGTGAAGTACCGAAAGTGGTACTTTTGAAAAATGACATCTTATCGATTATTTGGTTTGCGAAAGTGAATATGAAAGTCACTTTACAAAAGAGGCTAATAAAAAGAGTTATAACTAAATCTCACTTTTTTGACTTCGGCTCAAAAAATTTCGAAGTCATCGAAAATGAAAAGCTTAACTAAGAGGTTATATTTTTTTTTTGATTAAACAGGAAAATTCCCTATTTAAGAGGTTATATTTGGTTTTAACTTTAATCCTTGAATTTATTTTTAAAATTGAATTTCACTTTAAATTTGAATTAAATCATAATCACATTTTGAATTTTATCTGTAAATTCAAATTCAACAAAAAGTTTTTAAATTCAAATTTGTGACTTTATCTTTAAATTTTAATTTAAAATTTCTATTTTTATTTAAATTTGAATTCTAGAATTTAAATTTAAATTTTAAAATTAAATTTTAATCAAATTATTTTCAGCTAAGAACTGCAATTTGATCTTTGAATTCAAATTGTTACAACTATAAATTCAAATTATTGACTAAAATTTGAATTTAAAATTTAAATTTAAAATTTAAATTTAAAATTTAAATTTAAAATTAAAATTAAAATTTGTTATTTATATTTAATTTCAATAATGAGTTTCAGTTTGAACTTTGAATTCGAATTATTGAATTCAAATGTTCAGTTGGAATTGTGATTTTTAAATTCAAATTTTAATTTTAATTTAAATATTAATTCAATTGTGAATTCATATTTGAATTTAGAATTTAAGATCAAACAAGTAAATTAAAATATGATTCAAATTATAAATTCAAATTTGAACAAATGTTCTAATTTCTATGTTGAACTTTTATTTTAGAATTTAATTTCAGTTATGAGTTTTAACTTAAACTTTAAATTCAAATTATAAATTTAATTTATATCTTAAATTTTAATTATAAATTCAACTCAAATTTAAGTTTAAATTTAAATTTTAAAATATAATTTTGAATTCTAAATATAAATTGCGAGTATAAGTCGTTTGTTTATATTTTCACCTCTTTTTATTTTAACAAAGAATAGAATTATAAAATTATATTTTTTTATATTTCACTTTATAGCTAACCAAACAATTGAACTGAAAAGTCACTTTTATATAAGTCACTTTTGCAAAAGTTACTTTTTTCACTTCAGCCACTTTTGGGCAACCAAACATGCCCTTAGATCTATACACACTTACAACTGCAGTGAAGTTGCAACTACATATATACTATCAAATCGTCGGCGCTAACCATTAATCCCAAGAGCTCGAGTTATTAGAAATATAACTAATTTACTTAAAGCATATAGACATAGTACTCACGGGTCTCTCTCCCGCCATTTCGAACACGACTCGGCCTAACCCGGTATTCCGTCACAGAGCAGAATGCTGGCCCCTTTAAGCCAACACATACAACTAAGCAGCCCTAAATTCTTGATATACTTCTTTGATCGTCAAAAATTTCAAACTTTTCTATGTACGTAAAATAATGATTTATCCTCTTCCATAAAATGATTTTCTCGCATTGATACCTTATTTGATAGAGAGCTAAAATTTCTTTTATTGAAAAAGTTACAGCAGCTAGGAAAGCAACTATGAAAACATTTTAAAAAGAAAAGTATTTAAGTAAAAAGTTCAGAAACTCGATCGGGATAGTACGTAAATCATGCATGCATCCAAAACATTAATATATTGTATAGCCTTATTTAAGTTGTGATCGATCATAGAACTTTTTCTCACCAGTTTCTCTCCCTGTCGACCTGCGCGAAGTCGATGCTGCGATCGACGATCCGACGCCTGCTTCGAGCAGTTTGGAAGCGAGACAAGCTGATCCAGACCTGATTGTGGAGCATCCTCAGCAGCAGAGAAGGGAAGATGATAATGTAGGAGATGTGAACATCCTTCCATTCCTTCGTAGCCACCATGTGCAATCCATGCAACACCCATGGAGCAAGTACCATGTACTACACCATGTTTGATCCACGCATGAACCCCAAAAAAAAAAAAGGAAAAATATTAAGAGAAGATGTTATTTTATGTTGAACATTTATTCTCTCTACAGAATATATAAAAAGTTATTATTTTACATATTCAGTACTTTTCATCATGTCTCGACTTTAGACTCTTTGATACTTTTCGAGACGATCAAAACTGTCGGCATTATTATATATAATTTGATAGCTACTACGGATCGAGCGATGTTTTAGTTTTTTTATATAGAATAAAAGATAACTAGAAATTCAATCAAAACACTACTTTTAAAATTTTCTTAACAAAAGAAAAATAAAAATAAACCAAGTACATGCACTTTGTTGGGTCCATGCAAGAGCCATGATACTCACACAAAAAAAAAAGAAAAAAAAAAGAGAGAGTAAGAGATAAACAAATTAACTTATTATGTTACACTGAGTGTACCTTGTAGTTTCCTAGCCTTTGCCATGGCCACTCAGTGAGAGGACCAGGTGTTGAAGCCATATAAATTATTATTATTATATATTATATAATATTATTTTTCTTTTCCTCTCCTCCCTTCACCTCCCAATCCTTATGTTTTGGGGACAGTGCATTGCTCTATAACATCCCTTTGGTTTTATAGTCACAATTTTAGAGAGAGAGAGAGAGAGAAAAGACACTACAAGAAAATTAACATTTAATGATATTTTTTTTATATTTAACGATATTTAAAAGCGTCTCAATACAGTCTAGCGTCATATTTGAAAGCGTCGATTAAAGTGTCGGCAAATGAAAATCGTCATGTATATACCGATACTTGTGCCAAGTGTCGATAAAATATATTCTGCGTCAGAATTTTTCAGAATTTTTTGAAATCCTGACGTTTTAAAACGTTGAAAAATTAAAAATGATAATAAAATTTATCATTTATCATTTAATAAATTAGTTTGATACAATAGAGGGTTCATATAATAACGTTTTTTGAAGCATTAGTATTTGCTGTATTGTATAGACGCTTCTTCCGAGCGTCGTCCAAAAAATATCTTTATATTGAGATTTTCTTACAGTGAGAGAGAGAGAGAGAGAGAGAGAGAGAGAGAGAGAGAGAGAGAGAGAGAGAGAGAGAGAGAGAGAGAGAGAGAGAGGGGGGGGGGGGTGGGGTGGGTGAAGGGGTGCAGGTGCAATAAACATGAGCAGCCTTACAAGTTGGACCAAACTGCAGGCTTAGAAAGTCTCCAAGCCATGAATACCAAATTAAACCCATGCCACATGGGGGGTTGCAAAAAGTGTGAAACATGGCATGAATATTAAGTTGCTTTCTTAAGCATTCAATTGTACCAAAGGACTTACTTGCATACTTTTGGGAAACCATCTTTAAGGATCGGAAAGGCCTGGGGAAGTTGTATACATGTCTTGTTTGGATATACAAATTGCTGACTTAATAAATTGTGTTCAGTCGTAAATGTCTATTTTCATTGCTTGGTTCGTTGTAAATTAAATCGGTTCATAATGCCCTAATTGCCTTTGCTCTGAATATTGCCGAGATGAAAAAATAAAAACTAATGACTATAATTTATTTCATCTTTTTGTGCGCTAGTTTGGATATTTTCAATGATGTAGATAAAGAGAAAAAGTTGGATAATTATAGTTTCAAATTTATTGACATTCTATCAAACAAACAGTGGTGGAAAAAAAAGAATTTCACCTTATGAACTTCAGTTCAACTAAAAATTATTTTCAATCTAAAAAAAATCATTTACATGTGAATAAACAATCCCTTGGTTAGGTTATATTGTGATCCTCACTCGAAGTTTAAGTGTTACATTTCATATTCTAAAGCTTAAAAGTCGTGTCCGGTGCATCTCCATATAACATCACATAACATACGTTTATTAAATTGCAATCCTTTGTGTATTTAGAAAAGTAAATCTTCCAGCTAAAAATATGAGATGAATAAAGAACCGATAAAATTTAAGAATCAAAGTGGTTACTTAACTAGAATTTCAAGGACTAATATTATGGAGGTGGTAGGGTGCTTAATTAATGTTACTTTATCTATTGGATTGAAATGTTTGTTTCCAACTCATGCAAAATTGCAACTGATTGATTCTTTGAGGCAATTAATGCTAAATTAATGAACTTATTGGATGCCACCAAGTTTCTATTGTACCTCACTGAGTTTATATCCTATTCATGTACACATTACAAAAGAAATAGACCAACTATCCATTGTACCTCACTAAGTTTATATCCTACTGATGTACACATTACAAAAGAAGTAGATACGAATATACAAAACGTATCTGAACTATGGACTATTTTGAATCGGCTACGTATCCAACATTTCACTTTATTTCATTTGAGCCAGTCAACGATATTTTTACTGTAAAATTTAAATTAATTACGTACCTTAATGAATTTTTAGTTGCGAAAATTGAATAGAGTATATTAATAAAATCTGTAAAGATAAGCGACATATTTTAAAAGTCAAAGTACCGTTGACTGACTCAAATCAAGCAAATTGAAAGATCAGATAATAAAATTAAAAAAATTAAAAAAATAGACAATCAAATCAAAATTATTTATAGTTTAAATAAGTTCTGTATATGTCAACCAACTCAATATAATTCATAATTCAAATAAATTATGTATATGTTTATCTGATAGTTATGCATCTGTTTAAAGTTAGGGGTAGGTACTACATGAATTTCGAGTTGAGTGGACATGACATGAGCTAGGGTTAGGAACATGTGACCTGAAAACACTGGCAATAAATTGAGTTGTGCTTCTTTACTTGCATTTCAAAGTAGATAGTAGTCATTTCGAACCCTTCATTTATGAAGGGTATAATTGTCTATTTAGGCTAGAGATTCATTAAATCTAGGGATACCAAACGGGTCAGATTTGGGGCGGGTTTTTCAAAACTTATTTCTAAATCTGAAATCCGAACCCGAATATTCAAATCCGAAATTTCAAACCTGAAAAGAACTATTTCTTTATACCATATTTCAAAATATATTATATTAAAATCTAAAGTTTTAAAATACAAGTCAAAATACAACATCAAACATTCATATATATATATAAAGATAGTAGGGTTACTGTGCTATTAGGAGCACAGCAGCTCTTGTGCTCCTAACTTACTAATCATCCATCAATTTTGATGGGTGGTTAGGGTGAAAGAAAGAAGAAAAATTGTGAAAAAATTGGGTGTCTTAATTTCTCTTTTCTTTGAATTTCTCTCTAAGTTCTGTTCTCTCTCTCACCTTAACCACCCATCAAAATTGATGGGTGGTTAGAAAGTTAGGAGTACAAGGACTGTTGCGCTCCTAATAGCACAGTAGCCCTACTATATATATATATATATATATATATATATATATATATATATAATTTGGCTGGAATACTATTAATAGCACCAAGTCATTGATGCTATTAGGTTTTCGATCCTTGGATGAAAGAATGTGCGGTTAGGATGATAGTGGTCTCCGGTTAGGTTGATAGTGGTCCCCTAGGATTGAGTGAGTAGTTAGTTGAATAGTATGATCTAACGGTTAAAAGTGATGAAAGGAGTAAATCTAACGGCAGAAAATTCGGTAGCACCAAGCGCTTCGTGCTATCGATAGTATCTCAGCCGGACTATATATATATATATATATATATATATATATATAGAGAGAGAGAGAGAGAGAGAGAGAGAGAGAGAGAGAGTTGGGCTAGAATACTATTAATAGTATTTGCCCTCTTTTGTTATTTAGTTTAAACTATTGAATTAAATATTATAATCCAGTGCGGACCACTCAACCCTAGGGGGACCACTCAATCCTAAGGGACTAATATCATCCTAATCCTACAATTTCTCATCCAAGGGTTAAAAATTTGATAGCAAAAGGGGCCAAATACTATCAATAGTATTTCAGCCTTCAAATTAAATCCAGTGCGGACCTCTCAACCCTAGGGGGACCACTCAATCCTCTAATCTCTAATCCTACAATTTCTCATCCAAGGGTTAAAAATTTGATAGCAAAAGGGGCCAAATACTATCAATAGTATTTCAGCCCAACTCTCTCTCTCTCTCTCTCTCTCTCTCTCTCTCTCTCTCTCTCTCTCTCTCTCTCTCTCTCTCTCTCTCTCTCTATATATATATATATATATATAGAGCTAGGCTGGTATACTATCGGTAGCACGGAGGCCTCCGTGCTACCAAGTTGTTTTCAATGATGTGACTTCCAAATCAACGATCGGCTCCGCTAGACTTGATCTACACTATTGAAAGTATTTGGAAACTAAATTTCATAATTTTTCGACATCATTTGGCTAGTGATCAAAAGGTCTCAAAATTGACAATTTTAATGGTAGATGAGATGCGTTTGTAAATTTAACGGTGTAAAACAATTCAAATCTGATAAAATTTTTATAGAAAATTTTTTGAACTATTTAGAGTAAGATCAGTATCTCTGATCTTAAATTTAAGTCTTTTATCATCACTTTTTATGAGATTTTTATTTTCAGCCGTTCATTTTTCGACTACTCGTTTGATAGGTAAATGATATCGAAAAATTATGAAATTTAGTTTCCAAATGCTTTCAATAGTGTAGATCAAGTCTAACGGAGCCGATCGTCGATTTGGAAACCGCATCATTGAAAACAACTTGGTAGCACGGAGGACTCCGTGCTACCGATAGCATACCAGCTGGACTCTATATATATATATATATAATGTAAAATTAATTTGGGTTTGGATCGAGTTCGGATTTGGATCGAGTAGGGAAAAAATTCATACCCAAATTCAAATCCGTCGAGTTTTTATTTTTTATATCCATATCCGAAATCATATCCATTTAGCATTAGATAAACCCGCCCTGTTTATATTTGTATTTGGATAAAAATTCGGATATCCGCACCCATTGGCATCCTTAGTTAAACCAGTCATGACCCTCCTCTCTTCTCGAAGGAGTAGGCAATTAGTGCACTGCTACAAATGGCTCGATTTGATAAAACAATGTGGCACCAACCAATTTCAAGTCACATGTACTCCTCAATTTTGACATTGGCCCTTTATTTTTGAATTGTTCCTCTCTAACTTTCTATATTTTGAAATAGTAATATTAAAAAAAAGTTATGATAAAACTCGCAAGTAAATATTAATCTTTGGATATTTATAGGATGTAAGATTTACACCCCATATGCAGATGTATAAATACTTATTTTTTGGTTAGAGTATTATATGCAAAGACCCCCTCAACTATATGCCATTTGAAATAGCCCACTTTAATTTTTTTATTTTACTGAGATCATTTTACCTTTTATATTTTAAAAAATTAGTAATTTTAGTCAAATTATTTGTTTTTTACTAACTTTACTGATGATTTTATTAATTTACTAGTTATAATTACTATTTAGCAAATAAAATAGGAAGAGATAACAGTTAACAACTAACAACTGCATTAAATAAAATTTTCAACTATATAACTAAAATAATCTAGTTAAATTAAATTTACTAGTTTTAATTACTATTTAGCAAATAAAATAGGAACGGTTAATAGTTAACAACTAACAACTGCATTAAATAAAATTTTTCAACTATATAACTAAAATAATCTAGTTAAATTAAATTTACTAGTTTTAATTACTATTTAGCAAATAAAATAGGAACGGTTAATAGTTAACAACTAACAACTGCATTAAACAAAATTTTCAACTATATAACTAAACTAATCTAATTAGATAAAAATTAAATTTACTTGTTTTAATTACTATTTGGCAAATAAAATAGGAACAGTTAACAAGTAACAACTGCATTAAACACAATTTTCAACTATATAACTAAAATAATCTAATTAGATAAAAAGAGCAACGATGCATATACACTTAAAAGAGACGTATGATGTACACCCCACTGATTCTAGGATGAAGATTTTTTCATCAGTCACATCAATGTGACTAGTGGAAGTCGTCCCACCATAGATGGGTGAGATATATATCATACACTCTTTTTTTCAGTGTACAAATAGTTTTTTTTTCTAGCTAATTGATGAGGTTTATATGCAGTTTAAATTTCTACCTGTGCCCTCCAGAAAGGGTGTAGATCTTACTCCTCAATATTAGGGTTCACAAAAATTCAAATATTTTTTAGTAAAAATAAAAAAATTAATGTGATAAATAAAAAATTAATGATTCTTAAATGAATGGGTGTAAAATATACACCCCATTTTTGAATGTACCAGTAGCATTGCTCGTAGCGCATGAGGCTTATGGGTACAACCACGTTTAGATAATAATTTCTCAGAGAGTGGGAGATACAGTTGTCGTCACATATTTGGTGGGAAAGTCCAAAATGTAGCAATCACATCGGGGCATCTCCGTCCAATCAAATTGCTCCCCTCTGGTTCATCCATCACATCATAACTTTTTAAAAAAAAATATTTGTACTATACTTTTCTCTTCAAAAAAAAAAAAAAAAGACATGTGATTGATTAGACATAGCTGATGCGATGTGACTGCCACATAGGGATTGGGACCACAACCTCCTCTCTCATTTCCATTTTCTTATCTGGAAGAGATTCTACTATGTATCAGTCACACCATATTATTTATATATTAACACTCAATCATATCTCTCCTTTGGAATAAAAGATATAACAATTTTTTTTTTCTAACAAACATAATCGGACGGGTGAATCCAAGAAAAATAATCTGATTGATTGGTGATGCCACATCAGCAATATAACTGATGTATTTTAGATTTTTTCAACGAGGAGACGAAATTGCCCTTTTTGTTGGGTTATCGAATAGCTGGCACCGGGCAATTTATTATGGGTTTGAGCCGGTGAAACATGTTGTCAAATGTTGATCTCAACCGTAGGAACAAAAAAATTAATGGTTAATAGAAAAATAAAGTACAAAGCATGGCTCTAATAAATTTTCTATAATCCTGTGTGCAGAAATTTTTAGTATTTTTGACACATGACATATTGGCAGCGGTGGGATGGCCACCTCAAACGACATATAACATCTGATGCATTAGACTTAGAAAAATTTTACATGTACATTTCAAAAGGAGATATAAATTTTACACTTTTTGTTTTAGAATTCACAAAAATTTAAATAACTTTTAGTGAAAAAAATTAATGTGACAAAGATGTAAGATGTGTACTTCACTTTGAAATGTACCGAAGCATTGCTCTTAGACTTAAATTGTCCCATCAAATAAAAAAGGGACAATTTCATTCGTGCCCTTACAAACTAATGAAATATCATAGATACCCTTCAAATTTCAAAAATTTCAAAAATACCCCTCTAAATACAATACTTCTTTCATAAATGCCCTCACCGTTACCTTTTTGTCAACGTCCGTCAACTTTGTCTTTTTTTATTTTACTTCAAAATATAAAATTACCATTTTACCATTAATTTGTTCCCTGCTTGTTTAGAGGAACAATTTCATTCACACCCTCTGAAAAGTTTAAAATTATCATAAACACTCCTACATAATTTGAAACATGATTTGGTCCTTAAACTTTGCACAATTTTTATTTTAGTCACCAAAAATAAAATTTTAAATTTTAAATTTTAAATATAAATTCAAAATTAATATTAAAATTAAAATTTTAAACTAACCAGAAATTAGAATTTTGAATTTGAATTCAAAGCTACAATTTTGATTTAAAGCTAAATTTAAATTTTGAATTTAAATTTAAATTTTAAATTGAATCTAAATTTTGAATTCAAACTTAGATTTTTTATCTTGATTTTGATATTTGAATTTGCATTTAAAATCAAAATTTTGAAACTGAAATTTAAATTTAAAATCTAAATTTGAATGTAAAATCAAATTGAAAGTTTTGATTTTAAATTTTCAATTTGAACTCAAAATTTAAGCTTAATTTGATATTTGATTTCAATTCTAATATTTTAATTTAAACTTCAAATTCAAATTCACATTTTGAAATTCAAAATTTGAAATCAAAGTTTGAAATTAAATTAGAATCAGAATTCAAAATGTGAATTTGAATTTGAAATTAAATACAAATTTAGAATTTCAATTCGAATTTAAATATAAATCCGAAATCAAATAGAGTGGTATTTATAAAATAAAATTAGTATGATCATTGAAAGTGTAAGAGGGGCAAAGTTGGAATTTGAATATTATTAACTTCAGTTTGGACGGGCACTTGATGGTAGGGTTATTTTTGAAAGTTTTTTAAATTTGGAAGGGTATACATAATATTTCAATTTTTAGAGGGGTATCTATGAAATTAGATGATTTTAGAAGGGTACTGAAGAAATTTTCCAAATCAAATTGCTCTCGAGGTTCATCCATTTCATCATGCTCTTTAGAAAAATATTTTTATTTTATTTTTCTCTTTAAAAAAAAAGTGTATGATTAGTTGGTCATAAATATATAATATGATGTGACTGTCACACAGTAGACCTTTCTTGTCAGCCCCTCTCTCATTTCGTAATCGCTAATGACGAGACGAAGCTACTCTATTTGGGGTAACGGATAGCGGGTGCCGGGCAATTATTAAGGGGTTGAGCCGGTGAAACCTCTTATCAAAAGTTTATATCAGCCATAGGAACGAAAAAAATATTAATGGTTAATAGAAAGTGGCAATTGCTTATATATTCCTGAAAAAATTTTAATTTTTTATTTATTTATTTTATAAAGTTAATATTAAAAATATTTTTTTAACGTTTCAAATTATTTCAAATATACTTATGGAGTTAAATTTCGTTAGTGAACTGTTAGGATTAGCTGTTATCTCTGTGAAATTACTATTATACTCTTTCAAATATACACATCTATCATCACCAACTTTTCTTATTTACCCTTAAGTTAGGGACAAAAGAGATGCTTTGACTTCTTTTTAACTCCAGCAGAAACTTAACTCGGGTTTAATCCGAGATAACTTAACAGATACTAACAACGAAATTATTTCTGACTAACGAAAAAATATAAGAGGAATTTATTTGAAATAAAAAAAAAACAGTAAGAGTATATAAAATATTTTAAAAATTTTGAGAGATATATTAAATATTATCTCATAGAAAAATATAGTTCGGCAGCATGACTCTAATAAATTTTCTACAATCCAATGTGTAGGAGTTTTTGGTATTTTCGGCACATGGCATGTTGGCAACATAAATTTTCTACACTATATACTAAAGTGCGTGGGCTAATCTTACTGTACTGACACGTGTTCATGTGTTGCTTTCGATGGACCTGGAGCACCGTACACCTACTTCCCCTCCTCTCTCTCTTTGTATATATTATATATTATATAGAGCTAGTCTCCTATACTATCTATAGTACCGGGGCTCCGGTACTATAGTTGCTTTTTCGATCTTAGGGTGTTCAAATCAACGATCCACACCGTTGAAACTGATCTAGGGTATTTGAAGTTCTTAGAAATAAAATTTTATATTTTTTCGATGTAGTTTACTTTGTGATCAAATCGTTTCAAAATTGTCAAATTTCAATGGTTATTATGGCGAGTTTGTAGTTTAACGGTGGAGAAGAATCTAAATTTATTCAAATTTTGATAGAAAATAATTTAAACTATATAGGTCAAGGTCAATATCCTTGATCTTGAATTCGAAAGTCCTATATTCAAATTTTAAGAATTATTCAATTTTCACCGTTCATTTTGACATGATTTATTTACTAAGTAAACGATATCGAAAAAAACTAAAATTTTATTCCTAAGAACTTCATATGCCCTAGATCAGTTTCAACGGTGTGGATCATTGATTTGGACACCCTAAGATCAAAAAAGTGACTATAGTACCGAAGCCCCGGTACTATAGATAGTATAGTAGCCTAATTCATATTATATATATATATATATAAGAGGAGTTTGGAGTGTATCATAGACCACTCACTCTCTCTCTCTCTCTCTCTCTCTCTCTCTCTCTCTCTCTCTCTCGGATTTGGGGATGACAGGGTCCCTAAAATCGCTCCCTCCTTTCTCTCTCCTTAAAGTTTTACACATGACATTTGCACATTTTGACACCTATATTTTTTTGTGACACTTGGATTTTTTTCCTCACCACTTGGAGGCTTTCTATGTTGACACCTAACAATTTTTTTCTACATGTCTCGCTTACAAATTTTTTTATCTCTTTTGGTAAATCAAAAACATAAGAAAATTACAGTATTTATTCACATATATATATATGTATGGTAATTTTCAACTTTTTTACAACATTTGCTTCTTCAACTCTCCATCAGGTATATTCTCCTTTCAGATTATATTTTTTTTTAATATGCATGTAATTAATTTATAACTTTTAGTTGTTGCATTTTTTTAATTAAATGGTTGTAAGATTCGTTGAATTCATTTCAAAACATATAAGTAATTATTTTGATAGTCTTTTTCTTTCTTTTTATTGTTCCTTCATAGGCTGCTCTGGAAAGGAAGTTAAAAAAAAGGTACAATATTCGCCAATTATTTACGTGATTTCTATTATATTTTGTGTTTTCGTTACTTAATATATATTGACTTTTATATTTACTTTCCGCACAGAAAAATAAATAGGTATTTGATGATAATTTTCTTTTTTTGTTTTTCTATCAAAATTGAATATATGCTTGATGATATTTCTTAACACTTCTGACGGATATTTTACTTATACAAACTTGCAAATCACACCAATCAATTTTTGTCAATTATTTGTGAAAAATCTAAATTTTACAAAAATTATACTTAATTCCTCTAAAGTTGGTGTGCTTCAGAAAATTTTAAAGTTTATGTAACCCCAACAATCTAATATACCTATAAACAAATTTTTTTAATACATATTATATTTTATAAATAAATTTAAGAATATACTCATGTATCCGCCGTAAAGCGCGACTACATCGCTAGTAAATTTTCTACAATCATGTGTAGGAATTTTTTGGCATTTTTGACACATGGTATGCTTGCTGGCAACATAAATTTTCTACATTCCTTCGTGTAGAAATTTTTGGTATTTTCAACACATGGCATGTTGGCAGCTGTGCGACAGTCATCTCAAAGGACATATGACATCTAATGCATTCCAGTCGACAAATTTTATTTGTACACTCTAAAAAGAACGGTAAATCTTATATATTTTATTTTATAGTTTATAAAAATTTAAATATATTTTAGTTATAACAAAATTGATGTGACAAGAAATGACGATCGAACTGTATAGTAGTCATACTATATTATCTACGTCCAATCAATTATATCTCTTTTTTTGAAAAAAAAATATAATAAAAATATTTTTCTAAAACTCATGATGGGATGAGTGAACCTCAGAGGCCAAATGTGATTGTTTGAAGACACCACGTCAGGCATGCGCGGCTGTCATGTTTTTAGACTTTTTCGATGAAGAGAATGTAAGACTTATACCCCCATTTTTAAGTGTATTAATAAAATTATTTTTAGACTTAAATTGTCCCATCAAACAGTCCTACTGTTACACTATAATAGGAGTACTATTATTGTTGGCTTAAATGGGCCAGCATCCTGCGCTGTGGCGGGAGGTCATGTTGGGCCGAGTCATGTTCGAAATGACGTGAGGCTGGGTGGGCCGAGTCATGTTCGAAGTGGCGTGAGGCTGGTGGGACCGAGTCACAATCGAGACCCGTGGGCGCTATACTGTACGCTTTAAGTGAATTGGTTGAGTATTTTTAACAGCTCGAGCTTTTGGGATTAATGGTTAGCGCCAACGATCCGACAACTATTTGTAATCCTATAAATTAGATGCAAGTTTTGATTTTTTTAATTCTAAAATTTTTAGAAAATTAGTGAATTTTAAAATTAGAAAATTGTTAGATTTACCCTTATACATAGATATGCAAGTTAAAATTTTCCTTACTGAAGCAATCCATCCTTTTGAGCCTGTCACTTTTGCTTTTTATTTGATTGGGTAAAATACATTTTTGGTCCTCCAGTTATGAGGTGTGTGACACTTTGGTCCTTAAATTTCAATTTATAGTAAATTTATAGCTGAAACTTTCTAAATTATTATAATCAAGTCATGTAATCTAATTTAGTTGATTAAATATTAACGTTTTGATGATATAAAAGTGATGTGTCATTTTAATCATTACTACGCCATTAATTATAACACTACCAGTTCACTTCTATATTAGTGACACGTCAGTATTTAGTCAACTAAATTAGATTGCGGGACTTAATTGTAATAATTTAAAAAATTCGAGCTAGAAATTACTATAAATTAAAGTTTGAGAATTAAAGTGTCGTGTGCCTTATAGTTTGAGGACTGAAAGTGTAATTTACATTATTTGATTTGTGCAGCAAATTTTCAAATTTGTAACGCTTACGAGTAAAGTCCAGCTTAGATGAAGGGCATACTAGCAAAGTAAAGATTTTACAAGACTAAAAATCTCTTTCATTCATCACTTATCTTATCTGCATTGTAATTCCTAATCAATTTCTAATATGATTTGCTAGTTATTGATTTATGTGAGCTTTTTTTTTTTTTTCAACCAAAATATTTGTTTCAGAAATAAGTAAGCACGATTTATTTCTGAACCCAACATATGGACAGTAATTGACTTTTCTTTATGAATATATAAATACATAAAACTCTATGTAGAATTACTATATAATTTCGAAATTTTAAGTTGGCCAATAATTCATGAAATTTATAGTCTAATTAATATAAAGAAGTATAATATAACCAACTTAAAAATTAATTGGACTATAAATTAAAAATTAACTCGTTAGCCTCAAACGGCTGCCCCAAAATACTTAAGTCTAGTTATTAATATTAGATCTTTAGCCGTTATATTTTTATACATAATTTCTTTCTCATCTAAGGAGGGACTATTAAAGTGTCACATTATTTTCCAGACTGCTACTCGTTAGAAATTAGTACCTGATCAAATTCCTGATTAGGTCTCCTTTATTAATATTGCACGTATCTCAAGGCAACTCGATGGCTAAAAAATTATAAGCACATTGAGCTCCTGCGCTTTTAAAAGTATAGGAGCTCAACTCCAATATATATATATATATATATATATATATATATATATATATATATAGAGAGAGAGTTGAGCTAGAATGCTATTAGTAGCAAACGGGCTCCATTGTCGCCCATTTGTTTTCGATGATGGAGCTTCCAAATCGACAATCGGCACTGTTGAACATGATCTATACCACTTAAAGCATCTAGAAACCAAATTATATATTTTTTCAATATTATTCTCTTGTCTATCAAGTGAACACAAAAATGAACGGCTGAAAATGAATATTCTTTAAAAAGTGATGATAGGAGTCTTGTAATCCAGATCAAGAGTATAGATATTATTCTAAATAGTTAAAAAAAATATAACCAAAATACAATTGATTTGGATATCTTTACGCCGTTAAATGAGAAAATATCTTATATTGACCATTAAAATTATAAATTTTGAAACTTTTTGATCATTAGGCCAACAATGTCAAAAAGATTTAAAATTTGATTTTTAAATACTTCAAGTGGTAAAGATCATGTTTAATGGTGCCGATCATCAATTTAGAAACTTTATCATCGAAAACAAATGAGTGGCAACGAAGCCTATTTGCTACTAATAGCATTCCAGCTCAACTCTCTCTCTCTCTCTATATATATATATATATAGAGGCTAATATACTATAATGCCAAAATTAAAAGTTCAAAAGTATGTTTACAAAAAAACAAAAGTTCATTGGTCTTTTAACTTGTTATACATTTTTTCCTAATCCAACTCATTTCCTTCTTGGAATTAATTCGAGCTAGCTCAAAATAAAATTTCAATAAAATATTAATTCTAATTATACATTATTATTAATTTATTATTATTTATGCTTCCATCACTCTTAATATTACTAATTAATATTAAAATTTAAAATTAAAGCTAACAAAAAATAAAAACTTAGAAATAATATCCAGATTTGCTACATATATATCTAAAATAAAAATTTATATATATTATTTATTTTCAACCTATATCAAGTCAGACACGAGCGAGCAGGGATCAACCTGTTTATATCTCGGGCCGAAAAAGTGAGCTTGTGATTGGCTCATTTATTAAACAAAGAAACCGAAATCGAACCAATTTTGAATCGAAGACGAGCTGACACAAACAGTGAACCCTAAATAGTGGTAATAAAAATGGCTCAGTTCGTACAAAGTCAAGTTGTAAATGTAGCGACAAAATTACAGTAAATGATGAGAAGTAGGTGAGTATCTTTAACTCCATTAAGTTATAGAACAAAATTTCTTTTTGTACTAAAATGGGATTCAACTTGATAACTATTAACTACACTGCATCCACATTAAAGAGAATATAAATGAACAAGAACAAGTAAATTGAATTAGTATGTACCTTTCTCTCAGAATCTCCTGCATATACAATATCCCAAACATGGAACATCTCAAGAAAAGTGATATGCAAATATTCATATAGATTAGAATTTGGTCCATTTTAAATTGATTAATAAAGATCAATTTCGGTATATTTGTTTGTCAATAACAATGTGAATCTGTCGATAGTACTATCTGTTGGCTTAAATGGACCAGCATCCTGCCCTGTGGCGGGAGGCCATGTTGGGCCGAGCCAGTATCCTGCCCTGTAGCGGGAGGTCATATTGGGCCGAGTCATGTTCGAAATGACGTAAGGCTGGGTGGACCGAGTCATGTTCGAAGTGGCGTGAGGCTGATGGGGCCGAGTCACAACCAAGACCCGTGGGCGTTGTATCTGTACGCTTTAAGTGAATTGGTTGCGTATTTCTAACAGCTCGAGCTTTTGAGATTAATGGTTAGCGCCAACGATCCGACACTATCACCCACATTTTTTGTGACATCCCAATAATTACACATCAGATAATATGGGAGAATATGAGGACTATATATGTGATTGGCATACTAGAATTAATAATTGAGTTTGAACCGGTGGTTTAGGACCCAAGGAATTATTAGTCTTAGTGGGTCGGGTCGTTAGCTACAGTTAGTATTAGAATCAGTTCACCAACTGGAAGTGTGAGATGAGCCTCACATTGTCTGGTGATATATGTAATGGGTCTAAACCACAGACGAGGTAGGGTTTTTTTGGGCTACCTCACATGGCACAATAGAATTAGTTTAGAATATATTCTATTCAGCATAATTGTTCCAAAGATCTTTTTCTATGTCAGGATCGGGCTCGGGTTGCATGAAATTTGAAAGGGGTCAGGTCAGGTTGGGTCAAGTCACAATTGGTATCGCTCATTATAAAAAATGTTACTCCGCGCCAGATAAATTTGAAAGGGGTATATAATCTACCAAGTTTTTTTGTTTTATAGAGGACCTTAACCTAAAAATTTCTATAAATAATGCGACTAAAACAAATGTTCGTACCAACTCTGCTAACAACTAGAGATAAAACAATGGCAATTGCAGCAAAACCTGAGGTCCGGAAATATATTATTCATGAAAAGAATAAATATAGAATTTGTACAGCAGCCGTAATTCGAATTTCTCTTTTATCACCTTTTTCGTCTGTTAAACACTTGTACTCTCAATGATCCGCGAACATTTCTGCAAACATCCTCATCAACTCTCTCGAGCTCTAATTTTTCGCTCATAAGATGTTAATAGTGATAACTAAAAAGATTGCTACAAAGAAAAGTTAGGGCATTTTTGCATACAGCAACTCCAAACAGGATGTGTGTTTCAGTAGTAGCTTGCATTCATAGTAAGAGGAACGAATATAGCGTGATCTTACATCATGGAGCATATGCACGAGTCGAGATAATCGTCATCCGAATCACTCGAATCACTGTAAAGTTAAAACCAGGAAAAGGATCAGCAAACATGCTATCATAAAAACATGTAGATGTTAATTCTACGAAATCAAGAATCGCGCTGATTATTTGAATCGGACTTTAAATGATTTCATGAGAACATTTTGAAGTATCTACACATCCAGAAACAGAAACCAGCATAATTTGATCCTCTAGATAAAACAAGTGGTTTTGATCGATAAGTTAAAAACTAAATCACCAATCCATGGAACTAAATCAACCAATATATTATTCATGCAACAAACAACAGAAGCATTGATATAATAAGATAAAAATTTTGAGTTAGGAAGCGGGAAACTTTCATCTATATGGCTTCTCTGAACGAAAAGTAATAATTTTTGGGAACTTGGCTCGATTTTGCTTTTAACCTCGAATTTTCATTGTAACAATTTAGTCCTTCGAGATTCAATTCAATGATTCAATCCCTGCATATCAATCCCTGCGTCAATCGTGTCCTCGATTTAGCCTCAACATAAGTTTCGCCCTTGAAGTGTCAATTCTAACAAGTCTAATGATAGCGCAAAAATAACATCGCATTTCACGAATGGCAAGCTAACTGTTATGCAGAACGAACTTCGCAGACTAAATTGTTACGATTGGAGCTGCATATATGAAATTGAGAAATAAATTCACGATCAACTCATCGCATTTTTCAACGGTCAACTAACCGGCAGACTAAATATTATGCAGAATGAACTTTGCAGACTCGGACATGAAAATGAGGAATGAATTCACAATCAACTCATCACATTTTTCAATGGCAGACTAACCGGCAGACTAGCTATTATGCAGAACGAACTTCGCAGTCTAATTTGTTACGATTGAAACTGCAGAGATGAAATTGATGAATAAATTCACGATCAACTCATCACATTTTTCAACGCTCGACTAACCGGCAGACTAACGATTATGCAGAATGAACTTTTGCAGACTAAATTGTTACTACTGAAACTGCAGATATGAAATTGAGGAATAAATTCACAATCAACTCATCATATGTCAATGGCAGACTAACCAGCAGACTAACTATTATGCAGAACGAACTTTGCAGACTAAATTGTTATGATTGAAACTGCAGAAATGAAATTGAGGAATAAATTCACAATCAACTCAATGCATTTTTCAATGGCAGACTAACCAGCAGACTAACTATTATGCGGAACGAACTTTGCAGACTAAATTGTTACGATTGGAACTGCAGATATGAAATTGATGAATAAATTCACAATCAACTCATCGCAATTTTCAACTCGACTAACCGGCAGACTAACTATTATGCAGAACGAACTACGCAGACTAAATTGTTACGATTGAAACTGCAGATATGAAATTGACGAATAAATTCACAACCAACTCATCGCATTTTTCAATGGCAGACTAACTGTTATGCAGAACGAACTTTGCAGACTAAATTGTTATGATTGAAACTGCAGAAATGAAATTGAGGAATAAATTCACAATCAACTCAATGCATTTTTCAATGGCAGACTAACCAGCAGACTAACTATTATGCGGAACGAACTTCGCAGACTAAATTGTTACGATTGGAACTGCAGATATGAAATTGATGAATAAATTCACAATCAACTCATCACATTTTTCAACTCGACTAACCGGCAGACTAACTATTATGCAGAACGAACTACGCAGACTAAATTGTTACGATTGAAACTGCAGATATGAAATTGACGAATAAATTCACAACCAACTCATCGCATTTTTCAATGGCAGACTAACTGTTATGCAGAACGAACTTTGCAGACTAAATTGTTATGATTGAAACTGCAGATATGAGATCGAGGAATAACTACACAATCAACTCAAACTATAGTACGAGTTCGCGATTCGAACCTGGGCTGGTACTCTAACACTTCGACAAGTTGCTTCCCCTTCCTATCATTCCACTGCACCTTCCGCCGCGACCCCCCCTTCCGACACTTGCGCGCCGTCCCCCCCTTCTCCGCCGCCCGCGGCGGCAAAAGAGACCTCCTCACACTCTCCTCCTCTTCTCTCCTGTTCACTCCAACAACAACAGGGCCCAACACAATTGGACTACACTTGTTGTTGCTCCCATTGCTATGGTTATGCTTCGCGCCCCGCGAATCCATGGAATTCGCAAAGAGGATGGTATCAACGGTATAAATTTTCTATAACCCTAATGCGGAGAAGAAAGATAATATCGAACTAGAACCGAACCGAATTTGGATGCGAATCATGAAAAATGCAACAATTAGGGGTTGTGGAAACAAAAATATATGGAATTTGGTGGAAATTCTCAACCCAAATAAGAAACCAACGAAATTGGGTTGATCTTTGATCTAAGAATCATCAAGAAAATACATTAAATTTGGGGGGAAAAAAGAAAAAAGAAAAAAAACCCCCAATCTTTGGGTGTGAATCATGAAAAAATAAAACCCCAAAAAAAGGGGGAATTTGGGGAAATTCTCAACCCAGACGCAAAGAAACCTGAAAAGGATCAGAACCCAACAAAATTGCTTCGATCTTCGATCTAATAAACATCAATAAAACGCTTCAGAAAATGATTATAGAAAAAAAAAAAAAAAAAAAAAAGGCGAATTTTGGGTATGAAAAGGCCAAAAAAAAAAAGAAAAAAAATAACAAGAATTGGAATTGGGCTAAAAAAAAAGAAAAAAGTGAAATTTAAATGAGAATTATAAGAGAGAGAGAGAGAGAGAGAGAGAGAGAGGAGGAGAGAAGAGAACGCGGGTAACGGCAAACTCCGCAGAAACCGTACGGAATAGTGATTGCATTATTGGAATTAATAAAAATAACAAAATAGGAAATTTTCCCTGCGCCCGGTGTACGCATGCATTTCGTACACCTCCCTTGATGTTTGAGGATTCATGAGTAGGAATGCAAACGGGCTGGATCCAGAGGCAAGAGGGGTCGAGTCGCCCACCTCCCGCCCCGTATTCTTAGCGGGTCGGGTCGAATTCACAACCAATTAATTGTTGTTCTATTTTTTTCCTAACTAACCGCTCCATTCAGCACGAGGCGGTTTAGATCAGAACAAGGATAAATTTTTGGCGGATCAGAGCGGATTCACGATGGATTTTTTTTTTTTTGTTTCTTTACTTTCGGGTCCCACGTACCGCCCCATCCACCATCCGGATCCATTTGCATTCCTATTCAAATAGTCGTCGGGTTAGATCCCTGCTGCGGGCGGGTTCGGGTTAAAAGATAAATTAAAATCAAAATTAACTAATTTAATTTGAAATTTTCAAAAATAAAATCAAACTAATAGTGTAGAATACCTAATCGAACCAAACCAAAAATTTCGGAATTGTATCGCTGTGGTTTATCTGTAAAAATATACAGTTCGGTTTTCTCAATTTGGGTTTGATTTGTAATTTTTCAATTCAAAACCATTTTTTGGTTTGAAAAATATTTTAAACCAAAATCAAACTATTTACGACCAAAACCGAACTAAACCAAACCAAACCAAACCAAACTTATTGGTCTTGTTTGCTTTTGGGGATTTTTAAGTTTGGTGCCCACCCAAAAATTCTATAGAGTTTAATAGCTATTCTTAGTTCGAGCTATAGGTCTTGAATTAGGCCCCGTTTGGATGGACCTAAAAACGTAGCATAGTTAAACTATGCTACGCCCGTAGGAAACTTTTCCTACGAAGCGTTTGGAAGCAAAAAAAATGGAGTAATTTTTGGAGTATAGTTAGACTATACTCCAAAAAATGGAGTAAACTTATAATCCAATCCAACCAAAGGAAAAAAATTTCACCATTATTGGGCTAGCTCTCTCACCCAAAACATATATTAAGTTTTAAATTTCAAAATTTAAATTTTAAATTTTAAATTTAAAAAATTTAAAAATTAAATGTAAAATTTTAAATATTAAATTTTTGATTTTAATTTAAATTTTTAAATTCAAATTTTGAATTTTGAAATTCAAATTTCAAATTTCAAAATTTTCATTTTTAATTTTTAATTTAAATTTAAAAGTTAAAATTTCAAATTTCAAATTTAAAAGTTAAAATTTCAAATTTCAAATTTAAAAGTTAAAATTTTAAATTTTAAATTTTAAATTTTAAATTTTAACTTTTAAATTTAAAATTTAAAATTTTAACTTTTAAATTTAAAATTTTATAATTCAAATTCAAATTTTAAATTTAAATTTTAAATTTTAAATTTTTATTTACTTATAAAATATATTTAAAAATTTAAAATTTAAAATTTAAAATTTAAAATTAAATTTTAAATTTTAAATTTCAAATTTCAAATTTCAAAATTTAAATTTCAAATTTCAAATTTCAAATTTCAAAAATTTAAATTTCAAATTTTAAATTTCAAATTTTAAATTTCAAATTTCAAAATTTGGAATTATAACTTTTAAATTTTAAAATTTTAGATTTAAAATTTGAATTTAAAATTTAAAATTTAAAATTTAAAATTTAAAATTCAAAATTTAAAATTTAAAATTTAAAATTTAAAATTTAAAATTTAAAATTTAAAATTTAAAATTTAAAATTTAAAATTTAAAATTTAAAATTTAAAATTTGAAATTTCAAATTTAAAATTTTAAATTTTCAAATTTCAAATTTCAAATTTCAAATTTCAAATTTCAAATTTCAAATTTCAAATTTCAAATTTCAAATTTCAAATTTCAAATTTCAAATTTCAAATTTCAAATTTCAAATTTCAAATTTCAAATTTAAAATTTCAAATTTCAAATTTAAAATTTCAAATTTAAAAAATTTCAAATTTAAAATTTGAAATTTTATTTCAAATTTCAAATTTTAAATTTTCAAATTTATTTATAAACTTTATTCTTTAAATTTAAATTTTAAATTTTAAATTGCAAATTTCAAATTTCAAATTTCAAATTTCAAATTTCAAATTTCAAATTTCAAATTTCAAATTTCAAATTTCTTTTTGAAAATTTAGAATTATAACTTTTAAATTTTAAATTTTAAATTTAATTTTTATTTAGATTTTAAATTTAAAAATTTTTAATTTAAATTTTTTAAAATTTAAAATTAATTTTTAATTTGCAGAAATCTTTTGAAATCGTACTATGTGAATCCAAATAGCTAATAATTTAAATTTAATTGGTGAACATATAATTTTCGTATAAATTGCATATTCGAATAATTGGCGAATCCGTTTTTTAAATCGCATTTTTCAACGAATTTAAAAATTAGAATACGAATTTTATTCGTATTATATCCGTACTGAATTTTTGCTGCCGAACTAACTAACTAACTGTGAATGAGTCACATGCTGGATCAAATTAAGGGTGGTTATAATATTGTATTTATATATTGTTGATATGTGAGCACTCACTTATAATACAAAGATCTTTGATTGATTTATACACGTACTTTAAAAATACTGTACAGAGTTGTAATATATCAACATTTTATAAAGATAATATAACGAGACACCGATAGTTTTTTGGGAAGCCTAATGTTAATATATCAAATAAACAAAACATAATAATATTATAAAGAGCAAACTTCAAATTGGCCCACTTCTAATTAGAAACTTGTATGTAATTTTTAAAATTCTAAAGAGAATTGTAACATCTCGATAGTTCCACATCAGATGAAAAAATAATTGCGATTGATAATATAAGAGATCATAAACTCTAATAATAATAGTCGGGCTTTAGTATTTGGATCCGACGATTTATTATTATTAGTGGGTCCTCTGTATTACTCTATCTCTAAAATCAAAGAAGTTTTTTTTTTTTCCCTGTATCTTTGTATAGTGTTAAACAAGATCATACACATGTATACTTTTTGGCGCCGTTTGGTTGCATGTAGTTGCAATTGCATTGCAGTTGTAACTGCATGGAATTACAAATTCAGTGTTTGGTTTGATGCATTTAACTCGAACTGCTACAGTAGAAACTGCAGAAGGAGGCCCAACTGCAGCAGTTGGAACTACGCCCAAATTGGCCACAGTTCCAACTGCAGCAGTTGGAGAGAGTAACTTTAAGCAAAAGGTAAGCATACATCCTTAATTATTTTTCAAACAAAAAAATATATATATTTTTTACATTGAAGGTAATCTCACCATCATATATAAAAAATAATAAAATTTTAAAAATTATTTCTCAACTGTATGTAACCAAACAAATTATTTATAGTTGCAGCACTTTCTACTACATCCAACCAAACAGAATACATGCAGTTACAACTACTGCATTTCTAACTGTATGCATCTCTAACTACATTGCATTTGTAATTACATCTAACAAAACGGTCCCTTTATGTATGACTTTAAGGCCCTGTTTGGATGCGCAGTAAAAAAATTCCATGGAGTCTAAATACCGTAGTATTGCTTCGGATGAAATGTGGAATCCTGTAACTCCAAAAAAAATCCATGGATTCATTTTAAAAGCCGTTTGGATACAAATTATATAATTCCATAGAATTCCTCACAATCTTTAAAAAAATAGCCATTATCTCTATCTTCATCTTTTTTATAATCCATATATTTCGAAAGTTCATAAAATTTTTTAATAATTCACGAAAAATTCGGTAATAATTCTCTAATAATAGAAAAAAGGATTTTATCCAAAATTTCTGTACATTTTTTTGACCGAATAGTTCGTTATACGCAAATTATTGCGAATGATAAATCTAACCTAAAAATTCATATTTTATTCTTTTTTTTTTTGGAGTAAATTTCATTCGGACTATTGTATTTGGGTTTTCAATAATTCGCGAATAATTTGCGAATTAACTAACTATGGACTCAATAGAATTGATTGGTACAAAATCAATACGTAGAATAATTTTTCGAAATTAAATACAAGAAATTGAGAAATTTATATCAATTTAATCTAATTTTGGAGTATTTTTTTTGACGTAGAGATTCTGGGGACTCGGAACCAGTTTCGACGGAGGCGATCGAAGCCCTTTATTTTGATCCGCGATCTGAGCCGTTTGATTTGATCAGTGAAAACGCTGCACCCCTTCTTCAGCTTCTTCAGCTTTAACAAACCCATCATCAATTTTCTCCCCTTCTTGCGACCTGCTCCATATTTTTATAAATTATTAAAATATTATTATTTACCAATTTAATTTTTTCTATCCGATTGAATGTTCTGAGTTCGATTCCGACATCTGTTCACTCGGTCTACGTAATATAGTTTATATAATATCTACCGTGCACGTGAGCAGAAGTGTTAAGACTAATCCTAAACTGTTTCCGCTATTTCAAATAAATAAAGTAGAATATACTCAAAGTGTCGCAAATTCGTAAATGAACAACTTCTCCGAGAAAATCAGTCGTTCATATAGTATCAGAGCAGAAAATTTTAAGTTTGAATATTTTTAAGGCTAAATTACAAAAAACTTTTTTGTAAATACATGTTTTTTTCACTTTCCCTCCTTGACTTTCAAAAATCTATATTTTGCCAACTTAAAATTTCAGAAATATTTTCAAGAGGATACGGCGTTAATGAATAGGACAAAATGACCAAGTTACCCTTACTTCTATAAAAAAAATAATTTTTTAATATATTTTTGTCATTTGAAGGGCATCTTCGGTATAAATTATAAGAAATGGACGGAATAGTGATGGAATCCTGCCGAAGGAGGGCTGAATGTAACAACTCGAAATGTTGAGAGAGTAAAATGTAAGTTTTTGAAAGTTAGGAAGGAACAGTGAAAAAATGGATATTTATAAAAAAAATTTCTGTAATTTAGCTTATTTTCAAACTCACTTATTTCTAATCTACGTGTTGTGCTTGTTCTTATAGTTCGCCCACCACGTGAGAGGAAGTGCTGAGTATAATTGGTTAAAGCAAAACATTAACTTAATTCCACTAGATGGAAAAGATGCCCTTTTTGTACCATAATCTAGTGCACAATATTTGTTTGGTTTCTTACTTTGGGGTTTCTTGTTGCTCACAAATCCTCTTATCCTTGCTTGTTGAATGACCTGCATTTCGCAACAATTAACATGCAATATGATTCAGTTTATGAACATTACCAAGATGATTTAACATACCAATCCATGCGAACTAATCATCGGATTATTCCTGTATGTTAAATCGCGAGAAATGCAGTAAATTTTGATATTTTTATGTTATTTAACTAGTGCCAAACACATTTAGAAGCATGTGTTGACATTCTCATTTGTTTGAGTTGATTGTTGCATGGAGTTTTTACTGCATCTAAACAAAATATATTCTGAATGTAGTGTGTAAAAGTAAATTTACATTCCAATCGCGAAAAATTTGTACCTCGGCCAAAGTCTCGAGGCGCTGCCTCATCCTTCTTTGCACGAATCCTCTGGTGCACTGGGTACGAAGTTTAGTCGCTTCAGACGATAACATACGAGTACATGTTAACGAAGGTTCGTCAGCTACGAATGCGTACCTTTACATGATATTTCACATATCCGATGAAGTTCAGCAGAATCCACGCAGTTTGGTCGCCTTTTGTCCCTTCGACATGGTGCGGAAAGACATCTGCAATGTAGCAAAATAGCAAATTTCGTCCTGTTTTGCGCGAAAACTAGCCAGTTCTTAACTTATTCTATAGCTTTGTGACAAAATGCACGCACCGACGGACACGAATCCTCCATTTGTAGTTAGGTACTCAAAATTTTCTCCTCGCAGCTCCGCAGGGGGAATCGGTGACCACGTGCAACACGGTGCTTTTGAGAAAGCTGTCGAGTTGCCCAACTCAGTTAGTTCCTGCGATCCAATTATTCTACGTTGAGAATCGCAAATATATCTGTACAATGATCTAACTCAGTGAACCGTGTCGCGGTGGAGGTGATACCTGGAAAAACGATGTTGCGAGAACCACATCGGAGTTATCCTTGAAGCGCATGGGAAAGATTGCGGTTATCTTTTCTGGCTACATTTGGAAGAATATTTAGCACCGTTAAGCTCGTAGAAAGCAAAGAAACTTTTAATACGTACGCTTTTTACAGTTTTGCAGAAGTCGACTTCTTATCTTTGCAATTGTACAAAGCGATGTAGTTATATCGACGTAATTTAAAAAAGACGGGGCTGCGACATACCGCTCTGCTGACAAAGAAGGGCTCCTGCGGGTGATAGACAAGTTTGATTGGTTTACAAGTCGCATGAGCTCTTTCTTTTGAACCAAGATTCCACAAAATATCTTTCAATTGCGAGCTCAAGATAATTGCCTGCAGCGAGGAGACGTCGTTGATAGCCTTGGTACGATCTAATGTAATAATCAACTGATTAGCATCTCTTCAAAATAAGAAAACAATTATCGAAGTTAACGGAACTTTGACAGATTCTAAGCAGTTAAGACAATGCCAAAACTCTATTTGCGATACGAGATATTTTTCCTTTTTCTCATTTGAAACTTCGTCATTTCGAGCAGTATCAGAACAAGCTAGTCGGTTCTAATATGTGAGGGAAGTGAAAGTAATCATACCTTTGACGCGAGGGAGCCGAGCAAAGTTAAGTTTTAGCGTAAGTAGAAAGCCTTCCTTCGGAGGTTCGATTACTTCTGCAAAATTCAAGTACTTTCTTCTGATATCCTGTAATGTGCAATCAGGTAGGCCATTGGAGTATGAAGCCTCTGGCGAAAGTGGCGGCGTTAATATTGACAGGCGTATATCTTCAGGATCTGATGGCGAAACCTGCAAGAAGCTACTGGAAATGTAAATTCTACAAGGATTTAAGTCCGCATACAGACATTTAATTTTCTTTTTCGTCATCGGTATTGGTTTGGTCGCACTCCAAATACTCGAGTTGTTGTAGTGGATTAACTCTATGTTCAGCATATTTTCGAACTACATAGAATGCGAACACGCAGAGATATATGTGATTACCTGAATATGGTATCGAATCGATCCAAATTCATAGAAGCTGTGGTCGATAGTTGTTTGCTTTTCCTCTCTGTCGAAAGGGAAAAATACAGTAAGCATGAATAGATTAGTTGTGGAGCCTCAAATTTGTAGGAAAAAGGGTTGGATAAATTTGGAAAGCATGTAATGAACATGTAATATAGCATTTGTTTTGTGTACAGGAAATTAGTAATCATATTTTTCATAATGAAAAACAAAATATATTGAAAAGAAAACTATATATCCGTTGTACTGTATACTTAGCAAATTGCTCTTATTTCGTAGAATCCACGAAGTATCCACATTTGTCGTCTCGCTGTGTTGGTATGATTTTATCTGTCTTAAGTGTGTCCATTTGGTTTTGAATTTTGTTGAGGCATAGCGATTCATAACCCGAAACTTTTTCTCCGAAAATATACATTTCATGCTTTTGCTACTTCTCCAATGACACTTAATAATTTGCTCTGTGGATCAATAGCTTTAATAGAATATAATCATACACTTCCTATTAACTGCATATTTACCTCTGCAAATTGTTGAGGATCTCCACTAGTGCTCGCGATTCGCGGTTGAAGTACGCCATTCTTTCGCGAGGTTTTCGGAGAACTCAATGGAGGGTTCTATTTAAACTTACAAGGATGTAATGGATGGGAGGTCATTGTTACTTCCAGATGCAGGTTCTGCAAATATTTCAAACTGCAGACAAAAAAGAAAGACTGTAGGGTGAGAGGGAGAGGGAGGGATTTCACCTACTTGATGGCAGTCTACAATTTCTGCTCTTTGAAGCAAAGTTCTCTGCTTTCATCATCATTTACTGAGTGCTTTGTCTAAAATGCACTCCACAATGATTTCCTCATCTTTGATCATAATATCAACACTCCTGCAGTTTTTAGTTCACCTGTTGTTGTTCTACAGCTTGTAGATGCTGATCATTGGGCTGCAACTCTGGGATCAGTTCATCCTAAAACTCTGACCCAATCCAACCAATAACATGGAAACAAAGGTTGGAACTTGGGTTGGTTAAAGTTGGAACTTGGAAATTCCCAACTTAACTACAATTAAGTATAGGTTAAGATAGATCATAATGGAGGTTACATTGTTACAAAAAAATAACTCAAATTATACCTGGAGCGCTGCTACTAGTATCCAAAGTACTGCTCTTATAGATTGCTGATGTGTTAGCATACATGATATGAAATTTTTTAATTAGTCCATGCACACCACTCGAATAGGGTGTAGATTTGTCAAACAATTAATAATTTATAGAGACCATCGGTGGCGAGATCCAAATTTTATTCCTTATATTTTAATTTAAATTGTGTGAAAAGAAGATTACTTCATCTTCTTTTTGAAAGGAATAAAGTGAACCCGAACCCTAGCATTCCAAACTAATTTTTAGTGATTTTGTTATGTGGACTAAAACCTATTTTATTCTTGCATAAAGTGCCTCTCTGACCCAGCTAGAGTTTCTACAAAAATATTTAGTAAAATTATTCGAGAAAGCACTACCAGTTTTTCACCAAGGCTCCGGTCGAAATTGGCGGGAGATATAGGTACGTGCGGTGAAAAAATATAATAGAAAAATACTCGTTTCCGTAATATAATATCACGTCCTACATATTGCAATAAATTGATTACGACATATTTTTTGTGGTATTATCAGAAACCAAAAAAGCATATTTCTTTATGCTTTCACGCTAATTCTGGTTTGCCAACTAGTGTTAGATAGATCTCAATACTAAATGTGTCATAAATTCTATAATAGCTTCTTACTACTGCAGAAGCAAAAGCTTTTAGATAAATCGGGCCCAGCAAGAGATCATATGACCCCAAATATGAGGAAATTACAAAAGTATGAAATCTTTCCTTGTAACGCTCACACCATGTAATCCATATTTACAAAGTATTGTGCAAGAACACCTGAAACTGAGGAAACTACATAAGAATATGACATTCCATGTTGCGATAATTCGTTAAGTTTCACAAATATATAGCAAGCCACATAAAAGACAAAAGAATCAAAAACCAAGGAATCACTCATAAAACTCCTTAAACTCCTACATTATCCCTGGATCTCTTCTTCAAGAGATCACCAGTATATGGAAAAATAAAACCAATACAAACATAAAGATAAAAAGATCATCCAATAAGCCATATAAGAACTCTATATTTTCGTTACAGATACACCAAAAAAGTATTATCCGCTAAATTATCTTACAAATTAATAATCATGCAAGAAGATTCATTTCAAACTTTATCTTATCATTGCATCAGGGTTAGTACTCCAAAACCAAATATGGAAACCCAAACTGTAATATCTTTGAGTTAAAGACTGTTTGCAGTAACTATATGTGAATAGAAAATACAAAAGATGAATACCAAAATAAGTCCACTTTGAGCATGCAATTATGAAAAGAACCACTGAAATCACCATTCTTCGAGAACCGGCAAAAGCAAGCTAGAGGAACAAGATTAAGCATCCCAACATCTGTAAATTTCATTTTGAAGTAGGTCCCTAAACTATCCATTTTCAGCTTTTTTCAATTTGAACCCTTCAACTTTGATTTGATTCTTGTGTTCCTACAAATTAACAGCCTTTATGACTTTCTCAATCCGTAACTTAACTTTCTAATACATGACAAAATAGCATGCAAGTCTTTAGATGGAAACTGTTAAGTTCTGACGGAACCTGACAGAACTTTCTTAAATCGAAAAACATGTTAGTTGAGGGGTTCAAATTAGGACAAGAAAAGTTTTCGGACCTGTTCGAAAATGACATACAATTGAAGACAATCATTCCCAGCTTGATTATGATGCGCTGCTACATTTCAAATACTCTGGACACATCAAAATGAACAGAATCTCACTCGCAAATAGATAACAATGGGAACTCAGAAAGAATTAGCTTCTAGAAATCTTCTAAGGAATCTTCTGACAACAACAATTAACATTGTAAAACTACCTGGGGGAAGCTCTTGTTCCGTAACAATGAGCTAGATGGACTATGAGTGAAATAAAGCGAATCTTACATTACAGAGAAGTAATACGAAGCGCAAAAGAATCAAAACCTATAAGAAATACACAAAACAACTATATCAAATTTCTTTTGCAAAATCAAGCATATTACCCATTTTCACCACTCAATCACCAAAGATAACCAACATAAATACCAACTAGACAAACATCAAAGGGATGTAATCAAATGAATATACAACAAGCCTCGCCGCAACAATTATCGTGGCTGCTCCTGCAAGGCATCTAGAAGCATCAGAATAACTATTTAAATGAGTAGCATGGGATTAATCTAACATACAGTAGCAGGAAACTTACTTTTAAGGTGTTGCATGCTTCAGAAACTCTGTGTAAGCCCATCATTACAGTTGCAGAGCTTCTTAGTTCTTACCCAAAAAATGGAAGGGTGCTCCACAGCAAACCATTCACATCTAATTCGATTACAACCTCTAGTTTTAGGTAATTTCTGATATCCGTATTTATAGTTTATACTATCTCCTCAAAGAACGGACATATCTTGGCGACCACACCTAAATATCTCAAGTAAGACAACAGTGGTGTTTTACCTATATCTTAAGTTAGAATTACCAAAATCTACTGCAAAGTGAGTTGATTTTGGAGCATATGCAATAAATAGACATCTAACATGCTGCAGTAAAATTCATCCTAACAAAGAAGGCCGAAATTGATGCAATACAACATAAACAAATAAGATTTAAAATAACGACTTATTAGATAGACAAAGAAGGTTCAAAATCCAATAAAATTCATTCCAACAAGCTATTATTCCAACACTCCAATACGTTATTTGAGTTACAGATAATATTTCTCAAAACAGATACTATGATTGTGTGGTGGCTTACTGCTAGGTGAACTAAAAGCTGATAAACATTTAACAAGCAATGGGATAAAACCTGCCTGCTTAAGAACTAATTTCCATCATGTTTTACAAACTAACCTGTAAACTTTTGACAATCAAGCTTCACTTTTGCATATATTTAGTTATGTCCACAAAATAACGCTGTTTGAAATGAAGAAATTTTCAACTGAACTAAAGTTGCATCATTCCAAGACAGCAGATGCATCTGTTCTTGCTTACTAAAGAAGATGTTTCCCTGGCAATGTCACCAAAATATAAAATAAAATTGGTGCAAACTTCTTGCTTCCTAATTCATATCATAAGGCTTATCAGACTTGAATCATTGATAATTGTTTAATGTACATCCCATACAATACTATGCAAGTATTTCTGCTAGCAACAAATATTGTTTGTGTAGATATTCCCAAAACCGAACAAGGGAACTTCAAATATAATTTAATTTCCAAGAAGTTATTTTCCAAGCAAGAAAATCCTTCACTACATTGATTTCACACAGAGCAATCTTGAGATTAGTACTTTTGCTTCCTAAAGAAAAAAAAGACAAAAGGAGTAATGCATTCTCTGCTGCTAAAATGTAAGATAAATTATCCGATAAGTCGAACAGCCTAAAACTGTAAGATGTTAATCCACGCTATCTCTGATATGAAGATAGTAAAATAATTCTACCAATCCCAGTCATAAATTAATATCTGTGTAAAACACTTCGCATATCTCAGCTTGTCTTTTTTTTATTTATATTTCACTACTAGAGCTCCCCACAACCCAAGGACCACAACCTACAACTTGTTTGTCACTACAAATCATCCTGAAATGAGCTTCATTTTACAAAGTTAGGCTAGCCATCATTAGTATAGAGATCAACTGGCATTAAAGGAAAAAATGGCTGAAACATTATAAGATGTAACTCCAATTGGAGCTGCAATTTCAAGCCAGCCTGGAAAAAAATATTATTTTCAGAAAATAATATACTGTCAGTTTGTATACAACAGCTTACAGAGTAATTTCTCACCACTAGATAACAGTAGTCATCTGAAGGGCTCGACTGGTGCAGTGTCTTCAAGAAAAGCAGCAGCCTGAAAACACTCAGCAGCCTCAAGCTCTGATCTGCCACCTTCAGCTTTACAAAGTAGACCTAGATATAACCAAGCAACATAATTCGTTCTGTCTAGCCGCAGGGCTTCAGTCAAGAAGTTTCTCACAACAGGTAGTGGTCGGTCACCAAGCTTCTGAAGAACAATCGCTGTGGAAACCAAGCTTGGCACATGTGTAGGTTCTACATCTAATGCTTTCCCGTATGCTTCAAGCGCTTCTTTGTGGAGACCCTTTGCTTCATATAACTGCCCTGAAATGGTAAAAATGCTTTTAAATACATCTGGCATAAGGGCTTCAGAGGGGTGGGGAAATGTACTTCCGGTTGTAATGAAGAATTATAACCATAGCAAGAAAATAAATTGAATACATTACAATGATGCTGCATTAAAGTGTATGCTAACTATATGAAATGTTCTAATATGAGTGTTCTGTGTCGATGTCAGCTCCAAAAGATTCAGAAATTTTGTCTTACATCAGATTGTTCAGAGCATTTATATGTCAAGTTCGAGCATATAAGAACAACGTGACCAGTCTGAGCATATCTAACAGATGCAGGGAAAAATATGCATGTGTCCCATCGTGTTCTTTGGAGTCAGGAGGAGACACTGGTAAAACAGAAAAGAAGAGGTGGAGCACTGTTGTCACACAGAAAAAAAAAAAGATATGCCAGAGTTTCCCAAATTTCCAGTGTCAGAACCAAATCAAGCCACATGACTGAAAATTATAAAATTAAAAAAAAAACTATCAAAGATTCAAACATAATATTCCTGAAGTTATTGTAAACCAGCATACAAACTAGAAATTCCAATAATTTTAAGTCCATATACGTTCAGGTTGGGTTGAGTTCCTACAGTCTCAGCTCAGGTTGATTCAGGCTTTCAGCAAAATGGATTCTTTTACAAAAGGGAATGAAAGCAAAAATAGAATCCGGAAAGAAAATAAATCTTGACGAGATATTTCACAACAAGAGCCAGGCATTTTCTAATAGATCCTCAAAATGAAGAGTCAAAATCAACATTATGAATCCATCAAGAGATGCTAAAAAGGTAACTACTAAACGATACACCAAAACGAAAATCACCTGCTGCATGCCATCTTGAAGCGGAATAAGGACTGGCGGCCTTTAGTTTAGAGAGACAAACTTCCGCATCCCTCCACTGTGACATGCGTAGGTAGACATGAACCAGATCATGCCATACCTCTACCTCCAACCTTCTATCGCTCTTACCACCCTATCAGCAATTATATGAAGCGTAAGAAGAAACTACACCTTCACAAAGTGAAAATGCTTTTTTTTTTTTAACAATCGAAATCAGCATAGAACTATGTACATTTGGCACAATTAACATGGACATTAGTTTATAAATTATAATTCAGTTTGCTAACGCTATATTGAAAAGAACTTCAACATTAACGAAAGTAAAAGCAAAACATTATCAACCTTCAAAAACTGCATTCCTGCACCAAAGCTTTTAATCCTTAGCTGAATAACAGCAAGAAGCTTGGTATATGTTTCAACCGCATTCTTTAGTCCCCCCTGTGCGATCTGAATTTTCGCTTTAGTCCTCAACAGCTCTCCCTGGCTCCATTTTCCAGTCTGATCCAGAGCAGCGTTGATTATGGTTTCAGCATCAGCGAATCGTTTCTGCGCACTCAATATTCGCGCCAACAGAACCCATCCCTTGATCTCCGATCCAGCTTCCAATTTCAGAAGCAGCTTTGCATAACGAAATGCTGCATCTAACTTCCTTTGTTCAGCATACTCTAAGCTGAGATTCCATAATATCCTATAATCGGTTCCTTGCATCGTCTTTTCAGCTTTTTCTAGCGCTTCAAGAGCTTCCGATTGCCTAGAAACTCTCTCTGTCTCGGAACCACAAGATCTAGCTTGAGCTGAAAGAGAAATGCCCAATAAGCAATTTGCGACACTTACAATTTGATCACAACCTCCCTGCGAAATCGCAAGAGCCCTTCGTGCATAGGAAGCACCTTCTTCTGCATGAGCAAAATTCTCCCCGCAAACTTTGGAAGCTAGTAATAATGCTTTGAGACAGTTAGGGTCTTCCTTTGCACTCAATAGCTTTCTCAGTAGGTTCAAAGCAACTAAGTTATCGTCTTCCTCTAGATAGCACAATGCAAGAGTATAATATCTCTCTTTCCTCTCGAAAACACCGGGCAATAATTCTTCAACCTGGTCGGCAAGAGACTTTAGCTGTCCAGAAACCGACAATGCGAAACTGAGATGATCGATGACAGATGGGTCCCACTTCACCCTCTTGAGAGCGAATTTCCTCAAGAGAATCATCAAAAGAAGAACAGCTTCTTCAGTATTGTTTCTAGGTATAAAAGAACCATCCATTTGACAGCGAAGGTCGGGAGGGCTTGCTTCACAGCCGCTGTAGAGAAGAAATACAGCAAATTCTTTCTGTAATCTAGCAATGCTCTCAGCATCGAGGTTCCAGTAACCAAGAAGGGCCCTCCGATATGACATAACCGCTTCTTGTGGAAAACCTGCTAATTTCCATAGCTCAGGGAGCAACTCCACCGCCTTGCATACTGTTTCCTGTAATTTACAGTCAATATCAAAGTTGGCAGGCGAGCCTTCAGGTAATGCGGGTTGCATGGTGTCCAATATTATGTTGCATTCTTGAGCAGCTTCTGCAAAAGCGAAGTAGAACTAGTTATTACGTGTGAGACATTTCTAAAAACTTTTTCTTTTCATAAGAAGACATAAAAGTTCATGAACAGCAATGTAAAAGACAAAGCTAGCTTACGATTTCACAATCATACATACAACTTTATAAAGCTTGAGAAACGATATTAGAAACCATATATGGACTACACGAGTACAAATTTAAGTCCAAGCCAATAAAAGAATTCAACATAAACAACTAAATGACATTTAGTAACTACACTAGTTCAATTAAAGTAAAGTAGCATTGTCTCACCTTTGAACCTTCCAAGATCCTGCAGTGCTTTTGTTTTAAGATATATAGCTTCGATAAGTAGGCTAACAGCATGCAGCGACATTGGTGGTGCATCCCAGGCTGAACGAAACTTGCGGCGGTCTATTTTTCTGGCAATGGCGATCTTCATCTTAGGAGTTATTGCAGAAAAGTCTATTCCATCAAATACTTGAAGCGCAGCCTCTATGTTTCCTCTCTGGTATTCCAGCCTGCCGAGTAAAGCTCTCGCTTCCTGCAAAAGTATCAAATTCCCGAGATCCATCGGAGTACTCTAAATTACAATCCACCTAATAAAACATCAAATTATGCCAAAGTAAAAAAGATGAAACGGCGAATGGATCGAACCTCGTAGTTAAGGCAGACACCCTCGCGAAGCGAGGATTCAGCTTCTTCAATATTGCCAGTGTCGAGCCGTTGCTCGCCCTCACCATGCAAAGAGGAGTAACCGCTACCTGAGGAATCTTTTGTGGCCGCAGACTCAGACGAGCGAATCATTTCATCGGCCCTCAGCTGTTCCCCGGAGCACAAGCACTTCATTGTGCTGCGGGAAAGCGATCTAACTAAGCTCCTCTCTCCCCTCATCCATTTCTTAACCAGTTAACATTCATATTGCTCTATTGTAAACATTGAACTTCATAATTGCAGTGATCCGGTAATCAGATACTCATCTGAATCATGAAAAACGGAGCAATTAGAATGTCCATGGCATAAATTTCACCTATTTTACAAATTACAAATAAAAAAATTACGAACTGTTACAGCAAACTGTAAGGAATAGAGAGAGAATTAATAATCTCATGCTTCAACATAAAACTTGAAAAAGAACCAAAAGAAGAACAAAACCAGTAATAAATCCACAGGACATGAGCCAAAAAAAAAAAAAAAAACAAAGCATTATTCATACAAAATTACAAATTTTGATTCCCCATTCAACACTAATTCAAGAAACCCAATAGCCCTAACATAAACATGTCAAAAGAAACCCTCCACAAGTGGCACGATCATCACCATCATTGGAACTAGAAACCCTAACCCTAACCCTAAAGGACCCAGAATCCATATATATAACCATATTTACCACAATCCAAGATGACCTATGGCCATACCCGAATGGTAAAATCTCTCCTCTCCCATTCGAAAGCCCAAATTAATGCAGATTCCAACCACAGGGAACATAAATGAGGGCATTAATTCGCCATAAAAGACGTACCTTTCCACATGGCGATTTCAAATCTCACTATTCCACTTTTTAATTCTCCCCATCCAACCCAACCCCCACGGAGAAAAATCCGATTTTTGGATCCTTTGGTGCCCAAATTCAGGAAAATTCGATCAAAAAACGCAAAAAAGGGGCCCTTTTTCTACGCTCTTTCACCAAACTCTTGGAATTTTACGAAGAAATTGAGAGAAACGACGAGATTTGTTAATTAATTTAGGTTTTGAAAGAGGGAAATGCGGAGAAAAAAGTACGCACGAGTTAGAAATAGTAATTTACAAAATTTAAAAAAAAAAGAAAAAAAGCGAAAAAAAAGAAAAGAATTAGTGTGGGGCCCGCTTGAAAAGTCGGTACATGATATGCGGCTGATCACGTGACACGTGGCAACCGTGAGGACTCAATTTGAAAAAGTCAAAAGCTGAGGGGGTCTATTATTGGATCTCTTAAGTTACTTAAATTAAAAAATTTATTAAATTTACTAATAATTATATTAATTAAATAATTTGAAATATATTTCAGTAAATAATTAACTAGCTAATGAAATTACTAAACTTAACAAATTTGTTAATTTAAGTAAATATAATAACAAAATTAATTGAAAAAATAGTTAAAAGATCTATTTAAAAATAACCTATCGCTGAATAACCTCGACTATTTATTTTATTAAGGCCCCCTCAACTTTTAGTTTTTAAAAATTAAATAATTTAGGTCAAAATTTTAAAAGATTTATCAAATTTAATAATATTTTACTTAATTGACTAACTTTAATTTTTTATAAAATAAAAATAATTAATAAATAAATAAATAGAGTCATAAAATTTGATAACTTTTGACATAGTGTGCCAACTCAAATTGATCTTAAAAAAAGGGTTAATTTCATACAGCCCTGCAAATATATCCTTACAAATTTCAACTTTCATATGTTGTTTCTATAAAAGTCCTAATATTTTCAAATATATTCATGCCGTTAGAATTCGTTAGAAAATTTTAGTTAACCATAGGTTAAATACTTAATCATGGTTAGTCAATGAGATAACTTGACATTTTTACCCGTCTTATATTAGCTGTTGTAACTTTTGGAGGGACATATTTGTGATGGCAAAAAAGTTATTTTACTTATCAGCTGTTAAAAAATAAACAGTGGTTAACAAACCAGAGGAACATATTTAAAAACATCAGGACTTTTGCAGAACAACATATAAAAGTTGAACTTTGTAGAGATATATTTGTAATTCACTATGTTTGCAGGGACTTATATGAAATTAACCCTAAAAAAAGTAAGTTGAGGGTTCAATTTAGAATCGGCTATAGTTGGGGGGTCTCTATGCATTTTTCTCCTAATAATATCTATCTATACCTTTTATACCTCTATACCTATACATTATTTCTCCTAAACTTTTGTCACGCGGCGAATTCTCCTTCACCCTTGTCTTCCCTCTTTCCACTGTTTATATGGTCCGTCATCTAAATAAATTACTTTTACAAAAACAAATGAGTAAAATAAGATTTCTTCATACTCTTTTTTCTCATATTGTTTTTTTTCTTTTCTTGGCGCATAAGAAGGGTTCATATTTTGTAACTTTTTTAATTTTTTTATTTTTTAAAATTGTGTGTGGATTGAAATTAGGGTTCGGGGGATCGCGGCGGGACGCGGCAGGAGGAAGCGACGATGGATTTGGAGTCAGTAAGGGGAAAGAAGCAGCGGGTGTGGGAGGATCTGTACGGAATTGACATGGTCGTGACTAAGGAGGAGCTCGACACTAGCAGCGAAGGCGACGTAAAGATCGGGATTCGCCTCCCCGATGTCGACAACGCAATCAAGGTGTGTATGGAGTAGAAACTCTTTTGTTGCTTTCTTTCATTGTTGTTATATGTAATTATTTACTGAAATTATAAATTTTGCTACATCTATACCTATATACAAGAAGGGTTCATGTTTTGTAACTTTTTTAATTTTTTTTTCTATTTTTTTAAATTGTGTGTGAATTGAAATTAGGGTTCGAGGGATCGCGGCGGGGCGGGGCAGGAGGAAGCGACGATGGATTTGGAGTCAGTGAGGGGAAGAAGCAACGGGTGTGGGAGGATCTGTACGGGATTGACATGGTCGTGACTAAGGAGGAGCTCGACACTAGCGGCGAAGGCGACGTAAAGATCGGGATTCGTCTCCCCGATGTCGACAACGCGATCAAGGTGTGTATGGAGTAGAAACTCTTTTGTTGCTTCTTTCATTATTGTTATATGTAATTTATTTACTGAAATTATAAATTTTGCTACATCTATACCTATATCTGTTTTATATCTTCTATTTGTATTTATTGAAGTCTCATGTAAGTCAAAAAAATTTAAAATTTTTATTTTGTTTATATTTTGTCTTCTATAGTATCATCCCGTCGCAATGCGCGGGTAACTTCACTAGTAATGAAAAATTCTACTTGTTTCGGCATCCTGGAATAGCTGTAGCATCTCTTTTTATTTTTCTTTTTTGAATTTTCTTTTTTACTTTTTTTCATTTTTATTTTCATCATCCAATGAGATGTAGTCAATCACATATTATTTTTTTAATTATTTAAGGCAATTTAAAATAAATTTTGCTTTGAATTAAGAAAAAGATTATATCGGAATATTAAAAATCATAAATTGTGGGCAAAATTGTTAGATTAAAACATTCAAATTTCTACGTGGTCTATGCATGTACGGTGCATTTTTATTGCATCATGCATTGCACTCCTAAAATTCAATCATGCGCTAATTGAAACTGCAATTTTATTTGCTCGCACTGATTATCTTTTTTACTGTTAACATTTTAATACTCATAATATAAGAATTTTGACTGTACTATGATGAAATGATACGATTGTTTCCGACAATAATATTGTTTTATTTTAGGCTAAATTACAAAAAATTCCTCCATCAAAATTTGATTTTTTACTTTCCCCTCCTATCATTCAAAAACCTACATTTTGTCCCATCGAAAAACGAAAAATATTCAGGGGGGTACGGTGTGACAAAATGACGAAATTACCCTCATCTTCTTCGTCTTATCCGCTCGCCGGCGCCTTTCTCGACCCCAGCTGCGGCACCATTTCCTCACATGCTCCTCCAGTATACTCGCGGCCCCTTTATTTCGGCGACTCTAGGGAGGAAATCGTGGTGGGTATGGGCGAAGAGGTGGGCGAGAGCGAGGGTAAGGCGGCAGAGGAAGCCAAGGATGTGAATCTTGGCACGGATAGCACGAAGGCGAGGCCGAGAGCGAGGCGGCGGAGTCGGGCGAGGCGGTGCAGCCGAAGATGTTGGTGAGAAAGGAGGAGAAAGGAGGAGGAAGATGAGAATTTTTAGGGGTATTTTGGGTATAAAAAAAATGAGATAAACGGAATCCTAACGGAATGATGACGGCGGGGACCAAAGTAAATATTTTTTATTTTTTGAGGGGGCAAAGTGTAGGTTTTTGAATGACAGGAGGAAAAGTGAAAAAATCGGTATTGATTGGAAGATTTTTTGTAATTTAGCCTTTATTTTATAGTTGATTAAAAATAAGAGAAATGATAAGTGTACACCAACTCCTAAGTTACAATCGCACCCAAAAAAAAAAAAAAAAAAGACTACCATAATATGAAAAGGATTTCACATGAATTAGAGTAAAAGGTTGTAAGTTCAAATCTCACCAGACAAGTAGTCCAATTTGATTTTCTGTTATTTAATTTAAGTCTATAACTTCGTGCATCAAAATTGTTTCGGGCTCAGATATGAAAAAGACATTGAATATGAAGATTAAAATATTATTATCCAATAGTTTAAACTTTTAGAAGGTAAAAATGTACGGAACTTGCCCGAACTTTTGTTCATTTTGATTTAATTACCCAATATTATTGTGTGTAACCTTTTAATTTATCTGACATAAGTTATCTAACGGTTCTTACGATACAAACTTTAGGCTCATAACTTACTTTAATATATTATAGTTACATAAATTATATAAAATATGCTCATTAAGTCGGTAAAAATAAAAGATGTATTTAAATTTTTAAGTTTAAGAGTTATTAAATTGTTCAAATTAAATGAATAAAATTTTTAAAGAATAAATAAATAAAATTCTAATTCTAATAAATTCTACACTTTTTTACCTTCCTAGGAATAAAAGGCTCTTTACCAGTGACAAAGATAAGTAGTGTCCACTTGGAGAGTATCTCCCAGTGGAGATTCAATTAATACATATAAATTTAGTCAAAAAAGCAACTACAAAAGTCTAAAAGGTTCATAGAATGTGCTACTCACAGTAAAAAAGCAATAAAATCCACTAACCACAGTGAAAACCTCAATATGAAAGGCATTATCTCACCTGGAGAATCCCACCTCAGGTGATTCCATTTCAATACAGAATAGTAGTAAAAACCTGGGAGTAATCAAAAGCAAGATCAAGTATGGGAGGACCATAAAAAGTAATATGTATAATGTATAGGAAGATATTGTTCTAAATATCTTATCAGGACGATACAGTATATAATAGATACGGTTCGTGCTGATAGGCACTTAAATCCTTAGTCGATGATATTCCCATACATTTTACTCCAGAAGAAATTAATGTAGGAGGTAAGATACTGAAGTCATTTGCGGCACTAGGAATCTTCTGATACATATCTAAAATTCATTGTAAAAGAGATCATTGACCCTATAAGACCCACCTGAATGATCTGATCTAAGAGTTACACATCTAATTTAATAAAGCTATGATGTCTCCTTTCCTAAGTGCAACTCAGCAGTTTTCATATGTTACAGACCATCAGAAAAACACTAGAGACTATCTATTCTCCTGGCCTTTAGAATTTTACAACAGAGATAAGAGAAGAGTGCGGCGGTCGCCACCGCCACCACCTCAGCGGCAACCCCCGCCCTCCTTTGAAAACCCTGGGCAGAGATCAATGGAGAACTTGGGAAAGGAAAGAAACAGTGCCCAGATGAAGAGGGATTTCTAGTAGCCCAGCTTAACCCATTCGTACCGGCCGGGGAGGGGTCGCTCGTTCACGGGATCAAAGTTGTACCTATAAGAAAAACATAAAGACAACCATGAGGTTGAAGAACCACTAGATGTTGCAATTCTCGTAGCTATTTTTTTTTGTTCCAAAATGGCGACAAGGATAAATGATAGGTAACAATGCATGGTGACAACCTCCACTATAGGCCGCCTCAATCGAGTCCCGTAAATGCTACTTCTTTGTTTAAATTTCCTCAACTTTTGTTTGATTTTATTTATCTCTATTTGATGAATCACGAACCTCTGCAATCTTTTTAGCTGACGGAACGGCAGATTTCAGTAACAGTTAACTGCTAATGCCTAAGAAGTCGTTGAAACAGAATCGCGATTCATCTCATGAGAATAATTTACATCGAAACAAACAGAAAGTTGAGATGTGTCAATCAGAGAAAATAAAGTTCAGGGATCTACTTCAAAGGGGATCTTCATACATTTTTAACCTTAAGAGCAACATCTTAGTACCGTAGGAAGATACCAAGAAAAGAGAAGCATTGTACATACCTCTCGGAGAATATTTGTTGTTGGATTCGCTCTGCAGCGGAGAAAAACTCTTCCATTTCATGGGCGGTGGGTATATCCCGACGTACTGAACTCCGTACGCGGCGATTGGCGGCGGTCGAGTTGGTTCTTGTTGTAGAGCCAGGAGTGCTTACTTTTGCTGAATCTCTAACTAGACTGCAAGGTGTAGTCTCCCTGACATTCCTGCAAATAAACGGTAGCACACATAACCCTTTAGAATCGAAAATTCACCGTTATTTTTGGGTTAAGTCTAACAAATTATCAATAGAATCATAACACCAGGTAGGCAAAATAGAGAACTCTAATAAATTATTAAATTTGCGCCCTAAACTGCTATTTTCAAACTGGCTCTATTTCCTTAAGCACGAGGAGATAAAGATTTAACACCTTGCGTACGAAGCTTTAATCCAATCTCCAGAAATCTCCTATTAAATAAATGCGCGCGCAGTTGCGTACACACAACGGAATTAAAAGAAGTGCAAGTCAAAGTCGCAAGAGCAGGTCAGCACATAAATACACACAAGCATACACCAACACCACACTAAATAAAAGCCAGAAAGGCCTCTGAACATGGAAATCACATTTAAAAGAAATAATAATAATAATAATAAGCGAAATGGGTGGGCCCAGCTTAAAATGGCCCACGCTCCTCCATTCTAAAATTTGAGCAAAATCTCACTGACATGAGGAACTTAGAGATGGAGTAAGATCCCAGCAGCTGAACCCAAATTTAAACTGTTTCTAGATGATTTCCTAGCTACATAATGAGAAATAATGGAGCCACACTGAAACAAAACAAGATAAGGTAGGAAAAAGGCCCAGGGAAGTACTTGGTACAATGCATTTAAGCACTCAGCTTTACAGATCAAATAAAAACAGTGAAGTTGCAACAGTCAACTTTTGTCAAAGAAACATACATAACACCAAAAGAGCAATCCACTAGAGTGACTCAGTTAGGCCCACTTAAACACCCTGCAAACCCTTATCATGGCTCTAGCATTATTTCATGACCCCACCATCAAGCACTAGAAATCTTGGGGGCAAAGCTTTCAAAACCACAAAAAAAAAAGAAAAAAAAAGGTAAAACTTTGGATACCCCACTATCTAGTTTCGTGCATCTGCACTTCACTATTCTGTGGTTTCATCTGTTACACTTAAACCGTGATTACTAACTTGCCGTTCCCGCATAACGAAATGTTAAGTACAACAAATGAAACCACAGAATAGTAAAGTGCGAATGCGCTAAACCACTAGTGGGTGTTTAAAGTTTTTCTTTTTTTCCCCCGAAATTGCGCAAGGTGGTTCCAGATGAGTTAGAAGGACTCTAAGAAGCTCTACAAGGCAATCTTGGGATAAATATCAAGCCATGCTATATATAGCAAGAAAAGTGCTCAGTGCATCAGTCATGCTCCAGAGAACTGAACAGAAGAGTCAAATGACAGTGAAATATATGTCCACAGAGTAGGAGAGAGAGAGATGAACTGGTAAATTAGCAAACAGAGAAACATTGGCTTTTTTTTTCCTCTCTTTTTTTCAGCAAATGTGTGTGTATGAAAAGAGAAGTGAAAGATGAAGGAAAGGCTTGTAAGGAGCAGAGATAAGAACTAAAAATAAAAGGTATAAAGAAGAAAACTTTTGTAAAGAACAAGAGTTTCTTTTTAGTGGGGAGAATAAGATTACTTAGTATGTGAAGAGGACCCAGCAAAGGTGATAAAGCTAAAGAGGCCACTAGAGAAAGAGCTAAACAGAGTGGGAGAAGGAGAAATTTTTTTTTAAAAAGGAGCTTTTTTTATTTATACCTAAAATTGATCAAAAAGATTACTACCACTCAAACCTAAATGGTTATGCATGAAGTGTAAGTGCTATCAAATCCCACCCAAAACCTTAGAAGTGATCACAAACCACTCAAAAAGAGGAGGGGGGGTGGAACCCATTTTTCACAACAAAACCCTAGCTTTGGATTAAACCCATTTAGTTTAACCAACAAGCGGGCCACAAGAAGCAAAGAGAGACTCAAAAGCATGACAAAACCCTAGGTATCGGATTAAACCCTAGTAGAAGGGTAAAGAGGGGACTAGGGTTTCGAGCGCCCTCACCTGTCCCTCGAATCGGCCTCGGGAGCGTTCTCCCCCAGCGACGACGCCTCGGCCCCCGCGTCCGGCGCCTCCTCCTCCGCCGCCGCGGCGCTCGCGGCTCGCCTCCGCGCCGGGCCGGCGGGCTTGGCGCCGCCGCCCCCGCCTCCTCCGCGGCGCCTCTCGCACGCGTCCCTCGGCGGCGGCGGCGGGGGCTTCTCGAGGCGTCGGCTCCGGAGCTCGAGGTACTCGGGTGAGGACGAAGGGCAAAGGGACGGGGACGGGGACTGGGACGGGGACGCGGACGGGGACGAGGAGGGTTTGAGGAGGCGCTGGAGAGCTAGGGTTCGGGCGCGGGTGCGGACGCCGAGGGGCGTTTGGTGGGGCACCTCCATGACCGCGACCTCGCCGCAGAGCTTCGCCTTGCGCATGTACTTACCCATGGCTGTGGGTAAAGGAGCGAGCTTTAGGAAGGGCGAGGCTACAATGGCGGAAGAAGCATAAGAGAAGAGGAGGAGAACCCAAGAAGAAGAAGAGAGAGAGAGAGAGGTTTGAGAGAGGGGGAATGGAGGGAAAGGAGAGTCTTTTCTATTTGTATATGGAGGGAAGGGGAAGGAGAGAGAGAGAGAGAGTGTATAGTGTGTGTATGTGTGTGTGTGAGAGAGAGAGAGAGAGAGAGAGAGAGAGAAGGGATTTGTGGGGGAGGAGAGAGTAGTAGTGGAGTGGAGTGGAGTGGAGTGGAGTGGAATAGTGAGGTGTTATTCAATTTCTCATGAGATGATATTTTTAGGGGAAATAGATAGTATGGCACTAGTAGATGAGTATAGTGAGTGATTCACAAGGTTTATAGTATTTTAATAAATAATAAGTTTAAATAAAAATATAGACTAAATTATAAAAAAAATCTCCTCATAAATTTTCGTTTTTTTACTTTTTTTCCCTAACTTTCAAAAACCTGCATTTTACCTCCCCAAAGTTTCAAGATGTTATATTTAGCCCCCCTCCGTCAGGATTCCATCACTATCCGTCTATTTCTTATAATTTATATCAAAAATACCCTTCAAAATGATAAAAATATTTTTAAAAAATATTTTTTTATAGAAGAAGTAACAGTAATTCGGTCATTTTGCCCTCTCCATTAACGCCGTACACCCCTGAAAATATTTCTAAAATTTTAGGAGGGTAAAATATAGATTTTTGAAAGTCATGAAGGAAAAGTAAAAAATAGGTATTTATAAGGGATTTTCTGTAATTTAGCCAAAAATATATGATTTTGAAATACCTAATCATTCTTTGAAAAATAATTGTCAGCCATGTTAGCTAGAAATATAAAGCAACTTGGCTTCGACCTCGAGTGTGCTAGGTACGGTCGATAGTTAATTATCTTAGAGTATGATTGGATGTCTCGATGGATGTATTATATTTGGCTTAATAAATATGTTTATGAAATAAAATAAATCATTTCGAGCTGAAATACATCATTCCATGAAATTATGACTGTCGAGGTATTTCAAAGAACTAGATTCAAATCCTTAACGAGCAATCACAAAAGACAAAAATAATATATTCTCATAATGTAGAATTTATCATTAGATAACTTATTCTAGCATCCAAATAACCTCTCGGTAATTATTTGGAATGTTTGCATATGAATTCCTTCAAAACATACTTTATTCTTTATATGCATATGCTAAGGGGCATATATGCAAAACTCTCTAACTATTTTTTAATCTCCCTAAAGATTATTATTTTATGAAATTCATTTTACTTGTAGGTCAATTGTGGCAAAATGTAAACATAGTACATTTTAAAAGTATACTTGGTCCAAAAAAAAGAGTACTAAATTTGTAATGTTCCAAAAAACTATCAACAAATGAATGTGGTGTAGCTAACCTTAATTGGGTGGTCAACAAATTGGACCACTTGTGCACCCTTCTTTTTTTTTCTTTTTTTTTTTAAATAACATGCATCACAACAAAAGCTTTATATATTTTTTATTTACTAAAAGAAAAGCAAATTCAATATTTTCTTTTCTTTTCTTCTTCGAAGCTTAATATTTACGAACTTGATTAGTTTATAACTTTATATGTGTAGGTTTAGAAATCTTTATTTTTATCATTTTCTTCTGTTGTATTGAATAGATTTGAAGACCATCTTTTATATTTTCTCGATTATTAGGTTTGGAGTTTTATTCAATTTCTTTGTGACTATTATAAGGGATTGTATATAAATCTCCTCCACGCCCTACAGTATTATAATTGAGCTCTACTTTAATGAAATGCCTACGAACTATTTCCTACAAAAACAAAAGAGAAAAAGTGCATTAAGGGGACATTTGGATAGATGAAGTTGTAATTCGATAGTATATTAAGTTTATTAAATATTTATTCTGAAGACACCGAGAAGATACAGCAAGTAACAATGAAATTAATTAAATTCTCAGAAATAAGTTTTCTCCCAAACGATCTGGAGTCCTCTTTTGGTAGGAAGATCCAAAATCTAGACTATGACTAAACAGTAAAAAAAAATTTTGTTGTCATTATACTATTTGATGATAGGACCAAAAAAATTTCACTTCTACCATACCTTTTTTTTTTATTTTTACAAATTATAATTAAGTAAATCCAAATGCCCCCAAAAAAATTGCGCGAAAATGCAAACGGATTTGATATTGAGGTTCATCAGCAAAACAGAATTAGAATGTAAGCATACAGAAATAAAATCTTTAATTTTTAATAAAATTGTAAAAAATATATAGAAAGAAAAAATTCTATTTATACACCCAAAAAAAGGTGTAGATTTTATATCCCTATTCTAGGGTTCACAAAAATTCAAATGGTTATAGTAAAAAAAAAGGGTTAATGTGACAAATAAGAGAATGATGATGGTCCTTGAATAAAATTATAGAAAATATAACAAAAGAAAAATTATGTTTATACACCCCAAAAGGGAGGGCTTAGATCTTATCTTATATCTCCATTCTAGGGATCAAAAAAAATCCAAATAGTTAGTAAAAAAACAAAATGTGACAAATAGGAGAATGATGGTCCTTGAATAAAGACAGCGTAAGGTGTACACCTTATTCTGAAAAATATAATAAATATATACTACAGAGCAGAACTATTGTGCTATTAGGAGCACAACAGTCCCTGTACTCCTAAGTTTCTAACCACCCATCAAGTTTGATGGGTGGTTAGGAAGAGAGAGAGAGAGAGAGAAGAAAAATTGGGTGTTTTAATTTTTTCTCTTATTAAATTTCTCTCCAATAAAAATTGATGGGTGATTAGAAACTTAGAAGTATAAGGACTATTGTACTCTTAATAGCACAGTAGTCCTGCTCATATACTATAATATTAATAATATTATATTTTATTAACAGTATTCATGCGGTATTCATATTCTAATATTTTGGAAGCTATCGAGTCGTCGTGTTCGAGTCGTGTAGTGTTCTGTATCGTGTGTCTGTATCCGTGACGTCTAGCTGCATGTGCTTCCAGACGGCGCTTTAATTTATCGCGAGATAATTATATATATATATAAGTATGTATATCACGAGATGGGTAGAGAGAGGGGTGACATTGGATGCTCTTCTTTCCCAAATGACAGATGGAAAGCATCTTGGTGTTTTGTGGCGCCCTCTCTCTCTCTCTCTCTCTCTCTCTCTCTCTCTACACACATACTCTCTCTCTCTACACATACTCTCTCTCTCTCTACACACATACTCTCTCTCTCTCTACACTCATTTAGTCATTTTGCTCTCTCTCTCTCTAACTAAAGTTCAAATTTCTTGGCGGAATGAGTGGTGGTGGAGGGGTACGGTCACCTCCCGGTTACTCTCACCGCAATTACGATTCCCGAAATTACAATATCGCAGAGGGTTAACTCTCTGTAAACATATCGAATAGCAAATATATTTCTACAAAAGTCTAGTGATATTCATATCTGCCCTCTGGTTTGTTACGGTTAGAACACTGTTTATTTTTTAACAGTTTATAAGTAAAATGATATTTTTGCCATCACAAATATATCCCCTCCAAAAGACCCAACGGTTAGAATTATACAGAAATGTCATTCTAAAAATTTTCAACGGTCATCTTCTTCCTCTCTACCATCACAAATAATATAAGAGGGGTAAAAAAGTTAATTTACCTTATTCACTAATCAGGGTTAAGTATTTTACCTATGGTTAGCTATATTTTTCTAACGGATCCTAACAATAGGAACATATTTGAAAACGTTTGGACTTTTATAAGAATAAATATGAAAAGCTGAACTTTGTAGCGATATATCTGCTATTTGATATGTTTACAGAGAGCTATATGTAATTAACCCTATCACAGATATTACGATTATGTAATTGATATCATTAAAACTAATTTTAACACTGTCTAGAACAGATATATTATATTTAATTATAATTTGAATCATTTTATTTTAATAATATTATAAACTATCTCAGTAATATTGCTTCATCTTAAAATAGATATTCTATTCTATTCTCTTTATTGTATGTAATGTAATGTAATGTATTTATTTTTTACTAATATTTTTCACCTGTGGTAAGATGCAAACTCAAACCAAATATATCATATTTACTCATGATTTTTTTTTTATTTTATTCTCTCAATATAACAAACCATGTACTGTTCTCTTTATTGAATGTAAACTTTATTTTTAAGTTAGCTCGACTATTAATACACATGTACTCAATTTTCCACCCATAGTAGGACTTATATCCAATATATAAGGCATTAATTATGATTAGGGAATTAATATTTTCAAAACGAAATATATTCATATCTAGCTATTACTTCTATTACTTCCATATTAAAGGACAGTTAGGTCACGTCGCGGGACCAAAGAGCGACACGTGTTGCCTAAACCTACCACCTCCACTTCAAGAAATATTACCAACATCCGATCTATAAAAATATCACATCAAATAGATATAATCTTCACCATATAAAAATGTTATGTATAAAATATTGCAGAGTTTAAATGTCAATAATAAAAATTTATTAATATGGTATATAAGATATAAATATAAAGTTTATGCATGGGATAATTTCCCCTCCTAACCCACTCCTCAACTATTGAAAATGGCCTGCACTCTGTCTATGAATATTATATACATTAAATCTATTTTTTAATAAGTATCATTATAAATTAAAATTTAATTTGATAGATGTAATTTAACAATATAGAAAGATTAAAATAAAAAATTAGCATGGTTTAAATTTTTATAATGGGGGTTTTAGAAATAAAGCGCACAAGATTCACTTCTACACCCGATGCACGAAATAGTATTCTCTCCTTTAATGTGGATGAAAATATATAGATACCCCTCAACTATATATATATATATTTTTTTGTGAATTGAAACCCATTCAAATTCAAATTTCTTTCTTAATTTCTGTTTTCATACGTAGTAAATTAAAATCACCAAAGATAATTAAAATAATTATTTTTGATCAAATTACTAAGGAATTAAGCTGATAAAATTCAAAAGCTTAAAGTTTAGAAGGTCTCTATATGTTATTACCTGAAAAAAAAATTGGTAAAAAATGTGTTAAGACCCCCTCAATTTTTAGGATGCTTTGCCATAGACCCCTCAAATTTATATTTTTAACTGATATTTTATAATTTTTTATTTCTTATGAATAATTTTAGTTAATTAAATCAAAATATTTATTAAATTTTATAGCAAAATTTGACTAAATTCAATAATTATAATTATTTCAAATGAAATAAAATAAATAACTAACAACTAACAGTTAATATATTTATTATATGTACTAAATTTTTAATTTTTATAAAATTTTTAAAATTATTTTATAGTTTTACCTCTAATTTTTTTGGCATATACCTTTATAAAATAATTCAATTAGTAATAAGTATAAAATTTTATGTCACATAAATACTACTTTAGTTTATTTTAATTTAAATTAATTTAATTATTAAATTATTTTTTTAATTTAATAAATTAAAATTAAAAAAAATTAATTATAAATTTGTTTGAGCATCGATTCTCTGCTTCTTTAGACTAGTATTTATAAGTGGGTTTCATGTCACCGAATATGGCGAACTCACATCTATTTCTTTTCAGTATTTTTGACCAGTTGAGTTGATGTCCCTGTGATGGTAGTAGCAGTATGTGGCTAGTCTTTATCCATGGTTATTTGAGTTCCTACCCACATGTGGATTATTGGTAGTTGATTATTATTCTTACTGTTTTATCTAAGATCATATATAAATCAAGACTGTTGATATAAAACTGTATATGCAAAAATTGAGGAAAAATGCTATGGATAGGTAGGTTGTGACAGATGGTATTTGATTGTACTTGAGAGCAACTGGACAGTTGTTACTGATCTGTTTGATCATCCCATTTGATTATAATCTGCATGAACCACATTGAGCTTGACAGTTATACGCGCTACCATGATGTTGCAATAGCCCTTGTATTGACAGGCTACCTGGGAGAGTGGTGACTGGTCGTAGGGGCAGCCTATGTGTTGATGGACCACCTGCGTGAGTAGTGCCGTGGCAGTAGGCAGGCGCGAGCTTGACCAGACTGATGAGTTGGTCGTTACGATTGGGTTATAGCTTTTTCTTATCCAGCATGATAGTTGATGTACGACAGTCGATTCTCTGCTTCGATTCAGTTAGTATAGAGGCATGATAGTAGTAGTTTATTTTATCAGTTCAGTTATTTACTATTATTTCTTGCAGTTAGTTACTTCTTTTCCCTCTAGTAGACCTAGTGGTAAAGGTCGTTGTTCATCGACTGTACCGATTAGAGACTACTGGTCAGTTGTTCTCACGCCCTCTTCCCGTACTTGTTTTTCTATTTCAGAGCCCTAAGCATCTGCGATTGATCGAGATAAAAGGATCGCAGGATAGATAGCATTTCCTACTAGAGTCGACCGGCTAGAGGGGGACCCACTAAATGCATATTTCTTTTTATATAGCAGCATATACTTATATAATTGGCGAGGCCAGTAGGTGATATTTGTATTTGGAGATTTTATTTTGGAGATGTATGGATGATATTTGTACATGTTGACTATACCGATTTTTATTTATTCATATACTTTGATATTTATTAGTTGTGGACTCATGTGATCTGTTAGTTGTGTACTCTTAGGATTTGTTTATTCGACAAGTTGCTTTGACGCTTCGTGTGTGCAGGGTGCATTCCTGTGCATACGGCGGGTCTATTGGCATATCCGAAGATTTCTGCTATAGCCCGGGACCTGACACCCTATACAACCAAGGGCTAAAAAGTAGATAGTAAATACTATTGGCCCCTGGATCTATTCATAACATTGCAACCACCAAAGCCTAAACGCTAGACCCTAATGATCCAAAGGTTAAAAAGTTAACGGTGGTAACTACTTTGCTACTATCAATAGTATTCTAGTCCCATATATTATATTATGATAATACAAGAAACTAAAATTAGTGAATATTTATATTAGAAGAGTAAAATAATTATTTTATAATAAAAATTAGGTATTTTTAGATATTCAGAATTAAAGTATTTGCATGAAAACTATATAATTAACCAAATTGACATATGCGGATGGTGCATGGATGATCTAAACATCTTAACTTTTTAAAAAAAAATTGACACTCACTTAACTTTACGTTGTTCTAGAAAAATTATTTAGTGATTTAGGTTAAAAGTTTTATCAGATTTATTTCTGAACATAATTAAAATACTATATTCAATGGAATCATCTAATAAGTTACATAACAGTTTCATTTTTATTGACCAAAATCATGACTCTAAATACTTAAAAGTTGCGAAAGGTCAGCCACAATTTATTTTTTTTAAAAAAAAGAAAAATCAAGGGATCTAATTTAAAACCCTTTATAGTCGAGGGGTCTACATAAAATTTTACTTACTCAAACCAATGGAAAACGAAGCTTCAAATTTGTCTTGAGAAATGCTGTCACTATAATATATATATATAGAATTAGGTTACTATACTATTTTTTGATCTTAGGGTGTCCAAATTAATGATCCACACCGTTGAAACTGATCTAGAGCATATGAAGTTCTTAGGAATAAAATTTTAGTTTTTTTCGATATCGTTTACTTAGTAAATAAATCATGTCAAAATGAACGGTGAAAATTGAATAATCCTTAAAATTTGAGTATAGGACTTTCGAATTCAAGATCAAGGATATTGACCTTGATCTATATAGTTTAAAGTATTTTCTATCAAAATTTGAATAAATTTAGATTCTTCTCCACCGTTAAACTACAAACTCGCCATAATAACCATTGAAATTTGACAATTTTGAAACGGTTTGATCACAAAGTAAGATACATCGAAAAAATATAAAATTTTATTTCTAAGAACTTCAAATACCCTAGATCAGTTTCAACGGTGTGGATCGTTGATTTGAACACCCTAAGATCGAAAAAATAACTATAGTACCGAAGCCCCGGTACTATAGATAGTATAGGAGACTAGCTAGCTCTCTATATATATATATATATATATATATATATATATATATATATATACTTCATATATATTGTAATTGTTTGGTGAAAGAGCCAAAAGATATATATATTTCTCTTGTATGGGCTAAAATAATCTCATTTAATACTCATAAATCCTATGTCTACGGCTCTACGGACTCTGTTAAAATTAAAAAGATAAAAATACAATCATAATTAATACAAGCATGCGTGGGACTTTAATGTGCTATGAATAATATTGAATAGTAATTAATACAAGTGTACATGATACTATAGATATGTATAGATCATCTAGTAGAGTACATATACATATATATATATATATATATATATATATATATATATATATATATATATATATATATATATATATATATATATATATATATATATATATATATATATATATATATATATATATATATATATATATATATATATATATATATATATATAAAATTTAAATGATTCTACCACAAGGATAAGTAACTTTAATTTGAGCAGAGATTGCATTAAAGCAAGAATCCAAGGACTGCCCAAAAAAATAATAATAATAAAAGAAAGGAAAAATAGAAAAATATTTCTATTTGAAAGAAAATAGTATGAATGTTAACATCTTATGAGGGCTTTATTTAGTTAAGTGAATGTTACAATCTTATGAATATATTAAGCATATCTTGTAGTGCTAAGTTTCTGGGTATCGGGCTAGCTGTTTGGTTTGAGCTTTTTGAATACGGTAAATCACGTGACTTACCAAACTGTCTCAATGAGATATTGTCGGGGAGCAGCTCAAGGAAGTTGCGCTCACTTCATGGCTCAAGCATATATACCATCCCTCTTACACATACATTCATTTTGTTACTTATAGGATAGAAAAATACTACATGTACATCGCACACCTTTAGATCCTAGGGTTTAGAAAACTCCTTTGAACTTTTAGTTAAAAATGATAATAATAAGACCAGTGTATGAATTATAGCTATTGAACTCCTATGGCGTAAGATTTGTACCCAGAAACTAGGTGTACAGGTAGCATTGCTCGTTAGGATATTGCTTGGCAATTAAATGTAATACTGCAAAATTTATAATGGACAAAAAAATATTATGCATTTCTTTTGTCAACCAAATGATATAAAAAAGAATATGTTATTATGTCAAATAACTTATAAATGTGAAAATTTAAACGGCTGAATATCTTTAATTGCTGGTCTTAAAATTTCACAAATAATTATACATATATGCACGCTTCTACCAAATTGTACAAGTTGTTTGCGACCATAAAATTATCACATAAGATAGACAACAAAATCGCTTGTAATTTTCATTGACTGGTTTATCTAATATTGTTGAAATATATGCTCTAAAAGACAAAATAATTAAGAAAGAAAAAAAAAAATTGGCACATCAAAAACTCTTAAAAAATTTTAAGTAAAAAATACATGCAAGTTTCATATAAAGCATTAGCTCTATTTCAAAATTCACCTTCTAGCTTTTATACCAACATATTATAAATTAAAGCAAGTTTTAGAGTATTTTAGATCGTACGTGTAAACTGTAAAGTACTATTGTAAAAAGAAAAAGAACAAAAAGGAAAAAATGAAATAGATTAAATAGGCATGCAACATCATCTTTAAAATTTAATGGCTCCCTAAGGAAGCATCATCATGGAGGAATGATGCTTTTACTAAAAGTAATGATGATGTCTTTATATACTTCTGATCTAATCATTATCTATAAACATGTCACATCAAAAAAAATCACATAAAAAAATAACTTTACAAGTGGAGAGGATTAGTGTTTGCTTAAGATTGAAAAACTTTAATAATTTTTTTTATTTCATTAATTGTTGCATCACAAGCAAAAGGTAAATTTTAGGTGTATATTAAAAAAAGGGACCTAAATTTTACACCTTTTTATTCTAAGGTTTACTAATTCTTTGTAATTTTTAATATTTTAAAAAAAGAAGTTCATCCCTTTGGATTTTTAATATATATCTTTTACAAGTTAGGTTTTTAATATTTACCCTTTTGAACTTTTATTATTTTTTTTAAAAAAGTATTAATTACTACATATACACCTTGTACATGTAACATTGCTCTAAGCAAAATAGTTAGCTTGAAGTTTTCGACTTTATTTAAAGTTAAAGAAGTTTATTTTATCCATCAGTATATTACAAATTTTAGACTTTTTTATTTATCAAATACTTTTAATATAGTTTCGACTTGAAATTTAAAAAAGAAAAATTAATGGAAAACGTTTAAGTAATTGTTTGTCAAATACAAAAGCGTTCGAAGAAGCAGCACCATACAAACCCTACAACTTTGCAATCCACATACCTCCATTCCGAAAATTGTATGCGTTTAATGCAACATTGAAAGTTGAAACTATAAGTTAGTTTAATTAGAAGGTAATTAAGGAGTGATTGACTCTTTGATGAACTATTAACAGTACGTACTTGTAATTAGTCAAACAATAATTTAATTATACATAGCTTCTCACTTGGGGGATGTGTCACACGAGTGACCTAAGAACGCAAATTAATTGAATGTTATCTATCTGAAATAGTCCTTCCATACGTGCAATATATAAAAAACAAAAATATTATTATATATACATGTCACACTCTGACGCACTCTTCATTGATCACCATTAGATATCACAAACACTGCTTTAAAATTTAAACTAAGAGATATTTGATATTAATTAGAAGGGAATCTCAATAAGATATGCATGATATATCTTGAATTTAACCTTGTTATGCTAGCTATAAGGAAATACAAGTATCAATGTATATTAATAAGGCTAAATTACAGAAAACCCCCCTGTCAGGCTGTCAATACCTGCTTTTTTACTTTCCCCCCTGTCATTCAAAAACCTACACTTTGCCCCCTTAAAAAATAAAAAATATTTATTTCGCCCCCCGCCGTCAGTGTTCCGTTAGGGTTCCGTTTATATCTTATTTTTTATACCAAAAATATCTATGAAACCCTCATCCATACCCACACATATGCTCTCGGCCGCCGCCTCGCCCTCCGCTGCCGCCTCGCCCTCCGCCGCCTCGCACGAAGTCGGAGTTGGGGTCAAGAGAGGCGTGGGCGAGGGTGCGGGATGCGGGATGAGCAAGATTGGAGAGGAGGAGATGAAGAAGATGAGGGCATTTTGGTCATTTTGTCACACCGTACCTCCTTATGAACATTTTTTATTTTTTAAGGGGACAAAATATAGGTTTTTGAATGACAGGGGGAAAGTGAAAAAACGGGTATTGACAGGAGGGTTTTATGTAATTTAGCCTATTAATAATGTAAGATAAATATAGAAATGCGACAAAATTTATTTTCTTAGTTCTCAAACTTGTCCTTTGACATTTTCTGCACTCTTGTAATAACATTGGGTTAATAAGGTATAGTCATTTTTGAAGAAATTAGTTGGAATTTACTAGTACTTGTCCCTTTATTAATTTTTCAAAGTTTTTTCTTACTTTTGCATTTTTGGAGTTTGTAATCCCAAATCTAGAGGAGCCACCATTTATGTGTTTGTTTTTAAGAGAGAGAGAGAGAGAGAGAGATAGAGATTTTCACTTTTTTCTATGAGCATTTAACCACATGTTGTAACCTTATGTTTCCCCTTAAATTTTCAACCTTGGTTTTCACCCAACAACCATCTGAGCATTTTGTCAAGGAATCCAATGCTAACCTAGCTACTAAAATTTCATTGTGTGAGTAGGAATTGTATAACATGAAAGAATACTATGCAACTATCCTCATTTAATTGTAGAAACATTATGAGCTATTCTTTAAAACCTAAATTTTAATTTGGGCTTTGACTTGTATTGGTTGTTGCTCTAATTGACCTAACCATCAACATAAAGACCACAAAAGAGAATATGAAGGCATACAAACAAATGATAGTTAAAGCTTGTTTGTGCTGGCGTATCGAACGACTTTTCTGTTCGACGAGGAAAAGTTAGAAATTGACAAATCTAAGTTCTTCGGAAACTTCCAACAGGAGCTCGAAGGCAATATAAGGGCTTGTTTGTTTCGCCGTAGTCATGAGAGTAAGACGGCCGTCTGATCTCAAATTCATCTAGCAGGTATCGACGGAATCACGACCTTGTGCCGCGCATAAAGTCGGAGCGAGTGCTCACATATAGTTATTGAGATAGGTAACCTAATAGAACTCCCCCTCTGAGAACCGTATGTGAGAATTTCATCTCGTTGCGGTCCCAGTCCCTTCAAATGCCTGCACTCAAGGATTGATAGGGTGAGCAATATTCGCGCCAAAGACGGGGAGAAACAAACAAGCCTTAAACTAACAATATAAACAGAACCTTTAGTGCTAACCTAATGTTTCAAACTAACATCTAATCAGGCTTCTTTAGTCCAAACCAACCTGATGATACGTACCAAGGTAAGCTTAAGTCCGCTTAGATCGGCTTGTAGATGTTCAAAATGAACAGAGAAAGTCAATAACAACCAATTAAACTTTCGTTTAAGTGCACCGCGGGACTAATTTGGATCGTATGCATTCGGATTGTTGATTCAAAACTCACCCAAGTTCATTCTGATTTTGGATTCGCCAACATATATAACCCATTCCAAGTTCAATCGCTCGACCCAACTGAGTCCATTGGTTAAGTTGAGTCTTGGCTCAGTCTAAGTTGCAATTTAGCCAACTCTCACAATCCTCTGATAGAGAACAAACTATCGCTCGCACATTCTGCATTACTACATCCACTCACAACTTAATGGACGATACGGTTTTCCTGTGATGTGGAAAGGAGAGTTGATTGATAGACCGGTGCACGCTGTATACAGATGCACTGAGCACAAACGGTCGTTACTCTTCTAAACCTCCGCAATCAAACTAAACAAACCTATATATATAGAGATGCAATTTAGCCTACTTTCGGTGGCGATTCTGGTTTAAAAATCAGCCTTTTTTGGCTTTGAAAAACACCAAATGAATAAGCTTTAATTTGTACATGCAAGTACATATGTTTTTTTTTCTACGAATTTGGCGCGTCTATTTGGCGCTCAACTTTGGACCCAAGAGGGTACGTGCATGGGACCCTTGATCCAAGAGCACTCCAAATTTTAAGCCCCTGCTAGCTATTTGCTATATATTCCTTCAATATTAATTCATATTATTTTCGAAGAATAATATAATTAATGACTTAATTTTGTAAAAGATAATGTCTTTTCTCTTGGCGATATGGTATATACGTAAATTATATATAATAACTATTGAGTTTGAGTTTTAGATTGTAAATCGAAAGATATATATGCTACTTATAATTTAGCAAAGTATATAACCATTCGATAGTGTAGCATCAGTTAAAATGCAAAATACATGAAGATATTTTGATCGTGCATGTTTAATTGGATGTCAGAACCAGTCCTGCCTTATGCGTAATGAAAATTTTCTTGTACGATTGCAAGTTAGCAATTTTAGTTTTTGCTCAATAAGAATATCACGACATTTATGATTCGGCAGAATAGCTAGGTTTTTAAATAAACTAAAAAAAATACCTAATAAAATATTTAAGCATTTAAAAAGTACCTTCAAATTTTAGACCAAAAAATCTTTTTTTTTTCCTGTACATAAGTAAGGCAAAATTGTAAAACTACAATTCTTAAAAAAAAGAAAAAAAAGAAAAAGAGTTAACACAAATAAGAAAAAAAAAAGGGAAAAAAATGAAAAAAAAAATTCCCTCAAAAGGAATCTTTATTTTGGATACACTCGCACGCTCCCACATGCAGGAAATAAGAGCGCGAGTTCGAACTTTCCCGCCAAAACCGCTGCCGCGTCTTCTCCGCACGTGTGGTTTTCCCGCCAATCCACCGCCGCGTTCGACGCACGTGCCAACGCTCCCTTCTCGGGAGAAACTCACTACACCGGGTGTATATGTGCATCCCATACACCACACCCTTAAACCATGCACCCATATTACCAAATGCCAATAATCCAACCATAACATTGCTCAAATATTCTTTTTATATATATTATCATTAAGATAGTATGCATTTATTATTAGTATTTTTTATTTAATTTAATTATTTTAATATGTCTTTATTTTGACTACTTTAGTGTGTCTTTATTGTATTTTTTTATTAGATTAATCGCATACAACTCCCTATAAATATATCGAATAGTAGATATAATCTCTAAAAAGTTTAACTTTTTTATTTTTATCCCTGCAAAAATTCTAATGCTTTCAAACATACCCCTGCTGTTAGGATCTGCTAGAAAAATGTAGCCAACCATAGGGATAAAAATATACCCCTGCAGGTCAGTACTTAACCCTGGTTAGTTAACCCTTTTTTATTAGTATATTTATATTATATTTTATTTGTTTATTTACTGATAGAAGATTTAGATATTTTTTATTAGATTTTTTAAAAACTTTTATATTATTTTAGATATAGTTCGGTAGTACTTTATTTTAGTTTCAAATAACTATGCATTTAATTTTTTTTTATAGTTTACTTTAAATACTTTTTAAATCTTTATATTATTTTAGATGTAGTTTAGTAGTTCTTTATTTTAGCTTTGATTTATGTTACTTTGTGTTTATTTTATATTTTGTATTTTCATAGTTAATATTGATCACTTTTATTTATACTACGATTTGCCTCTGCTACATATAAAAAAAAAACCTATATAGTTATGTATTGTGAGAGGTAAATAGGTTATTCTGTATTTTATCTTAACGAAGATTGATGGAAAAAGCATTTATGATATAATTATAGTTTATAGAAATAATCCTAATATCGACAACTTTGAAGGGATATATATATATAATTTTATTTTTAGTTTTTCAGGGGTACACCTAAAATTGCTTCTAAAATCAAAATCTACTTCATTGGATGTCTTATAAGATATTCAAACTCGAGTATATATTAAAAATTATTAAATTTTTGACTTTTCTCTACCATGTATTTTTTGACTCATTTGATGTCGGATAATAATTGGATTTTAATTTTAAAATATGAATCATTAAATATTTAGTACTATGTATGAAATTTTTCTTCAAAATCCGAGAAATTATTGCATGTACCCGGTGTATTGTCACATCTTATACACCATACTTCTAGAACAATAAATTAGAAGTCTCCAAACATATTATTTAACTCATTAATTAAGGTTTTTTCTATGGTATTGAAAAAGGCTGGGCACAATTCATAAAAATCAAACTATATCTCATTTTGTGCTCCTGAATTTTTAATCTTCTATTATTACTACTACATTAAAAGACAGTTCGATCACATCAGGGGACCAAAAAATGGCACATGTCAAATATTGCCTTCGTCCGGTCTATCATAACATCACATGCGCCAAACTTACTTCTTAATTATCAGGATTTTAAAATAAAAAATTTAATCTAATAATCTACGCTATTTAAAAAGGGCTAAATTATAAAATTTCTTTGTAAATATCCGTTTTTCACTCTTCCTCCCTGATTTTAAAAAAACCTATATATTGCCCTCTTAAAATTTCAGAAATATTTTTAGAAGGATACTGCGTTAACAGAGAGGGCAAAATGACAAAATTACCCATACTTCTTATATAAGAAAAAAATAATTTTTTAATATATTTTTGTCATTTTGAAGGATATTTTCGGTGTAAATTATAAGAAATGGACGGAATAGTGATGGAACCCTAGCGGAGGAGGCTAAATGCAACAACTTGAAATATTGAGTGGGTAAAATGTAGGTTTTAAAAGTTAGAGAGAGAAAGTGAAAAAGCAGGTATTTATAGGAGAGTTTTCTGTAATCTAGTCTTATATATATATATATATATATATATATATATATATATATATATATATATATATATATATATGTGTGTATAGAATTAAGAATAGGAATAACTTCAAATATCACCTCCGTGGTTTCGTGCTTTCTCACTCTAGTACCATGTGGTTTAAAACGTATCACTTTAGTATCTCGTGGTTTGGTTATTTTTTTTTTTTGTTATCTTTTCGTTAATAATTTCGTTAAATTATACAGAAAAACTTTAAATATCCCACCTATGGTTTATCGAATATTCACTTTACTATTCTGTAATTTTAACTTTCTCATTAATTTAACGAAAAAATTAACAAAAATATAACAAAAAAAAAATAACCAAACCATATGGTACTAGAGTGATACGTTTTAAACCACGGGACACTAAAGTGAGAAAGCACGAAACCACAGGAGTGGTATTTGAAGTTATCCCTTAAAAATAAAATAAAGTTTAAGAAAAACTTGGGCACGATTCTCGAGGCCAATCGCCTCGTTTTCCGCGGATTCTGTAAATCCGTACGAGTGGCCGCAGCAAACCAGCACCAACTTGGACCAATCACGTTCCCGGGCCCGAACCCCACTGGATTCCCCCCCCCCAAACCCCTACGGCAAAACATCGCCGAGGAGGACCTCAATTAATCGCCGATCTAGCTAGCTACTATGTATGGTTAACAATTTCCTACTTCCCTATTATTATTTGTAATTTGTACGTAGCACCCAACTTGTTAGATACACTAATGAGTTGCATCAATGTTGTTGTGATGTTTTACGCTTGCGAGCGAGCGCGACTTTGCTGAGGAGCTCTTCAGTGAAATTTACTGGGACCGTTTTCGTGAGCCGTATGATTCACACCGTGGCGCTCCAATCTTAACGCTCTGTGTAAATATCGAAAATTTCGTTTGGAGTTTAGGAGTGTATCCGACAATAAGTTTAGAAAAGGGTCAATAAGCAGGAATGAGACGCTTCTGATTCAAGTTATTACTTTGGGTGAAAATTTGTTCATTTGCATTGTAGGCTCACCCTAGATATGCTCGAAAATCTGGTTTATTCAAGAAGCATTTTTTATACTTTTGCTGTGTTAAATACTATTCTGTACATATCCAAAAGAGAGTGTAAATCTTACACTTTTTCATTCAATATTTTACAGTGTTATATATGATGTCCTTAATACCAAATGAGAGCTGATGTCGTTTTAAGTTTCAGGTGTGCGCGGGGTTTAAGAACTCGATGGTTTTAAACTCGCTTAAATAGCTTAAACATCATTAAGACATGAGCCTCCCTTTCTTATGGGCATAATGAAGGGGGAAAAAGGGGGGAAAAGAACATTCCATTGCATCATGCAAAATTTTTGTGCACTTCAATTACGCGCGCTCCCTTCAGGACAAATGAGTCTCTAATGTGAGACCACTAAATCTGTCATTTATCTTGCTTTGAGATATGTGTATTTTCACACATAGAAGAGCTATATTTTCATTGAAAATATGTATCTTTTTTTCGCTAGGGATATGATTTAGCGGCTATTCGATCCGTATCTGATTCATTCTCCCTCTTCAACTCTCAAATTTATCATCTTATAACATGCATGCACAGTCCCAATAAACTAAATATGGAACCACTTAATCCCGTGAACTATGCATATAGCCAATGCATTTGTACTTTGGTAATAGGGGCTTATTTGCAAAAACAAATCATGCATGCTATATATCAATCCAAATTCCTATATGTGACATAATATACTACGTTCCAACATCACATGATACATTGTACTCACATTTCTACAGGTCACAATAAATTTGGACGCTATATATACATACACCGAGTTTTATATACTCAAACTAAGTACTTGGGAGAGTACTTATGAAGTACAAATTAACTGCAAAATAATTACAATGGAATATTAATTAACATAGGATTCTCTTGGATTTCCCATTGCCCTACATAGCCTCTCAATTGGATTTTACCTTCTTAATTATTGGAGGTTTCATTAGTGCATAAGTTTTTGTTGTGCATGGTGACTTTTTGCCTAAGTTTAAGGAAAAGATATACATTACTTGGGAAGTGCAAGTTTGCAGATGTATAATAAGGTAAATTGCATCAATGGTTTTTATATTGTTCTGAGGGTTGCATTTTTTTTTTTTTGAATTTTAACATAGTATACTTTAGTCATCAAATTATTAGCTGGGTTGGCGGCAAATTTTGGTTTTTGTAAGAGAAAGATAATATGCTACCCGCATATTTTTTTTAAAAGATGAAATTAGCTGAAAACGCATGGGAAGTAATTAGACTTTAAACTTGGGGCCTCGAGTACCACCCATCAAATTTTTTGTCACTTGCGTTAGAAATGATCAGTTGAAGTCAAATTTTGTTGTTATATATATTTCTAGAGCTAGGCTCCTATAATATCTATAGTACCAGGGTTCCGATACTATAGTCTCGTTTTCAATCTTAAAATATTCAAATCAACGATCCACACCTTCAAAACTGATTTAGGGTATTTGAAGCTTTTAGAAATAAAATTTTATATTTTTTCGACATAGTTTACTTTATGATCAAACCGTTTCAAAATTGTCAATTTTCAATGGCTACTATGGCGAGTTTGTAATTTAACGGTGTAGAAGAATCTAAATTTATTTAAATTTTGATAGAAAATATTTTAAACTATGTAGATCAAGGTCAGCATCATTGATCTCGAATTCAAAAGTTCTATCCTCAAGTTTTAAAGATTGTTCAATTTTTACCGTTTATTTGACATGATTTACATACTGAGTAAATGATGTCGAAAATAATCAAAATTTTAATCTTAAGAACTTCAAATACCCTCGATCATATTTAACGGTGCGGATCGTTGATTTGAACACCCTAAGATTGAAAACAAGACTATAGTACCGGAGCTCCGGTACTATAGATAGTATAGTAGCCTCATTCTATATTTCTATATCTGATAGAAGGATAATTTGGTATGACGCCCACTTCTCAGAGGATTCACCCATTATAGAACTATTCTAGCCCTAACACATTTAACTCTCTTAACCTCTTGGGCTTAACCTCTTGGACACTCACAAGCACCAGACGACGTAAGACTTGTCTCGCTAGCACTAGGGAGCCGCACTTCGCCCACAAGGATCATCAGCCGGGGAGCCGTGCTTTATCCTCTGTATGACCATAGCTCAGCTGAAACTCCCCTTACACTTCCGGTTGATGATTGGCTCTGATACCAACAGTGATGTCCCGCTTCCTAAAGGAATCATCCATCCTATAACTACTCTAACTGTAGCACGCTTAATCCTCTTAATTCTTTGGACCTAGTCATTGTCCAAAATAATGTAGCTGGATTAAAAAATTTAATCATATTATACTTCATATATATAACTATTCCAAAATTCTATGGGTGTTACATTTGACGTTCTCGTCACGTACTAAGTTGGGCGTTAAGAAAGTCCTTAAAAATCATTTCATGCTATTTAACCCCCGTATAATTCAAGATAAAAAAATGGTGAAACCTAATATGAAGAATAAATTAAGTACAACAAATTAAAGTTTGAGCACTAAGTGCGACCTATGTAATAAGATTGAGAACCACTAGGCATTAGGGAAAAATAGCATGAATATGTTAAGTTGTTTGTTTCTAGACAATTTGGTTTGTTTCTATGACCTCATGGCGAGAGATTAGAATTGGCTCTGATACTTGTTACTGAATTCTAGATCTAATAGATAACAGTTCATAATGACCACCCCAGCGAGGGTAAAATAAGGAATAAATAAGAATTTGGCGTACTCTCTGACCACGCAATGTATGCTACATGGGCCTCTCAAAAGTAACCGACTGTACTTAGCGCAGTTGGTCAAGGCCTTGATAGTTGGTACCCGAAGTCTCAAAGTTTAAAATCTAATTGTTTCATATTTTTAGCCGAGTTCATTACTAAAACAAATAATAATAAACGAAGCGGATAGCTTATTACATTTCTCTCAAAAAATAATTTACAGCAAGTAATATGAATTCGTGAGGCATGTAATCTAAGTTAGTTTAATAATTACAAGTTAAAAAGATATACAACTTTTTTTTTTGAAATTTTTAAAAAGATTTGATGAGGGATAGGTGATGTTATAGCAAATTGGATCATCACATAATCATTATTTGGGCGGTGTAGCTAGTTGGCAATGTAGCTCTCTCTCTCTCTCTTTTAATATTTGGTCACCATGAGTTATGCTTCGTTTGAAATTGCATGGAAATTGCATTACATGCGATCAGAAAATATACGTTGGAAAAAAATATTGATTTTATTTTCGTACGTAATATTATATTTTGCATATCGTAATGATCTATCTTTGCATTCCCATCGAAAAATACAAAACCATATATCTATTTTTTTTAACTTTATTATATTTATTAACATGCCTCAATATCAAACCGCCTTAATTAATTTTTGTTCCACTTGGACATGAAGTGTGAACACCTTGCCCATTTTTTCTTAGATCCTGCCAAAGTTAATTTGTTTGCTCATTACACGTCCAAATGTATATATATAGTGAGAGAGAGAGAGAGAGAGAGAGAGAGAGAGAGATTGAGAGAGAGAGAGAGAGAGAGAATCTCCAGGTAGAAAAGACAAATAAAAATGAGTATACCCCCCCCCCCCCCCCCCCCCCCCCCCCCCACATCCAAACTAATCTTATTATAAAGGAACCCATATAAGATAAAAGAAAAAGATCTAATCAAAGATAATAAAACTACTTGCTTACTGATATTTAAAGTCCCAAATGTGAAGTCTAATTATTTCATATTTTTAACTAAATTTATTTTTTTAAAAATGACCGAGGTGAAAAGCATGCTACCTTTTAAACCATCCAGAATTAAATAGCTCGAATGCGTTCCGCAGTCAAGAATTACAAATCTCTTTTCGAGGAGGTTTTGATTCTGATACATTTTACTGATAACAAGCGACGGAAAGAAACGGCCAAAATTGAAAGTCTACTTAAGAGGACGGTGGGAGAGTACGGATTAGCACGCTATGAATAGATTCGGTTTTTGAAGTTTTTACTGATTCAGCAATGGCCGTACAACAGCATCTCAAGCAGCAGCTGATTATACGGTGAAGAAAAAGCACAAAAAGTGGGGCTTTATTTACCTCTTGCTTCTACTTTCAGCTGCAGTTATCTATGACAGAAAGTTTAGCAAAATCTAAAAGGCGAAAACTATTACTTTCCCATAGATATAGTATTTCCGCTAATATAGTGCTTTTGCTAACAGCACTTATGATGAAAGGGAAAAAAAAAAAAAAAAATTCTCCCACCACCAATGCGACCAAATTTGATACCACCATCGCCTCCGCCACCACCGTCGCCGCAGTCGTTACCGCTATCACTTTCGTCACCACTACTAAGCATCACTTCTGCTGCCGCCGCCATGGCCGCAATTTTATACGCCCATCCTACACCATTGATTACCATTTCTCTCACTACAATCACCACCACCATATCCCCCCCATTATAAAGATTTTTCTTTGAAGCAATCTTTGTTCAAATAACTAAATGATTCTCGCATTGAATAATCGTCACGTATAAACAAGCGCAAAAACATGTTTCATGCTCCCACAGAAAAGAAATCTTATTTCGAAAATACAACTTTAACTGTTGAGAATGGTATATCGCACGAACATCGCGGACTCTTTGCGAAATGATAGTATATCAAGAGATTGGCATTTGTGTCAAACTGTTGAGCAAGCATCCAAGAACACAACAAATAAAACATTGAAGGTAATGAACAAATTGACAGATGCAGATTATACCACCATGCAAACTAATCAAGCTCATGCTATTACTCATCGGTATTTAAGATAAGATAAGCATAAAAGCATATATATGAAATACGAGGATACATAGGAATCAGAGAGAACCTGATCTGTCTTGTCTCGTTCCGTCTTCATCTCCGTCGCTCTCCGGCCTGGGCTCGAGATTTTCTGGAGCTTCTAACTCCAAATCGACATGAACCAAGTGTTCTCCTTCCTCGACAACTTGGTGGTGATCGCCCGCTCCCATCGCCAACCACAGTACCCTTTGGAACGTATGCGAGTCGTCGAGAACAAACTTGTGATCCGGAGTGTGTTGCTGATTGAATCGGCCGGGAAGATTCGAGCTGCTTTTGTAGCATTCTTCACATAGGTCAAAGCCAATTGCCTCTTTGCAGTCCTCGCATTTGTACCGCTTCCCAATTATTGGATACATCTGGATGGAAAGATAAAAAATCTTTTAAAGAGTTTGTAAACAATCTCCTGATTTTGTTTACTAAGGAATTTGAAGATGGTGGCACATCAGTTGAAGTTAGCCGAATTTGGAAAATTTGTCCTTTTTTTCCCTCTCTAGATGGATTTAAAGACGGCAGAAGGGCTCAAATCATAATCTTACAATTGGTAATCTTACTACTGGGGAAAAAAATGAGCTATCAAAGAACATACCCCGCATGAATCGCAGCCAACTCCTGCATGAATATTTGCCGCGTTTTCATTCAGCCATATATTGCTGATCTGAAAAGGTTTGCTCTCTTGCTTTTTTGCTGGCTCAGCACCTAGAAGTCACAAAAAGGGTCGATGTTAAACCAACATTAATACGTCCACCAACTCATACTGTGATATGATTCTGACGTAATAATGCAAAGTAATTAAATAGAAATTTCACCTGGTCGGCCTAATATGTTACTATTTTGCAAGCCTAATAGATAGACTAACCATATTGCAATCACAAAGGAGTTATTAGATGCATGATTCTTATTAATTAGTGAGCTTCAAAGATTGCCTACAGCTAAAAACAGCATCTGTTCTCATAAACCATAACTATGGGTAAGTGACAAGACAAAACTAATGGTCTCCGTAAAAAGAAAAGGGGATAAGACGTATACAGCTATGACACATTGTTACCGAAATACGAACAACTAGAATAAACCCAGAAGTACAACTCCTGAAGATGTAGCATTAAAAGCTTACTAGATGATGAATCTCCTTGGTGATATTGGATCTTTTTTAGCTTAACTTTCTCTTTCCTTGATGCATATTCCACAGGGAATGTTTCTTCCAAGAAATTATCCAGATCCAAACAAACATTCGGAAACCCACCGGGATGTGGGCTTTGGCAAATTTGACATTTTAATTCTTCACCAGTCAAGCTTAGTAGGCAATTTTCACAATAGACTGCACAATTAAAAAAAATCAAATAATCATCAGCATTTTTCTTTTTCCTGAATTTTTAGCGAGCAACCGAGCATGGAAAGCACAAAAATACTCACCATGGCCACAATTAAGAACAGCAGGTCTATACAGCAGCGCCTTGCATAAAGAGCATAATACATCATCCACAGAAACTTTCTTTAATACATTATCTGTGGAAACTCTCTTGGACAAGGGAAACGATGCATCATCAACCAGGTCATGTTCTGTAGTACTCGGCTCTTTTGCAGCGGTACTGCTCCTGGCTCCAAAAGTATCCTTACAATTGCCATTCGCTTACAGAATACAGGTTAACTTATCAACGAAATACAACGTGTTGCAATTATTAAGAGACACATAATTATTTCAGTTCAGCAATGCTAAGACATGATTCTTACCAGAGTGAGTCTCTTTGGAGATTAGACAATCTACAAACTGAGGTGAGTAGACCTTACGTCGCTTTTCTTCCTCTAGAATATAGAGAAAAATACAAGAATAAATAACACTTAAAGTGTGCAAAATGAAGAAGGTAATTATCTAGAAAAAGAATGTATGGAAAATGTTAGTTTGATATAAGGAAAGCAAGAGTTGCAAGCTGGTATAAATTACTGATCTTGGATCAACCTAAATTGCACCAGAACACTTATTCTTAGTTGGATGAGAGAAATGAGATGAATTAAAGCAGTTAAGGGACTGTTAGTTTGCATATAATTGCAACTGCACTATGGCTGTAATTGCATGGAGATCAAAATCCGGTGCTTGGTTTGATGCATTTGAATTCCACTACTACAGTCGAAACTGCAGAAGGAGGCTCAACTGCAACAGTTGGAACTATTTCCAAATTAGCTGCAATTCCAACTCCAGTAGTTAGAGAGAGTACTTTAAACAAAAGATAAGCCTGCCTCCCTTATCACCTTCTAAACAAAAAATATTTTTTCTTTTACACTGAGATCACCCTCACCAAAGATTTAAGTGTCGTGGCATGGGGTGGTGCCGAAAAGTTACTGGCACTGTACATCACGATGCGTGCCGTGCCGGGCCATGCCAATACGTGCCGGTCACAAAAAATATATGTGTGCCAACAGATAATAGCATAAATATTCATTTTCTTTAGCAATAAAATATTCTAATTGCTTATTATATATCTTTATCAAATCTTTTAAATTTTATTGAGAAAATTATATACTAATTTAAAGAAAAGAGAGTTTTAAGCCGTGCCATCGTCACAAGGCATAGGGGTTGTATCGTGCCGATATCTTGTAGGCACGATATGACACGGTAGATACGGCCCGTGCTAATGGGCACTTAAATACTTGCTCACCACCCAATATATAAAGTGATAAAATTTTGTAAATACACTTCTCAACTTCAACTTCATGCAACCTAACATATTATTTATAGTTGCAATATTTTTCTACTACATCCAACTAAACAAGATGCACATGGTTGTAATTGCTGCATTTTCAACTACATGCATCCCTAATTACACTGCATTTACAGTAACATCAAACCAATGGTCTGTAAATGCATTTAGTAAATGCAATATGCTGAGCAAGAAAATTACAGACAAGTTTAGTAGTTTTGCCCTTAATTAAGCTCAATTTTCTGGTCTTTACGAAGTGATGGAGGAGACTAGAATGAAAGGATAATATTTCTAGTACAAACTTGGGGAAGGATCGATAGGAAGCAGATTAGGATGATTTTTCATTTTAGCCACTAGAAGATCCATGGATGTTTGTGAAGAATAAATTGTTATAGCTACTTATGCTCGTAAATAAGACCGCTAATTCATCAACATTCTGTGCAAAACAATTAATATGTGTCCCTCAACCTTTGGATGCATCCTGAGCATAAACAGTTAGCATTCTGTAGCTATATATACCAAAGCAGTTGAATTCATTTATTGCCATACCATAATCTACATTTGTTTACTAGGATAGGGACATTCACATATCTACACGGTACATATATGTCAATCATTTCTTCGAATAGTATGAGGTTTAGAAAGCATATCTCATTTATAGCCTGAAGTTTTTATGCATTTGGTACTCAGATGTTAGAACTCACCTAGCACCTCCTTTTCCCTTCTTTTGTATGCAGCAGGTTCCAATTTTAAAAGCAACTGATGGAGTAATTGACAAATACTAGGAAAATGAATATAAGGCTTCCTGCATAAAGCACAATGTGATGCTTGCACACCATGCATGGCTTTATGTACACACCAGAAGCAAGAAATATGACCACATGCTGCAGTGAAAAACAGCAGATTATTCTATAGAATAATGGAATCTTCTAAAACGTTGAGTTGAAATGGTCCTCTCTTACCAAGAACAACTGGCTTGTAGATGAGATCCCTACAAAATCAAAGAACTACAGTTATGAATAACAGAAACGTAAAGAGATAAAAACACAAAGGACCATAAGACAAAACAAAATAGGTTTCTAATACACCAAAAGGGCGGAAGCAGAACAGCTGAAGAACAACTTCATTTTAAATGGTTGTCTAGAGACTTTAATTGAACAGTGGAATACAGATTAAAAAACTCGCTCTTATATAAATGCATGGAACAACTTCAGTTTAAATGGTTGTCTAAAGTCTTTGATTAAATAGTGTAATACAGAATAAAAAGACTTCCTCTTGTACAAATCCATGTAGTGATTAAAATAATTAAAGGATTGTAGCTCAATAAAAAGCATGTCTGCTAAAGCCCATGTCTCTAATTGATTCACTTTTGACCTATTGGTTCTTTCAAGTATCTTGTGCATTACAAAAATCATGTGAGTTGTCATTTTATATTTCCAAGACCTCATATGTTTATTCTTTTTGGAAGTCAGTTTGGAACAAGATTAACTTAATTACCAAGAAGGAATTTATGAAGTTCAGCTTGTAGTCCAACTTGTAGTCATTTTTATGAAGTTCAGCTTGTAGTCCAATTTGTAGTCATTTGGTCATTTTGTAGGAATCAGAAACACTGTTTCTAATGCTCTATTCCTTATGCACAATTAGCAAGTCCCACAAGATTGTGCAACTATAAATGGTTGATTTTCTATACCATGCGAGATTGTTTAGATTTCCAATTTGCATGGAACACTTTCTTTCACATCAGCAAATAGTCTTCTGTTTCCTTTATGACCTCGAACACTTGTCAGCAAGCCATTTACGTGGTACATTTGACACAGACTCCACATAGATAGCTCCCCTATTGTTTTTCTTAGTTAAGGCGGCTATGGTCTAACACATATGCTTCTTTTGCATGCATCCTTCTGGCATAGTTCTAACACAGCAGTAAATTTTCCACATAAACCATAAATCAAGGATTTAAGTGCCCATCGGCACAGACCGTATCTACCGTGCCGTATCGTGCCAACAAGATGTCGGCATGATACAGCCCCCGTGACGATGGCACAGCTCAAAACCCTTTATTCTTTAAATTAGTAAGTAATTTTCTCAATAAAGTTCAAAAGATTTGATAAAAATACATAATAAACAGTTAGAATATTTTATTGCTAAAGAAAATAAATATTTCATGCTATTATGTGTCGGCACACATGAATTTTTTGTGACCGGCACGCATCGGCACGACCCGGCACGCACCGTGCCGTATCATGCCAGCAAGTTTCCAGCACGACCCCGTGCCACGGCACTTAAATCCTTGCCATAAATCTCCGCAATTAATTTCTACAACAAGATGTAACATTTATTTTTGATACATTAGTCCCATTGTTCCAAAAAGCGTCCAATGCGGCTGCATATGTGGTCGGACCATCAACCGCACCGCATATGTGTGCTACAGTATACGGCCATACCATATATGTGGTAGTTTTCCTTTCTTTCTTTTCTTTTTTGTTTAAAGGGATTGAAATGCAATGTTGAATAGAAATGTTTGGTCAAAGATTATACATATACATATGACGATTTTTATACAATTTTGGTTAATATAATGCATATAACTGTACTCATCTTCTTTTAAATATAACCTAACTATCTCTCTTCTTATTTTAGTTGCTATTATTCCGAATATATCAACTAATTACGTTTATAAATATTGGCGAATATGTTTGTACTTGTTAGATGTTATTATGGTAGATCTTTGTTAAGTGTTGGCCTATTAGATGACTACAAGTGATCGTGAATACCACCTCGTGAAAAAAAACTATTATTCTTCACAAAAGTTAGCCAATTTGTTCCACATTTGTTTGTTCCTATTCTTAAATATATATTTGTTATTTTTTACATTATATTTGCTTTTTTTAATATTTTAATAGATGAACCGTATATGCGCCCGCATATGCAACAACATACAGCATATGCACTATGCAATGGATCGACCACCCACATACCGCATACCACATTTTAATTCACTGATTAGTCGACGATTCTTTCATTCTAGTTTGTTCAATTTTAAACCTACGAAGTGGCGTATTATACTTCATTAGCTGCTCGCATATATTGCAATTATAATTTTCCTTTATTTTCCTACGACGAGCATCATTGTGCCTTGACAGAGTGGGAAACTATAGCTAATTTACATCAGTTGAAAAAAATAAGAAAGGATAAATTAATTAGTCAACAATGACATATGCAGACCAAGATAATCTATTGCTCTAATTAAATGGTTGTCGACAAGTCTAGCTAGATCACCTTTTGTTCAAATTACATCCCTCTAGTTGACGAAAACAGCCTAAAATACCATATGTATAAACAAACAAGAATTCAAAACAAAATCAATTTCTGCAAAGCTATGTGAATCAGAGAACTAGTCAACATCCGGTCATGCTATAATTCTAAAATTGTTTATTCCAATCCTCCCAATTCAACTAAAGAAATCGAAAGAAATCGTACGGATCAAATCTTCGCCCTAGAAGCATCCCGATTAGAACGGGGATCGCTTCAACGAAATCGTACGGATCAAATTTTAGCCCTAAAATCGTCCGTATCACGCCGACGACGAAAAGAAGCAGGCGAATCGGGACGGAGATCATACGATCCCTCTCAAATCGAGGAAATCCGATGCGGAATCGGAGGAGGAGGGGGAAGAGGGGGGAACTCACAAGCAGACGCAGCATACGAATCGGTGGTTGGCGAGGTCGTCGAGGGCTGCGCCGCCGGTGGAGGTCGGCGGGGGGGAAGACGACGCCGCCTCCGCCGCCCCTCGCGGTGGCGCACCGCCGTTCTCCGCCATTGCTCCGGCGAGGAGGAAGGGGAAGAGAGAGAGAGAGAGAGAGAGAGAGAGAGAGAGAGAGGAGGGGAGGGGATGGGGAATTAAATGGGGGGGAGGTTATCGGGGCCCCGAGAGCTTCAAGAGGAAGCGCTTCGATGTCACCGAGCGGAGGAGAAAAAGTGCTTTTTGCGGAAGCGTCTTTTCCTCTACCTCTCCGTGGAGAGGCACCGCCGTAGCTCGCGGTCGAAGCGTCGTGATTCGTGCAACTCCTGATAAAATAACATGCGCTTCCTCATCTCATTGATGGGTTCTTTTTTCTTCTTTTTTTTGTGGTTAATTGCATTAGGGGTGCAGATGAGCCGACCACTAGCGAACGCGGCCTTACTCGTTTTCGGCTCGTATTATATTCGAGCCGAATTCGAGCCGGCTCGAATTAATTTCAAGCGAAAAATAAGTTTGTCCGAGTTTGGCTCGAAATAAATTTCGAGTCGAATTCGAGCCGGCTTGAAATAACTTTTTTTTAAATTTTTTTACTTTTTGAGCTAGTTACGAGCCATGTTCGAATTTGGCTCGAAATTGTTTGATTTCGAGCCGACTCGTTTATAGTTCGAAATTTTTTTTTTTTTATTATTTTTAATTTTAAAATATTTATGAATATTTATTAATATTACACTATATAATTAAACACAACTACCGTTATAACTACAATCCAAATAGAATATTTGTTAATATTAAACTATTTCTTATTTTAACATATATTATTAATAATCTTAATATCTTGTATTTTTTTTTTTTTTAACTATATATATATATATATATATATATATATATATATATATTCGAACTATTTCGAGCCGAACACGAACGAGCAGAGACTTGCTTGTGTTCGGTTTGAAATTATTTTCGAGCGAAAAAATTTAGCTCATTTTATATTTAAAATTAATTTCGAATGAGCTATTTTCGAATCTATTTCGAATTGAACACGAGCTGGCTCGCGAGCGGCGAGCCAGACTTGCAGCCTAAATTACATACAGTTCCTTGTAATAGCGAATTGTAAATATATCACTATAAAGTTCAACTTTCTTATATTATTCCTGCAAAAATCTCAATGCTTTAAATGTGCCCTTGTCGTTAGGATTCGTTAAAAAAATTTAGTTAACCATGGCTAAAATACTTAACCCTGATTAGTAAATGAGGTAAATTGATATTTTTACCGCTCTTAAATTATACATTCTTCTCTCTATCAAAACCTTACCAATGGGAACTCTTCTTCCTCTTCCTCTTCCTCTCTTTTCTTCATGCTAGTTTCGAATCCGTAATTAGAATTTCTCTATCCCCATTCATCCACGACGCGTGTTGCTTCGCCCATGTCGAACGCATATTGCTTTTACATTCAATTTTTTCTATAATTTTTTGTTATTTTGCTCAAAAGAAAAGATTTAGGAGAAAAAGAGTGAGAGAAGAAGTTGCAACAATGGTAAATTGGGTTGGGTTTTAAAGAGGAAGAAGATGACCATTAAATTTTTTTTGAGGGAATATTTCTACACGATTATAACAGTTAGGGCTTTTGGAGGGACATATTTGTAATGGCAAAATTAACATTTCACTTATCTGCTGTTAAAAAATAAACAGTTCTCTAACGGTAACAAACCAGAGAGGCAAATATGAATATGTCACTGGACTTTTGCAGGGATAAGAGTCAAAAGTCAAACTTTGTAGGGATATATTTGCTATTCGCTATGTTAACTGGGAGCTGTATGCAATTAACCATTTTTTTTGGCTAAATTACAAAAAAAAAAAACTCCCTCTAAATACCCGCTTTTTCACTTTTTTCTTTTTAACTTTTAAAAATCTACATTTTATCTTCTCAACATTTCAAGTTGTTGCATTTAGTCTCCCTTCGTCAGGGTTCCATCACTATTCCGTCTATTTCTTATAATTTATACTGAAAATAACCCTTCAAAATAACATAAATATATTAAAAAATTATTTTTTCTTATAAAAGAAGTAAGACAATTTGGTCATTTTGTCCTCTCCATTAACGGTATATTCCATGAAAATATTTTTAAAATTTTAAGGGGGCAAAATATAAATTTTTGAAAATCAAAAAATTTAAAAAAAGAATATTTACAGGATAATTTTCTATAATTTAGCCTTATATATTTATATATATTTACTTGCTTGCCACCTAAGACACGGCGAGATTTATTTGGACTGTAGTAATAAAAATTATTTTTTAGAAAATAATATTTCAAATCAAATAAATAAAAAGATTATATAATAAAAATAACATTTTAAAAAAAGATATTAAATCAAATAGTCTATAATTCAGATAAATTGTGTACGTACACTAAAAATATAAAATATAATTTAAATATTAATTTAGAATAAAATTTAAACTATAAAATTTTCATAAAATATATTGAATAATTTGGTTACCTTTTAAATTTTACGTTTACAATAAATATGGAGCATAAAGTGTTAATATGATATGATAAATCAAAAAGGTTTAGAACTTTAGATGGAATATATCCGGATCATACAATATAATTTAAATTTTAAGTTTAGACTAAATCTGGACGGTTAAAATAAATCGAATAAATTTGGACAAATTAAATTTGGAATATAGAGAGCGGTTTAAAATTCTAAGATTAGAATAAATCTAGACGAGACAATTTAAGTTTTAAGACTATAATATATTTCAACCGTAGAGTTTTAATAAAATAAATTTGGACGGCATATTATAATTTAAGTTTTAAATTTAAGAGTAAATCCGAATTAACCGTTGAGTTATTTTTGCTTGAAATTATAAGATTGTCGCAGTATCTTCTGTGCTTTCAAAAATATGAAGGTCTCTGTGCTTTCAAATTATTTTCGATGATAGAATATTAGATTCGACGATCTGCTTTATTATGCATGATTTACGCTATTAAAACTATTTAGAAATTAAATTTCATAATTTTTCTACATTATTCGTCAAGTGATCAAAGGGTCTCAAATGATCGATGTGGTATATTTTTAAGTTTAAATAAAATTTAATTAAAAAATTTACTTACCATCAAGAATAAGATCAATACTTTCAATTTAAAATTTAAGTCCTTTATAACTATTTTTTATAAGATTTTGATTTTTATCTGTTCATTTTGAGGTTATTTTTTTACTAGATAAATTAATAAAGTCAAAAAATTATGAAATTTGGTTTCTAAATAGTTTCAACACTGTAAATCATGTCTAATAAAGTCGACTGCCGAATCAAATGTCCCATCATCAAAATTGCGTATATGAATGTGCAACAAAATATTCAAAAACTAAATGAATGTGCAACAAAAAATCTATATGCCATTTTGAAATCAAATTGCGTATATTATAGGTAAAAATGTGTGGAGACCCCCTCAACTATATGCCATTTTGAAATGGACGCCCAAACTTTTTGTCTTTTTGTTTTTGGCTTTGAGACCTTTCAACTTCTAATTTATTGAAATTAAGTGGTTTTAGTTATATAAAAAAAAAGAAATTGTCTCAAATTCATGGGTGATTTTCATAAAATTTAATAATTTTAATTATTTTTTAGTAAATAAAACTTGATCAATTAACAATTAATAATTAATACAGGCATTAAATTTGATAATTTTTTTAATAAAACGATGTCACATAAGAAACAAATTAGAAGGTACATAAGGAAGTCTCCATGAGAAAAATTAAAGTTGAGGGGCCTATTTCAGAATGCTCTATAGTAGAGGGGTCTCTATACATTTTTCACCAAAAAAAATAACTAAAGAAGCATGATGAATCATATAATAAAATGACCAAGTATATAAAGTCCAATGCAATTGTAAGTAGCTTTTTCTTTTTAATAGTGATTAGAAAAGAATATATACACAACCTAAGGAAGCTTTTAAACATATTCGTTCAATTATATATATATATATTTAAGGGTTAATTGCATACAGTTTTCTGTAAACATATCGAATAGCAGATATATTCCTATAAAGTTCAACTTTTCATATTTATTCCTTCAAAAATCCTAACGTTTTCAAATATACCCCTGCTGTTAGGATCCGTTAAAAAAATATAGTTAACCATAGATAAAATAACTAATCATAATTAGTGAATGAGGTAAATTGATCTTTTTATCCCTCTTATATTATTTGTGATGGTAGAAAGAAAGAAATGACCGTTGAAATTTGGGAGGAGATTTCTGCATAAGTCTAACAATTGAGGCTTTTGGAGAAACATATTTATGATGACAAAAATATCATTTCACTTATCTTCTGTTAAAAAATAAATAATGCTCTAACGGTAATAAACCAGAGAGACAAATATGAATATTATTGGACTTTTGTAGGAATAAATATGAAAAGTTGAACTTTGTAGGAATATATTTACTATTCAATATGTTTACAGAAAGCTATATGAAATAAAAAAATATTTAATGATATTGCATAACCACCGACATGTGGTGTTTTAAATTACCAAATCCAATATTCATAAACTAAGCTAAATCGAATCATGCCAACCAAAAATTAATTAGTATTATTATTATGGAGGTACATTTTTCTCACATAAATAATTATTTGGATCATGCCAATTTAAAACTATTAAATTCAACGAATTCACTCATAAAAAATTGCACTAAACAATTATATAGTGATTTCGACGGGCAAGCTAAACAGAAAAACATATCGCCATATCTGTTGGAAAACTCTGCTCTGCCAACAACTGCGGTGGGTAAACTTAACTGCTAAACTAGTCTTAGTAGTGTAGACGATAAAATTTTATCAAAAATTGTGAGTAAAAAGTACTAAGTGTAGATGACAATTTGCTTTATTTAGAGTCAGAGGTGTAACGATCGTGCCCATTAGCATTAATATCTCGATGAGTTCAAACTATCGGCTCAAATTGGTTGAGCCAAGTTATTGAGTTCAAGCATTTTGAGTTGAAGGTTTAGAATATAACGAGTTATTATTATTAGTGGGTCTGATTATTATAGTTAGTATCAGAGCAAATTTATCAGCAAAAAATGTGAGGTGGGCCTCACATCTCTTAGTGATCTTGCGCTATATGTATGATTGAGTTATTGAGAACGTCATGACCTGAAACGAGAAGAGCATGTGACACATCAATAATCCTACATAGAATAGGGTGAGAGAGTGCGAGGAGCTTATATGCCCCATTAGAACTAGGAACCAGGCTTAAATATTTTGGACCAGTGGTTTGAATCCAACGAGTTATTAGTGCTAGTAGGTTAGATCATTACAGAAGGCAAAGAAGTATGTAGATATATTATATATAGGTATCCTAAATCACATATAGGAAAGAAACCATGATTTAGATTCGTAAGGGCCAAGAATATAAAATATATTTATTGTATAATATTTTCTATAAAACAAATAATGATTTTTTACTTCGGCCTCTAGAATTTGTAATATTTCAATTTTGATATACCATAATAAGAGACCATTTTATATTTTTTTTAAATTGAGCGGGGTCATGGTCATTGTGGACCTCTCAATAGCTCCATCTTTGATCAGGTCTAACAATCTATGATTTGATATGAAAGGCATTCAAACGCTAAAGCTAATCTAACCTAAAAGATTTGAAGTGACTTCGCTCCTAATCTGATTTGACCATATTGAGTGTACAACTTAAAAGTTCGCGATCTACACGGCCAGAATCGAGTACACGAAGTGCAGACAATCCAAACTCAAACGATCTAAAACTCAAAACTGCTCAGAACTAAGAATGGTAAGAAAGTCGGCAAGCATTTTGAGAAATTCGAAATCAAGAAATAACTTGAACTAGAGCGACCTCAAAATCCAAAGTGGAGCCAAGAATGAGAAATGATCGAATCGAACCCGAGACACTGGCACTTAACAGTAATTTCTTCGTTTCTTGAGCATTATGAGGTTTGTTATCTTTGAGTAAGATTATCTTGATATTGCGACATGGTTCATATTTTACGGTAAAAATACAAGTATATAAATTCATTTGGATTTGAATATCTACTCTTTAAAAATTTCAATTCTACTGACCTTTTATTTTATTTGATTTGAGTAAAGTAGTGACTATTTAACTTCAAAACTTAATTATGTCATTTATTTTTATAGATTTAGTTAGTATACTCTATACAATTTATGCAATCATAAATTTATTAAAATAAACAATTAGCTTAAATTTTGCATCTGAATAGCCATCAAATTATTTAAATCAAACAAATTAAAATGTTGGGTACTAAATCAAAATTTTAAAAGATTGGATAGTCGAATCAAAATAGTCTATAGTTCAAATAAGTTTTATATAGTTTTACCAAAATTATATATTATTTTCTATATTTACGAACTAAAGTATTTAAGTTAAAAGTACAAACAGGGATGCAAACAGTGCAGACCTCGGGACAGGAGAGGTTTCCCACCTCCCGCACCATTTCTTGTAGGGTTGGAGTTAGTTTGGAATGAATTAATTTTTATCCTATTTTTTGTCCCTATTTAACGCTCCATTTGGAGCGGATCGGGACGAATCAAAAGAAGAGGAGTTTTCTGTGTCCTGCTCCATTTCTTGGTGGATCGGATCAGATTCAGGACGAATTACATTTTTTTTTCATATATTTGGTTTATACTTACAATTCCATCCGTAGCGGATCATAGCGGGAGCCCCACCTATCCGAATCCATTTGCATTGCTAAGGACAAAGACATTTTTTTCCCCAATTTATTAATTTTTTAAAACAATTTAAGAAGATTGATGAAAAAGTCAAGGCACCAACCAACCAATGGATCCGCAGGAACCGGACCCACCACTCACACCTCTCCACTTGATGCCACGTGGCAGTTCAGTTATTCCTCTTCCTTTTTCCCTACAATAAGTTGTGGGGTTTTTATCTAAAACTAAATTTTTTTAAAAAAAAACCAAGCAAAAGATTCAAAAAGGAGAGAGAGAGAGAGGTATGGCTTTGAGTGTAGCCATTCCCAAATTGGTAAAATTTGGCTCAACCATGGTTAGAATAAGCGTGCGGAATCCGAGGACTTTTTTTACCATGGTTACACGGCCTCTACAGGTGAGCGAGTCCAAAAATATGACATATCTATCAGAACCCATTCAAACAAAAAATTTCTATTCATTATTATTGTTTTAAAGATGATATTGCGAATTTTGTAGATCTCAGTACATTTCTACGCAACATATCTATCAGAACCCATTCAAACCAAAAATTTCTATTCATTATTATTGTTTTAAAGATGATATTGCGAATTTTGTAGATCTCAGTACATTTCTACGCAATGCCTAAGTAGAAAAAGAAAACTATAATCACTCAAAGAAAAAAGAAAAAAAATACCTAAGTTTTACGATTATTTTTGTTGGAAAATAATTAATTTGTTTTAATTTGGATTTTTTTTAATTCATTATTAGGCGAGCGCAGAGAAGGAGGCTAAGGAGACCCACAAGAACATCAAAGATGCATCCAGTGAGGTGAAGAAGACAGCAGAAGATCTCAGGGGGAAAGTCAGTGAGGCTGCTGATCAGGTTGTCGATTGAACTTTAAATAAGCCGCTCTGTCGTTTAGCGCATTTTTACTTTATTGTTATTTTATAGTTTTATTTTAAAAATAGTAAAGTAATATATCGTGTACTCAAAAGATCGATGTAGGAGGAAACGGGTCCAGAAATTCATATTAACACCTCTACGGACGTCAAATATAGTAAAGTAATATATTTTGTTACCTAAAAGATTGATTTAGTAGGAAACAGATCAAAAAATATATATTAACACTCCTACTCACGTATATGATGGATATGAAAGACACCCGAAATTAACATATGTGATCGTCAAATATAGTAAAGTAATATATTTTGTTACCCAAAAAATTGATTTAGTAAGAAACATGTCCATAAATATATTAACACTTTCACACACGTAAATTGATCTAGTAAAAAATAAGTCCAGAAATATATATTAACACTCGCACTCACGTATCAATAGATGAGTTAGAAGGCTCGCGTGCATGATGGATATTAACACTCTCACTCACGTATTAATAGATGAGATAGAAGATAGAGATATAACCCATATATGCATGACGGATATGAAATACACATGAAAAAGTGGGAATTGAACGCACGACCTCATAGAATGAAAGAATTTAGAATTACCTATGATATCATATTACCAAAAAGATCAATTTCGTAGGAAATGGGCTCAGAAATATAAAGTTGAACTAAATAGGAACTTGAATAGAAATTCAATTGTTGATCACAAGTATGTATCCATGTTTGAATATTAGGTTATTGAGAAGACAATAGAGGCAGCAGGAAAGGCGATTGGGGCGGCGCAGAACAGCGGAGGAAAAGCGAAGGAGACGGCGCAGGGCGCGTGGGGGGCGGCGAAGGAGACCTTCCAAAAGGTGAAGGATACGGTGGCCGGAAAGGTCGAAGAAGCAAAGGACACCATCAAGGACAGCGCAGAGAATATCAAGCGCGCCGTCGACGCGAAAGATTGAACCACTTTACTGAACCTATCATTCTTGTATCTGAATCGAGATTGTTTTCGTTGTCGCGCTTGTTTTCGTTCTTAAATTCGAAAAGGATTATGATTTGAGAGAGATCTTTTCGATTTCGGTGTTAAAGTGGCATGGTACTGGTTCAGTACTATTTTATTTATTTCGTTTCTAATTCCAATCAAGAACCAAACATACCCTAGAGGAAGTTCCAAGTAATAATTGTTGGTATTGTTCATACTCTCTCTCTCCAATGAAAATTGATGATGTTACTTTCCATAGCGCAAAACAATGCTTAGGAGCAAAGTTAGATTCTAAAAAATTGCCAGAAACAAAAAAGTGTGAATTGGATTTTGATACTATAGAGTTTAGGTACTTAATAAGGACTATTATTCTTAACACCCTTTTTTGACACGTGCTGGACAACACTAGCATGTACTACAGACCCAATGCAATCACTCGACCACATAGCGGCCACTGTGCTTGCCGGAAACAAGAAAGAGCGGCTAGCATTCTAGTACTATATAGATTAAGTATTTAATTAATAAGGATTACTATTCTTAATACTATTTCTTAACAAGTGCTAGACGCTACTAGTATGTGCTATTGACACAATGCAATCACACGACCACGTAATAGCCAGTAGGGCTGTCAGAAACAAAAAAGTGTGAATTGGATTCTGATACTATGTAGCTTACATATTTAATAAGGATATCTGCTAGACACTACTAGCATGTGGTATAGACCCACTGCAATCACACAACCACGTAGTGGCTACAAGTGCTAGGAACAAAAAAGTATGACTCGGATTCTAATACTATGTAGCTTAAGTATTTAATAAGGACTATTATTCTTAACACTCTTTTTTACCATGTGCTAGACACAACCAGCATGTGCTACAGACTCAATGCAATCACATGGCTACGTGGCGGCTATAAGGCTTGCCAGAAACAAAAAAGTATGAATCGAATTCTGATACTATATAACTTTAAGTAATTTTAAAATCCTTTTTTGACACGTGTTAGGTACTACTACAAATCCAATGTAATAACATGACCACATAGCGGCCGTCGGGTCTCCTAGAATCAAAAGAGTGTAAAACAGGTTCTGATACTATGTAGCTTAAGTATTTAATAAGAAAAATTATTCTTAACATCCTTTCTTGACACATCCTAGACACTTTTAACATGTTTTGAAAACTCAATGCAATCATACGACCTGTAGTGGCCACTATGCCTGACAGAAACAAATTAAAAAGAGTGACTCGGATACTAATACTGTGTAGTTTAAATATTTAATAAGGGCTATTATGCTTAATACTGTTTCTTGACACGTGCTAAACACTACTAACATATACTACAGACCCAATGCAATCACACAGCCCCGTAGCAGCCACTAGGCTTGTCAGAAATAAAAAAGTGTGAATCCGATTATGATGCTATGTAATTTACGTACTTAATAAGGATACTAGCATGTCCTATAGACTCAATGCAATCACACGACCTGTAGAGGCTACTAGGCCTGCCAGAAACTAAAAAGAATGACTCGGATATTAATATTACTATGTAGCTTAAGTATTTAATAAGGACTATTATTCATGACAGTCTTTCTTAACACGTGCTAGACACAGCTAGCACGTGCTATAGACCCAATGCAATCACACGACTACGTGGCGGCTACAAGGCCTGCCAGAAACAAAAAAAAAAAGAAAAGTGTGAATCGTATTCTAATATTATATAGCTTAAGAAATTTTAACACCCTTTTTTGACATGTGTTAGACACTACTAATATGTACTAGAAATCCGATGTAACCACGCGACCATGTAGCGGCCACTGAGTCTCCTAGAAACAAAAAAGTGTAAAATAGATTCTGATACTATGTAGCTTAAGTATTTAGTAAGGACTACTATTCTTAACACCCTTTCTTGATGTCTGCTAGACACTACTAGCATGCGCTACAGACCCAATACAATCAGCACCCGACCACGTAGCGGCCACTGGGCCTGCCAATAACTAAAAAGTATGTATCGGACTCAGATATTATGTAAAAGAACTTGGAGTAACCGAAAAGCTTAAGCTTCCAAATTAAGGATCTCCTATTTTGATACCATTTAAAACAACTGTTTCTCCTTAAAGCTTAAGTTACTAGAATACCCTTCAAATTATATAAGAATAATCTAAAGTTTCATTTTGTCTTTAATATGCAACTATTATTCCTAACACATAGATCCTAAACTATTTTTGGCATTTCTCTACAAGTTTGTTTCCCCCTCAATATATATAAATTTCAACATGTATTTTCTTATAAAAACCTAAACTAAATTTGCTTAAAATGCAACATAAAATTTTCTTTATAAAAATATTTGGAGATTCCATCAATTATAGGCCATTCTGAAATTGCCCTTAAAAAAAATTAATAGACACACTCTATCAATCTTTATTATTTTCACAAATTAAGCTGATTTTTTTAAAAACTTAATAAATTTATTAGCAATCAAGTTTTACACTATTATATTTAAGGGATAACTTCAAATACTATCCCTGTGGTTTCGTGCTTTCTCACTTTAGTGCCCTATGGTTTAAAACGTATCATTTTAGTACCCTGTGGTTTGGTTATTCTCTTTTTTTGTTATATTTTCGTTAATTTTTTCGTTAAATTATACAGAAAAACTTTAAATATCCCACCTATGATTTATCGAATATTCACTTTACTATCCTGTAGTTTTAACTTTCTCATTAATTTAACGAAAAAATTAACGAAAAAATAACAAAAAGAGAATAACCAAACCACACGGTACTAAAGTAATACGTTTTAAACCACATGGCACTAAAGTGAGAAATCACGAAACCACAGGGGTGGTATTTGAAGTTATCCCTATATTTAACAAAAAGTTTACTCGAATCACTAGAAATAGCTTAAATTAAAAGAATTTAAATTTGACAGGTATCAATCAACAAAAATAGCTAAGGAGCATATTTCTACACTGCCTATATATAGTTGAAGAATTTATTTGCATTTATACTAAGAGCAATACTATTTATACACTTCAAAAGAGAATGTAAAATTTACATTATTTTAATCCGATGGCCAATAATTTCTCTATGTCTTATTAATTTTCTTTTTTAAGTATTAAAGTCTTATTATTATTATTTTTAAGTATTAAAAATTTATTGAGTTTTGAGAACACTTGGATGGGGGTGTAATATCTATACCTCTACAAATAAAGCTTACTTGGACTATAAAAACTCACTGATTAAATTTATTATTATAAAAATTATATAAAATATACTAATTAAATTTATAAAATTAAACGACGCATTCAAATTTTTAAAGTTTAAAAGTTATTAATAAGCTCAAATTAACTAAATTAAAAGTTCAGATAGTAAAATTCAAAATTTTGAAACTTACATGGGTAGATTAAGAAAAAGAAAAAGATAATAATTGAGTGAAGTTTCGTACATTTTTACCTTCTTTCTCGGAGGATGACTCACCACCTCGAGATTCACGTACGCGACGAAGATCAAAAGCATCGTAACCGTCGTTTTCGATATAAAACAGAGCATCTTCACCCCCAAAAAACAAAAAAAGAAAAGCTAAAAATACACGCCACGTGTCGTGCTTTGACGGTGCGTTGTACCGGTATATCGTCCGACCGGTCACATCCGGATCCAGCGCGCGAGCTGCGTGGGGTTCACAACGCCCGCCACGTGGACCTCACCATCCGCTTTCAATAAAAACGCCACGTCCGCGTACGCCCGAACCGGGTCCTCGTCCCGAACCGGGTCGGGCCCCTTCCACTTCCCCGGCCCGACCCGCTCCGGCTCGATCCGCCGCCCGAAGAGCGTGCCCTCCGTGAGGAACTCGTGGGCGAGGTACCCGGCCAGGAGCTTGTTCCCGCTCCGAACCCGATCCGAACCCGAATCCGAACCCGAACCCGAACCCGAACCGGAGCCCCGCTCGGGTTCGGGCTCGCCCCGGTCCGGGTCCTTCCGCTTCCGCCCCGCGCCACGTGTCGCCTCGCCCGACATCGCGAAATAAAATTAAAAAAAATAAGAGAGAGGGGGGGTGAAATGGCAAAGGGGAAAAGATGCAGGGGTAAAATGGGAAAAGCGGGGAGGGCTCGCCGTTATGTAACGGAGGGCGGTGGAGATCCGGCGGGTAACGCCGTTATAACGGCGTACGGCGAACGGCGATCGCCGGATTTTGGGGAGGAGAGAGAAAGATAGAGAGAGAGAGAGTTTTTGGGGGATTTGAAGGGAGAGGAAATGGAGAGAGAGGGAGAAGGGGAATGGATTGGTATATAATTGTGGGTTTGTTGAGTTTTTGCCCTTAGAGTTCGAGATAATTGCTAAATTGCCATTCATATTATTCTATGTTGTTCTCGAAGAAAAAATATTTTTCGTCTGTTTGAATTTTGAATAAAATTTTTATCTAAAAAATTTAAATTATTTAAAAATAAGTGTTTTTTTAAACCGTTTTCTCTGGAAATAGTTTTTCATGCTTTTCTAAAAAACCAACCACTCCCTATAAATGCTTTTATTTTTAAAGAAAAAAGTTGGTGGACGAGTTCATTAAATGTTGATAATTACAGTAATAGAAATATAGTTGTGCGGTTTTTATAGATAGCACATTTAATTTATGGATTTAAATTTTATTTTTTTTATCTAACTTGTACATGTATTTGTATCTATATTTGACCCGCTAGCAATAATAATTTGTTAAACTCAAATTATTGCCTAAAGGGTGCATATAGCTTTCTGTAAACATATCAAATAGCAGATATATCCCTACAAAGTTTAACTTTTTATTTTTATTCCTACAAAAGTCAAGTGATATTCATATTTATCCTTCTGGTTTGTTACCGTTAAAACACTGTTTATTTTTTGTACTCACAAATATATCCTTCCAAAGGCCCCAATTATACAGAAATGTCCTTCTAAAAAAGTATTTTATCCAACAGTATAAGAGGGGTAAAAAAATTAATTTAACTCATTCACTAACCAGGATTAAGTATTTTACTCATGGTTAACTATATTTTTCTAACGTATCCTAACAGCAGGGGTATATTTGAAAACGGTAAAATTTTTATAGGGATAAAAATAAAAAGTTGAACTTTGTAGGGATATATCTGCTATTCGATATGTTTGCAAGGGGCTGTATGCAATTAACTCTTTTATTTAAAATATAGTAGCCTCTGACTAGCTGTAGATATATTTTCAAATTCTTAAAATTTATAAGAATATTTATAAATATAATATAATTGAGCGTATTGTATGAATCTTTCTTTTGTATTTTTGAATATCTAGTAATACAGTAGTTGGAAGCTCATTATATTTACCCGTCATTTACTTCTTTTTTCAGCTTATACTATTGATACTTTGAATAGATCTAGTGGTGTAAGTCGTCGCTATCCGTGACTGTACCCATTAGAAACTATTTTCAGTAGTTCTCACATCTTTCTATTATTATTATTTTTCAGAGCCATTATCATCAGCTGGTGATCGTGGTAAAACAATTTTGAGATAGACAGCCTCTGTCGTCCTGGACGAGCTCTATTGGAGGAACCCCTGTTGTGTTGGACTTGTTAGTTGTATATAGAAAGTGAATGTAAATGGTGTTTTGGATTGAAGACTTGTACAGTTGTAGCAGTGATAGCATAATTATATTTTCGTTTCGATACATCTACTTACATGTTTTTCTTATTTATAATCATATGTGTATGAGATTCTTTTGTAGGTCGAGTTACGCTTTGTTTGTGCTTGGTGTCCCCGTGCACGCGGGGGGATCTGTTAGCGTGCTCGGAGAGCTTCCGCTATAATTCAGGATGTGACAACTTGTATACTAAATTGAATACAATTTATATAATAATTGTTGTGTTCATCTAGGTAAATGTGTATACAGTTTGGCTATTAGAAAAGGCATAGAAAAAAGTTTTTCAAAAAAAATGTTCATAAAAAACTTTTTTTTAGTTTTTCATTCGTTTGGTTCCAAGAAAAACTAGTTTTTTTAAAAAAAGTTTTTCAGATTTCCCAAAAAAACTAGTATTTTTATTTTAAAAAAAAATAGAAAACGAAAATAATATTTTATTTTCATAAAATCTTGAAACTTTTTTTTTGAGAAATTAATTTTTCTTCTAACCAAATGGACGGAAACTTAGAAAAAAGGTTTTCCACAAAACACTTTTTTCGAGAAATTTTTTTATACTTTTTCTAGAAACCAAACTTATGTTTGGTTCCTCCAAAAAATATGAAAAGAAAATTCAAAAAAAAGAGATTTAGTTATAATTGACTTTATCAGCCACTTTTATACAATAATTTTTATTTTTACTTTCGCAAACCAAATAACCGATAAGACGTCACTTTCGGTGCTTCACTTTCGGCCAATCGAACATGCCCAAAAAAACTAGCTTTTTAAAAAGCTTGTTTCCAAATTTCATAAAAAATTAGTATTTTTGTTTTTCAAATTTTTTAGAAAAATAAAAATATTAGTTTTTCATAAAATTTGATTAAAAAACTTTACTAAAAAGCTAATCTTTTCTGAAACTACAAGGACCAAAAACTGAAGAAAAAAAAACATTCATTAGAACCTTCTTTTTGGAAAAAAAAATTTCACATTTTTCTACGACCCAAACAAGGATAAAATTTCAATAGAGAGCTTCCCAGCGACACCTCGTTGCGGAGCCTCCGATCCGCCGTCATATGTTAGTTTTGCCGCCATCCAATAATTCGTTGAGTGTTTTTTAATATAAAATTTTTTTAAAAAATAAATTCTAAAAAAATAAATTTTTAAATAAATATAAAAATGATAGATGGATTGAGCCAGTGTAATGTAGAGGCTCCACTAGAGCATATGTAAGAAAGGGTATTTTGGGTATTTTCATTGGGTTAAATTGCTAGGGTTTCTTGGGTGATTGTGATCCGTTGGATTGTAGATTGGCGGTTCGTGATCGTGGTGGGCCCACTTGAAACAGTGGGGAAGGGGCATTTTCGTAATTGTTGGTTGGTTGCGTGGATAAATAAGTAACCTAAAAATTCTTATAGGACCTAGATAGCGACGGTAGATAGAGGGCAAAATAGTCATTTTAAAATATTTTATCTAAAACACCATAATTCCCTTGATTTTATCGTAAATAAAACACATAATAATAATAATAAAAAGTTTACTGCTATAATTTTTATTTCTTTGCCCTTTTATGTGTTAGTATAAAAAATTTTAATAAAAAAAAATTAAAATATAGAAAACTCTCACGTAAATACCTATTTTTTTCACTTTTTCTCATAATTTTTAAAAATCTATATTTTATTCTTTTAAAATTTTAAAATTATTTTCAGAGATTACGACGTCAATAGAGAGGGCAAAGTGATTAAATTATCTTTACTTGTTTTATGAGACAAAAATAAAATTTTAATATATTTTTTTATTTTCAATAGTATTTTTCGGTATAAATGATAAATAACAGAATCCTGACGCGCGGGGGAGCTAAATGCATTAAATTGAAAATTTGAGGAAATAAAATATAAGTTTTAAAAATAAAAAAATAAAAAAATAAATATTTACAGAAGAGTATGCTGTATTTTAGCCATAAAATAAACAAAAATTGTGTGATAATTGCAGTTCCCACGCCTTTGATTTTAAACAAACCACGATAAAAAAAAAATTATCTAAACTCTAATTAAGTTGAAAGTCATTTTCAACATGAAAATCACTTATAATAATCTAAAAATTCTCGTGGGACGGAGACAATGATGTTGTGGGTGGACACTAGTTTGGGGAGAGATATTTAAAGGGCAAAATAGTCATTTAAAGTTCTGTGGGTAGGATTATATTTTTGAAAAAATGAATAAAAACTTTAAAACTTTAATGTTTTTGCAAACAAGCGTCTAAACTTTTAATTTTAGTGATCGCATCTCTTACATTTTATCAAAAAGATTAATAGGCCTTCACTAATTAAACGATTGTATTGGGGACAATCTTATAATATTTTAAAATGCCAAAAAATAGTCTATTTTTTATGTTATAACACATGAAAAAAATAACCAAAAAAAAAATGATAGATTTATCCTATTCTTTAATCTTGATGCTTAATTATCAAACTATAAGAGAAAATTACTTTTTTGTGTTATAAAATTACGCAAAATTACCTGAAAGATATAAGATCAAAATTGCTGTTTCATTCATAATTTTGCCGAACTAAAGAGGCCTACTAAACTATTTAATAAGGTTTAAAGGCAAAATTTACTGATCATTCCTAGCGCAAGTGGCAAAGGGTTGGTACCCGAGGTCCCAAGTTCGAAGGCAAATTACTTCACATTTCCAGCTAAGTTTATTTCTAAAAAAAGAATGAACGAAGCAGCTACCTTTCTCTCTCGAAAAAAAAGTTTAGAGGCAAAATTAAAAGTTTAGAAGGGTCCTTCTACATTTTTTTTTTCTTACTTTTTGTGTAAAAATGTTTAGAGATCAAACTTTATTATTTTAATAAGGTTTTTTGAATTTTCACTTGTTTTATTTAGTTCATATTTGTTTTATTAGCCAGTAGTTATTTTAGTTATACTCAATAAAAAGTGATTAAAACTTCTATATAAAATAAAATTATTATATAACCAATTAATCAAAATGTATATTTTTTTGGTGTTAATAAAAGAATAATAAAGTGGAGAAGCCAATATTTCAAAATAGCTTATAGTTTGGGGTGTTCTCCGTACATCCTAATTATTTTATTTTCCTCTGGTGGTTATGATTTTCTTTTTTTCTTTTCTTTTTTAGATGATTGATATCAGTAGGAGATTCTCCAAAGTTCGTGCACATGATCTGATTTATTGGTCAATGGATGGACAAGATCGCGCCACGTTTAGAAATCAATTTTTTTCTTAAGGCCCCGTTTGGTTCGGGGATAACGAACATTGGGATAATTTTTTTTATCCCTGAAATAGCTTACTATTTCGGGATAGTCAGGAATAAAAGTAAAATTGTGTTTGGTATGTAAAGCTGCTATTCTCAGAAAAAAATTGAAATTGTGTTTGGTTAAATTTATGGAATAGTGGAGGATAGTGAAAAAAAGTAATAGTTGAATTTGATATAAAATATAATTTAATAAAAATAATTTGTTATAAAAATAATTTATTATAAAAATTATAATAGAGGATAGTGCAAAAAGTGATGGTTGAATTTGATATAAAGTATAATTTATTATAAAGATAATATATATTATAATTTTTAATAAAAATAATTTATTATAAATTATGATTTAATAAAAATATATATTTTTTAAAAATATTTTATATATTTGCAAATTCTACTTAAACTTAAATTTGATAAAAATAATTTATTATAATAATTTATTATAATATTTAAATATAAATAATATATATTAATATAGCACAATTAACAATTTTATAATAGAAATAATTTATTACCAATAAATGAGATATAATTTCTATATAGTTTAGTCTTAATTCAATTTATAATTTTAATAAAGCTTGGAATTAAACTTTGGAATAGCACTATTCCACCAAAAGAGTGGAATAGGTTATCCCATACTATTCCGAAATAATCGAGAATAGCAAGATTTGACCGGGATAAAATATTTCGGCCAAAAAATATCTCGTTTGGCGGAATAGCGGGGATAACTTTCGTTATCCCGCTTTATCCCCGAACCAAACGAATAGAGATTTAGATATCTACAACCGTTTTTTCATATAATTTAATATAGTGTCAGAACAGAAAATTTCGAGTTCGAATCATATTAGGTTGTAACGTTAGTAAACTTACTCTCATTTAATTATTCCACGTCTTAGGCCTATTGAAATGTGTCGAGTTGACGTGAAGGAAAGTTTTGAACTTCAGGTAATTAACATTATTTTTTGAGAGAAAGGTAACATGCTATCCGCTTCGTTTATTTCTATTTGAAATAAACTTAGCTGGAAATATGAATCAACAAGGATTCAAACTCGGGACCTCGGGTACCAACCACCAAGCTCTTTGTCACTTGCGCTAGAGACAGTCGATGGTAATTAACATTATTTGACAGCATTTTTTGATGAAACCTCGACTTATTATGATATGCGAAACGTAATATTAAGTATGAAAATAAACAGAGTATTTTCTATCAAACTTACTCATCTTTCCCCGTACATAACTCAATCTCCTCGTAATTTCAAACAGAACCTTAAGCTTTTAAAAAACAATGGTCAAATGTTGTATATTAGTTAACAGTTTTCAATTCCATTTTACAATTTTTTTATGTGTCTAAGCTAAGGTAGGGATGTCAACAGGTCTAATTCCGGATCGATTTTCAAAAACTGAAAAAATCCGAACTCAAATCGAAACGCCAAAATCCAAACTGAACAATTATTTATTTTTACCATATTTCAAAATATATTATATTAAACTTTAAATTCTCAAAATATAAATTCAAATATAACATAAAACATTCATATACATTATATAACGTCAAATCAATTCAGATTCGATCGAGTTTACGTACAAATAAAATTCATACTTGAATTCTAATACATTAAGTTTTTAATTTTTTATATCTGTGTTCGAAATCGCATCCGTTTAGCATCAAATAAATAAATAAATAAATTTTGAAAGGTTTAAATGCACGCGGGAAGCAACATAAATGACATGGATCATGCACGTTGGCAAACGGAAACGCTTGGATTCTCGGTCCTTGAAATTTCTACACCCACCCGGATATGCTTTTGACTTTATTTTGCGAGCCCCGAGAAAGAGTATTTAATACCACACTACTCTCAAAAGTCAAAGCCCACAGATTCTTACCTGCACCTGGTGTAGTAGCACATCGCATGTCAAATATTTGGGACTAATTAACAATTTTTAAATTAAAATTCTAAATTTAATCCTATATATTTATCCACTTCTATGGTTCTCTCGCACTACTATTCTTGTTAAATATGTTTGGATTTTTAGATAATATGATATCGGATTTAATCCTAACTTTTGCAGTTCTGTGAAATTAATTATATGTTTAATTAATTTTCATATTCAACATCTTTTGACTAATATGGTATCAGATTCAATCATAAAATCTTGTATTTTCGTGAGATTACGAGTTCGATCTCTGCCTTCAACAGTTCCTAACTATCACGTGCGCGCGCCTTAGCTCGACACTAAATAGTTCTATGTAGAAATCAATAAGACCCCAAAAAAAAGAAAAAGAAAAATCAGTTCATGAAAGATAGATGTTAAAATTTATAATTTATGATATATATATATACACACACCCCTTTTTACTATTATAAAATATTATTTATTATTTGTTTGAGTGGAGCAAATAAGAGAGAATGAAAAGAAGAAAAAGAAAAGAAAAGAAGGGAACTAGAAAAAAGGTAGATGGATTAAAAGAAGGAAATAAGAGAAAATAGTTTTCTATCTCTTTTTCTCTACTTTTGTAGAGGAAAAAAAAATTAATATTATGAAAAGTTTTTTTTTTTTTTTTTTCTCTCCTCAAATTTCATCCAAACAAGAGAAACTGGATTTTTTTTTTCCTCGTCACTTCCTCTTTTTTTTTTTTTCCTATTATTTTCTCTGAGGCCAAACAGTGCATTAATAAATTGAATTCTAGTTTTTTTTTTTTTTTTAATATACTGGGGTTTTCCAAGATATGGTGCATGGCGCACCGGGTGCATGGAATAGTTGCTACTCATGGGGAGTGAGCTGTGAGACAGTTGGGAAGTAACTCTCTCTAGCCACTCACGTAGAGCTCTCATTTATTATACCCTCTCTATCTCTCTCCTCATGATCCTGTATAAATACTCCTATGTATACAACTGATCCTCTCACTCCACCCATTGTGTAAGCTTATTAGAGTTTACAAATGAGAGGTTGGGTTTGTGGGGTCGTTCTTGCGCTTCTGCTTCTCGCTGCAGCCGCTTCTGCGGCGGCGGAAGTGGGGGGATCAGTGGCCGAAGAGAAGCACTTCTTCTTCGGCCGCCGACATCCGTTTGGGGGCGGCTTGGGCCATGGGATATATAGCAGGGGGTTTAGACATGGCTTGGGTCATGGGAGGTTTGGTGGCGTTGGTGTCGGTGGCGGTGTAGGCGGTGGAGGAGGTATTGGTGGAGGAGTCGGTGGCGGCGGAGGTATCGGTGGAGGAGCCGGTGGTGGCGGTGGCCTTGGCGGTGGAGTTGGTGGCGGCGGAGGCATTGGCGGTGGAGCCGGAGGTGGCGGTGGACTTGGCGGTGGAGCTGGCGGCGGCGGAGGCATTGGTGGTGGACTTGGCGGTGGAGCCGGTGGCGGCGGCGGCATTGGCGGTGGAGGTGGAGCCGGAGTTGGCGGCGGCATTGGCGGTGGAGCCGGTGGTGGCGGAGGCATTGGCGGTGGAGGTGGAGCCGGAGTTGGCGGCGGCATTGGCGGTGGAGCCGGTGGTGGCGGAGGCATTGGCGGTGGAGCCGGTGGTGGCGGAGGCATTGGCGGTGGAGCCGGTGGTGGCGGAGGCATTGGCGGTGGAGCTGGTGGTGGCAGAGGCATTGGCGGTGGACTTGGCGGTGGAGCCGGTGGTGGCGGAGGCATTGGTGTTGGAGCCGGTGGTGGCGGAGGCATTGGCGGTGGAGCTGGTGGTGGCGGAGGCATTGGCGGTGGAGCTGGTGGTGGCGGAGGCATTGGCGGTGGCGCGGGAGCCGGCGGAGGCATTGGAGGCGGCGCGGGAGCCGGCGGTGGCGGTGGACTTGGCGGTGGAGCCGGTGGTGGTGGAGGACTTGGCGGTGGAGCCGGTGGTGGTGGAGGACTTGGCGGTGGAGCCGGTGGTGGTGGAGGCATTGGCGGTGGCGCGGGAGCCGGCGGTGGCATTGGCGGTGGCGTGGGAGCCGGCGGTGGCATTGGCGGTGGAGCCGGTGGTGGCGGTGGACTTGGCGGTGGCGCGGGAGTCGGCGGTGGTGGAGGACTTGGCGGTGGAGCCGGAGGTGGCGCAGGAGCCGGCGGTGGATTTGGCGGTGGAGCCGGTGGAGGGCTCGGTGGTGGCGGCGGTGGCGGCGGGGGATTCGGGGGTGGTGGAGGCGTTGGCGGGGGATTCGGGGCCGGAGGCGGGTTCGGCGCGGGCGGTGGCGTCGGGGTCAGCGGCGGAGGCGGGGTCGGCGGCGGCGGTGGGGCCGGGTTTGGTGGTGGTGCTGGTCACTAAAAAGCTCAACAAAGTTAATTAACCTAATGCATGTATTAGTGTCTTAATTTGTCTCTTTTAAGATCATCTTTGGCATTTAATTTTGTCTAATTATCTCTCATAAAATAAAAGTAAAAAAAAATGTCCCTTTAATTTCTCATGAGTTAACCAAAAATGTAACTTAATTTTCTTATCACGTATCAGTGTGTTAGGTGTGTCTGTGGATGTGTAACTTTTTATCATGAAATAAAATTCTTTTTGGGTGATTTTAAGGTTTATTTCTTTCTAATTTCAATCTTATAGAAAACATTTATGCAACAATTTCTCTTTTTAATCAAATATGTTACTCAGGAGCTAATCAGGAGGTCAGAGATGTGAGTTTAATTTTTTTTATATGTTAAAAATAAAATATCATTATGTGATTTATATAAATATTAGCTTATTACTTTATGATCCTTTTGAAATGTTCTTAGATTATTATTTCCAAACAACTAAAAATTTAGGATAGCTTTACATTTTACACCTTTCAGGTTCAATATTAATTTTTTTTAATGCTAAAAATTTAAAGAGTTTCTAAACCCTAGAACGAGAAGTGTTAGATGTATACTCTTTTTTTGATGTGTACATCTAGCATTTTTTTTAAAAAAGATAAACTTCAATTTGCCCCCTCATAGTATAGCGTATTTTTATTTTGCCACCTCGTTGGTTAAAAGTTGTACCTGACTACTCTGCTGTCTAGTAAATTTTCACCTTGCGGTCTGTAATTCAAAAATTACACTTACCGACCCTGTAGTTTTATTTTTATTTCACTAGAAAGTAGGGATGCAAATGGATCCAAGTTGGTGGAGCTCCCGCCCCGATCCGCCCCGAATAGGACAGTAAGTGGGAACAAAAAATACAGAAAAATATAACTCGCCCCGAATCCGTCTCGATCCGCCAACTAAATAGAGCGAAAGGCGGGAGACCCTTTTCTTCCTTCGATCCGCCCCGATCCGTCAAAAATCCGCTCCCGTCCCGATCCGTCCCGAATGGGACGGTAAGTGGGAGCCAAAAATAAAATGGAAAATAACCCTCCCCGAATCCGTCCCGCCCCGATAAGAAAGGGAGCGGAAGGTGGGGGAACCCTCTCGCCCCCGGATCCGCCCCGTGTGCATCCCTACTAGAAAGATCTATTATTAAATAGGGTTCAAATTCTACAGCTTTCGAAATAATAACTGATTTTTTCGGTAAAATAAAAATAAAAGCACATGACATTTTAATAAAATTTTTGAACGGGGGTGCCAAAGTGAAAATATTCTATATCACAGGGTGCAAATTGAAGTTTACGAAAAAGTTAAGGGACTAATTTCAGAATCGGCTAAAGGTGAGGGGGTTTCCATAACACAGCATCGCGCTCCCCAAATCCCCAATCCCTAATCCCCAAATCCCTAAACCCTTTCTCGAACGTTCCGAGATTTTCTCCTTTCCGCGGCGATCTCTTCGCATCGAGCGCATTTTTAAGGTGACATAATCTCTAATTTATCCTACCAGTTGTGGATTTTTGTTGAATCCATGTTCATACACGATCCCTTTTCTCACAAAATGTTGCTAATCCTATGCAATTTACTTGTAGATCCATTTCGATTGTTAATTAGAATCATAGTTTGGTGAGTTTAAACAAATGGGGGAGGAGTTGAATTTGATTTGGATTGTGAAGAGGCCGTGTAGGGTTTAAGCGATTTTTGAGCTCTAGGGCATGATTTTGATTTTAATTGGGACGAATTTTCTGGAGAAATTGCTTCTTAGGATAAAGAGAAAGTGTTGTTTTGTGGTAATTTTTCGCATTTTAGATTGCTATTCTCAAATGATCGAAAAAATATAAAAACGTCATTCCCTAGTAGTTTAAGCTTTTAGAGTAATTGGTTGATCAGTGCAGGAGGTTCTGAGTTCGAATCTCAGCAGAAATTTTTGAATGTAAATTTAAAGACAAAACGGCTCTTTGATAGCTTAAGATAAGATTTTAGAGATAAATAGTTATTTCACATATATCAGAGTAGGAGGTTTTGAATTCGAATCCCACCGGGCTCCTTGTGTTATTTAATTTCTTCTCATTCAATTTAAGTCCACATCTTGAGCTTATTAAAAAGTCTTGAGTTCAGCGGTGAAGGAGAGTGTTGGATATAAAATATATAAAAAAGAAATGCCTTTCTTTGATAGCTTAAGCATTTGGAGAAAAATGGTTCTTTCATATTTATTTAACGGGCTTCTATTCAGCCTAAACGTGAGGGAAAGTGTTGAATATGAAATATAAAAACACTGTTCTTTGGTACCATATGCTTTTTAGAGTAATTGGTTGTTTCAGAATAGAGTATGGCCGGGACTTAAATGGTAGCGTAAAGTTCTCTATTGTATTTTGTAGAGGTCGGTGCACTTAGATGGAGAACATGCAGTATGCGGAAGAACTTGTGAGGGAGTTTCTCACATTCAGAGGTTTTACAAGCACCTTGCGAGCTTTTGAATTGGAGTTGTCTACAGATATAGGCAGAAGCTTTCAAGTGGATAAGATCTTAGAATTGATTTTTTCACAGTATATACCAAAATATCAGGCTGACAAATTGATTTCCCTGCTAAGTTTCTTTAAGCAGTGCTTGTTTTCATCTTTGGATTCAGTACTTATTTCTACATTATCCAAATTGGAGTTGTCGATATTACGATTCTATATTGTCAATGCTTTAAACTCTGGAAGGAAAGACAAAGTGGTGGAGTTCTTTGGCGTGAACGGCAACTATTTGCTGCAAAAACGTGAAGATTGGTTGCCATGGTTTGGTGGGTCTCCTTATCCTGTTTTGCTTTTCATCCTCTTTCTAGTGATCTTTTCAGTTTGTCTAAATAGCATGCTATGCAGTTATCCCATATCTCAAGAACCCAAGTTTGGATCCTCAATTCCGCGTGTACTTTTCAAAGGAATGGTTTGATGCCTTGTTTCTTTCATTCCGGAATTTTTTGAGCGAGTTGTTCAATGACACTCATATCCTTTATTAGATTTTCATGAATGTTATCATGATCTTTGTTTTGCTTCTCTTTCATGTCATTAATGAATTACTTTATTTATAGAACCATGTTAGGTCAATGTATTCAAGTTATGTATTTGCCTAAACTTTGATGTTTTCCTTAACGATTTCACGGATCCCTGCTCTGTTAAAGATAAGTACGGAAAAGATTACTGTCAAACGTCTGAAAAATGACATAAAGCAGCTCAATCAGAAGCTCTCAGAACTCCAAGCACTTCTAGAAACGAGGGAAGCTGAAATATTGCGGTTGAGTAGGTATACTTTTTCCCTTCTGATGTAATTATCCACATTGTTCTGTCTACAAGGACGTTTTGTGGACACGTGCTTTTGCAATTTCTACTAATGTTAAGTTATTGAGGCATATTATTATTGGTTCACATATTCATGTACTGTGAACCGGTTGTTTCAGTGGTTTTCTATTTAGAAGATTTGCTGTTGAAGTACTTGTGGTTGTCTAATGCCCAACTATTAAGTCATTTGTAAAGAGGTTCTAAGCCTTTTTTTTTAAGAATCTGACAAAACTTGTTCAGCAACTTTTTATGCAGGTAATTGAGTTCTGAAGAATCTAATGAACTTTTCTCAAACCAAGTAGGCACCGTAGTTGAGTTAATTAAATTAAAAATCATTGTAGTTTAGGGAACTATGTCCAAATGATGTAAGCTTCCTGCATTTTGTCTACGTGCATGCTATATGCCTTTTGCTTTCACCTCTTATTTAAAAACCAGTTATTTGTCCCTTTGGACATTATTTTACTTATTCCAGTAGTTTTGTTGTTTCGCTGCTCAGTACGTCTTCTTCTACGCTGGCAACACCCATTCTTCAAGGAGAAAGCTCTACCGGTGATCTGTCAAGTGAGACTGCTTCTAAGGATAATACCACAGATCCTCGAAAGAGGAACTTGCTTGAATCTACTATCGCTAGTTCTTCGCATCAAGGAGAAGGAAAATTAGGAGCAAATGGGGACTTTTCGGCTTCAAATAGTGAATCCCAATGGTCCGGCTCATTAAAGTCTGGACCTACTTCAAGTTCAATGCAAAGATTTGGTGGAGATGCTGAAGCTCAAAACGCTTATCAGATATCCCAGTCAGGTTGGACCTTGATTTTTTTTTTCCCCATCATTATTATTTACTTCTAGCGGACAATCTCTTTTCATCCTTTTCTGCAGTTTGGCTTACTCTTTTTTTTTCCGCCATTTTCTTATTAGTTTCTGTAGTAGAGAGTTTGAGACTTATCTTTATGTTGTTTTAATGAAAGTAACATATGTCATCAATTTAATGTAAATGTTGTGAAATTAAGTATTATTATGGCTATTTTGTTATGTAAATCAATTTGATCTTTCTAAATGTTTGAAGATGATTTGATAAACACTCTAAACTAAAGGAAGGATAGCCAAAATCATCAGAACAGCCATAATTGAAGACATCTTTAAAGGAAAATGTAAAGTATTGATTAGGAATTTTTTTTTTTGAAGTGAATGAACTTATTCGCCAATTTGTGTATGCAATTCAATGCTGCAGAAAGCAGACAAGATTCGCTGAGAGAAGACGAGTTTCCTGAAGTGAAAGTGGATTTTCAAGTGAGCTGCTGCCTCTAAATATATTTCTTAGTGTGATACTCTTCTAATTGTACTGTCTAGTTAAATTCATTTCGTAAGTCTCTTGTTTGCAGGAAACTTTTTTAGGGCATACTAGTCCAATAAGTCGGTGCCGATTTTCTGCATCAGGAACCAACATTGCAAGTGCTTCTGTTGATGGCACTGTTAGGTAAACAAGTGTACAAAAGTTCTGTGCCCGTAACACTAACTTCTTTTTCTGCCTACTAACTTATTAGGTTTCATTTGCTTGTTTTATAAACTTGTTGAAGGATTTGGACTTATGACTCATCAACACCATCATCCAGAAATGCTACTATTTATTGTGGGGCTGAGATTATGTCATTGGATTGGGAGTGTAGATCTGACCGTTTGGTATGCAAGATTGATTCATCTAATTCATACTTAGCATTTTTCATGTCCATTTCGGAAGAAGAAAAATAATGCAACAATTTATATCTTGGATTTCTTCCTTTTGACAATAGCTACTCATAGGCACAGCTGATGGTGGTATAAAAGCTTGGAATGCTGATGCTAAGAGAGTTGTCTGTGATCTTAGTACGACAAAGGAGTTTCCAAGGTTATTTCAAACTTTATTCAGGAAGCTGTGAAACATTAATCATGTATTAATTGTCACCTGTAAATTCTTCGCAGTGTATTGGACTTGAAGTGTAGCCCTGTCGAACCAATTTTTGTTTCTGCAGCTGCATCACGACGGTAATCGGTCAAGCCCTGTTTTCTTTTTAACAATTGCATTATCAATTTTATAATTGATTCTGCATGAGATTAAAATTTTGGAGCACGAGCTGAAACAATCATGGAAGGTTACCTATGAACTGTCCATATGGAATACTTTCAGGCATGGATCGAGTAAACTTGAACAAGTGGGCTTCGCTTCTTTGACAGTTTGGAATATGAAAACATGGAAAGCTATGGTATATACAATATCTGGATAAATTTCTTTGACAATTGTGCATGATTTATGTAAATAGAGCTCTTATATTATTTTAATATTTTATTTTGTGAAGACAGTCCTTCCACTTGGTGAGGATCCTCCAGCAATCACTTCACTATCATTCAATCATAACGGAAAAATCTTAGCAGCCTCTGCTACTGATGGAATGATTCATATGTTTGGTATCCTTGAATGCTAGCTAATTATACTCACCAAGGGTACATGCAAGGAGTTATTTACAACTGTTATCTTTTTATTTCTGTGGAATTGTTCTTAAAGTATTCCTCTTCCTGCCAATGAAATGATTGGGAGCTTTGCATTTAGTTATTTAACCATGAATTTTCGACGGCATTCATGTCACAAGATATAGATAGCTTTGCGAAAGTACATTTAAGAGCTTAAACTAGGAGTTCTTACGGATCGTAAGGTTCCTTAACAATCGAAAGACATGTCTGCTGGCCTGCAAATAACAGGATGGCCTGCCCATGATTCAGCAGTAAGTTCAGTTCTATTTGGACCTGATGAGACCAGCATCTTCAGTTTAGGCTCCGATGGGAAGGCAAGTAATTTTCAGTTTCCTGATTTAATATGCAATCTCTTATGGTGCTTGTTCCCAGAAGAATCTGATGGTTCAGAGCAAACCTTAATCATTATGGTATTTCTTCACAAATTTGCACCTTGGTGTATATCTTTTGGAATCGTTGCATGCAATTATCTCCTCTTCATCTATCGGAACTTTCATTAGTTACTTCCTCTAATGTTGAGTTTGCATTGTATGAGTATCAGACTAAGTTGATTTATACTGCACTAAGCAATTATCGAACTTCCATGTTCAGCAATTATTTCTGTTTTACAGATATTTGAATGGAGCTTACATAACCAAGGTCAGATCCTTTGGTCAAGAGATTGCAGTAGGTAAACATTTGCAACCTAAGAACAATGGAACTGATATGCTTTATTGACATTACGTGAACAAAATTGCTTGCCATGCACAAACTTGTTTGCTTGATGATACCTCAACATGAAAGCTAAGATGCAGAATACAGTACGCCTAGTCGGTTCATTCTAGATGATGCTAATTAAAGATGATATTGACTTAATTAGCATAGACATTGCGAGTGATGCTTGTTTACACCGTTTCACTAAGAAGAGATTAGATTTACTTCCTATCATAAGCTACTTGTCTTGGACACCTTTTTAATTGTTCGGCCTCTTAAGTTAACAGCTAATGTCTTACTGACCGTCCCTAATGCAAGTGGCAAAGGGCTTGGTGGTTGGTACCCGAGGTCCCGAGTTCGAATCCTAGTTGATTCACATTTCTAGCTAAGTTTATTTTTAAAAGAAATAAACGAAGCGGGTAGCGTGCTACCTTTCTCTCAAAAAAAAAAAAACAGAAAACAGCTAATGTCTTAGTACTTCTGGACAACGCATTCCCAAAGTAGGCCTTAGTGGTATTGGTGACCTCTCGAATTGATTTGGGCAGCTCGTATTTGATAGTATATCAGAAATTAGCATATTAATGCCTAGAGTGCTGCAGATGTAATAAACTTGTAATCTTAACATGCAAAGATGTAGTTGACAGAACAATTGTAATCTCTTGTTTACCATCCTAACAATAGTAGTAAGTCAAACCTGCAGAAATATTGCATCTTAGTTACACATTTTTTTTTTCTATTGATAGGTTCTGCAATCCAGAGAGCTTGAAGAAATGTTGGCATGAAATAGCATTAGATTCTAATGGCCGGAGATTGTTGGTGACATCTGGTTCGGTTAGATCCCCAATATACCAGGTTTGCGACCGTTTGGTTTTTTCTCCATCTATTTTTCCTAATCATTAAATGGTTCAAATAATTGGAAAATTTGGACCTGCTTTCATAGGTGCAAGGACATATGAATGGTCTGCGAACACTTCCCCATTCTGCCGCTATCACTAGCGTGGATTGGCACCCGACACTTCCGATGTTCATAACTGGGTCGGCGGATCACTCAGTACGAGTCACATCCATTCTCTGATGAGTGATTGCATTCGTAAGATAGCAATACAATCTTGTTTACGAAACAACATTTTTTTTGTTGTGTGTGCTTACTTGAGGTATCAGTGATTACTGCAAACATAGACTAGTCGGATGTCTCCGAGACGAGCGAGCCTTCGGATCTAACTTTCTTTTTATATAGATGAGTTCATTGTTTATTTAGTTATGTCACAAACATTCTGATGTAAAATATTGGAGCTTACTATAAAATGACAAAATCTTTTGTAGCTGTTGGTTTGTAACTGTAGAAACTTGATGTTTTAGTTGGCGTGCATCTGATGTTAGTGTTCATCTTCTGTGTGTTGTGAGGGATCACATGGTATTTGGGATGGTATGTCTATGTAACTCAGGTTTCTGGGGAAAAAAAGGGGCTTTTTTATAAGATACATCTCACTTATGTTCGTTTGAAATTGCGGGGAGATTATGTTATGTGCGTCAGTGCGTGTATTGAAAAAGTAGGATAGAAAAATACTTTATTTGTTTTCGTATATAATATTACGTTACGCATATCACAATGAGTCAGCTATGATATATATTTTTTCATAACTTCACAGGAAAACGTAGAAGTATATATATATCTTTATTGTTTTCAGCCAAATTTTGTTTTGCTGACTAGTGTTGGATGGATATCACTACCAAACGGGCCTTTAGAGTCTTAAATACACTGAATTTCAAAATCTAATGGTGAAGGTGTGTGTTATAGATTTATTATTATTAATTATTATTTATTTATTTTTGTCCTGTGTTTGTAAGGAGTGCTCCTTTTAATTTTATAACACGTTTCATACCTACTTCATGTTTGTAGATTTTTTTTTAAATTTAATTTAATTTAATTTTTTGCTTAATGGAGTTTTCTTGTGGTTTATTGGAATCAAGCAACTACTTTTTAGTTCTCCATCAACTAAATAACACAATTATCTAATAAAATTTTGTTGAGTAAAGCTAGAATATTATCAGAAGCAAACTTTTACTTCCAACGCCGTTTTTGGCTATGGGGCATTCAAATCGACGATCAAATTAGTCAAACATAATCTAGATTACTTAAACTTTTTAGAAACCAAGTTTTACAGTCTACGATATCATTTGCTTCGTAGTGATCAAATGGTGTTAAATTCATCTTATATTGGCGATTAAAAATTATGAATTCTTGAATCACTCAAATTCTAAGCAGCTAATGTTCAAATATTACGAAATTTGAAACTTGAAAAGATTAAATATCCTAGATTATGTTCAATGGTGCTGACCATCAATCCGGACGCCCACAATTCGAAAGTAATCGACCATGAATGTATCTAGAAGTACTTTAACCTGGCTCATTGTTGAGTGAGAAATAACAAGAAATTATCCCCAATTTTTTTAGTTTCATTCGATTTTCTTTTCCGCAAAATACGTTCCCATAACCTGTTAGTATGACAACTGGGGAACATAAGTAAAAATCATTTCTCCTCCATCACAAAACATAAACCTTTCATTGTTTTCTATACTTTTCGATCAAATCGTCAAATAATAGTATTTTATCATGACACGCAGGCCAAATAAATATCAGCTTTTGCACTTAACCAACAGTTCACTATAAGGTAAAATATGTACCCAACGAAACTTCAAAAATTTTAGTTTTTTTAATATCTTTCCTTTCAATTCATTTGATTTGAATCTTTTGATAGTACAGAAAAAGTTTTCGACCATACCTGATGCACATACCTTTTATCTATCCCCCAACGCATTTGACAGTGCGATCGCCGCAGCACAAGATGTACCACGGACAAATGAATTCGCGGCACATAAATGTATGGAAAAACTGGGAAATTTAGAGGTTGAAGCTTCATACACTTTTACCATAAGCATCCTAACAGTTCAAACAACTAGTTTCACAAATTTTAACTCTTACAACTCACCGATAAAGCGAATGCCATTTGCTTTTGTTTCTACATCGGATACCGCTCGGTGATGCAGTAAAACTCCGTTTCAGCGCGGAGCAAACACAATTTCAAGTAATCCCTGGTAATACCTGCAAACTGCAAACACACCATCACATTTTTTCAGCACAAGTTTTTTTTTTTTCATCCGCCAAAATAGCAACTACACAAAAGCGGCACATCGAGAGCGACTATCGCATATTAGATGTAGCAAAATATCAAAGATAGATAACAACAACATATATAAAGTAATTGGACAAAAATATACTGTACAATGTTATACAAAGGGATGGTTTATGACCACTATACCACCTCCCTGGGATTGCCCCAAAAGAACCAAGTTTTTTATTACATATACCCAAGAAAATAGAAAAAAAAAAAAAGTTATAAAAAAAAAACCCACCCCTACTGATTACTTGAGGAGTTAGGAGAACCAAAAATTGTTTACTCTCGCAAGTTGTACTTTGATCAACATTCGCAGTGGAATACGGTGTTGCCAAAGCACGCGCTCTTAGGTGCAATTTTTCTCACGCTGGTCTCGTTGGGAGCTCGGAGGGTGAGGGGAGAGATGAATATCCTGTCCATCATATTTATCTTGGGGGCCTCGAGAATCGTCTTCGGAGGAGATAAAGCCCACTGCATCGCCCAAATTGCGAGCGGGCGCATGTATATTAGCGACCTGTAGTGCCCGTCGGTAGTCCATCCTTCAGGGGTCTGGAACCAATAGCTAACGAAGCAACAAAACGAAAACAAATATATATGTCAATTTCATCCGAAAGTAGTATTATAGATTTAAAAGAAAATTATTATCGGCAAATATAACTATGCAGAATTAAGCAGAAACTAGGGCACAGAAGAGGAATCACTACAAACAAATTGATTACAGGTCTCGAATTCGGGTTAAAGACAACTGAATTAAGCAAAATGCAATTACAGAAAAGGAAGCCTCATATGTTTAAGAGAGAAACTGTTAGGCCTAATCAAGAATGCTACTTCATGTCAAAAATCGTGTATCTCTTTTCGTTTATTTTTTCGTTAAAAAAGGTGATGATCCTCAAACCATTGTTCGACCAGGACTAAAGTCCACAAATGCATTGACCATTCCAGAGCATTTTAGACAGAAATGTAACAATTCAGAAGCTGGAAAAGTAAAGAAAAAATTTGCCAAAAATACAAAAAAAAGAAGATGAGATCAAATATACGAGCACAAAACAGGGTATGCAATAGCAGCTAAGCAAAAGTTAAAAAGATTGGAAGTAATAAAAAAGATAAGAAAACTTACCCATATCCTTCTTCAGACCAACCGGCAATAAATATACCTTCTGCGGCAGTAAAAGCTTGATACTCCATCCCATGAAGAAGCATCGTCGCAGCAACGCTGTATGTAACTCCCGTCCAGATTTCCCGCGACTGCATACAAGACTCATCGACCTTTCCATCGGGCTTCATGCCATTCACCGCTCCCATCCGACCGCCTTTCACCCTCATCACATTGAACTCAAAAATCTTTTGAAGCGTGCTCCTTATTCTCCCCTCGTCAAAAAGTGAGGGCAATCCTGATGAAGCCGTATACCATTGTCCCGCCAGTTGATCTGCCTGTATAGATCGGCTATTGCTGCTCGTCCCGCTGTCGTAGTTGAAGTACGAACCGTTCCACAACTTGGCTTCGAAGACGTGCTTAGCTTTCAGGAATTTAATCTTGCATTTCTCAGCAAAAGCATGATCTCCGAGGCGGTGAGCCATTGTTGCCGCAGCTTGAAGGGCTGCGAGCCAGAGGCAGCCGCAATACGCACTTACTCCATGAACCGTCCAAGCATCATAGGTTTGATCAGGGAACCCATCGTTCTCGATAAGGCCATCGCCGTCACGATCAAACTGTTCCATGTAATCCATGGCGGCACAAACTGCAGGCCAAACATCCCTTCCAAAGGACATGTCACCAGTTGCAGCAAAATCCCTATACACCTGTAGCACGAATTTAGGGTTTAGATCTTTCCATTTGCTCGTATCATGTATATTGTAGGCATTCATTTCGTGCCAAGGGTCGTGAGTTCCTAGATCATGGGGGACAGCGCCTTTGACCTTGCGGATTCCCCAGGTGCCATCGGCAAGAAATTTGACTTTCCTACGATCCTCACACAAAACAGCCCGAGCGAAATCGCGCTGAATGCTCAGTTCGATTTTGGGGAATAGGTCCAGAAGAGCAAAAGAGGCATAAAAATGGACGTCGTAAGTGCACCACATGATGTACTCCACTCCTTCCAAATATAAGAATTTCCCGACATTTTCAGGGCCGTCTTGTGGAAGTAGAAGGGGACCGGGCTGCGGAGTGTCAGGGCCATGTATGCTATCGCAAGTGGTTGAATCATGCTCAACTGGAAAACTTGGGATTATTTTCTCATCACCATTGTTTAGCTCAATGCCAGAAAAACTGACATGGTTATTCTTCGTGGCTACAATATTCGATGAATTGTTATTAACCACTTTGGTAGATTTCTGGTGGTTGGAACCAGGACTTAATTTCTCATCAAAAACTGGAGCTTCACCATCTGCATATCACAAAGTAAAGTGGCTAAGACGACATTTACTTAAGCGACAAGTAGAGAAGTTTAAATTCCCCAGTTGGTTGTTAACATATCTTTAGCGGAAGAGCACTATAGTCTAAAATAGTCTCCACAATTAGACAATGCAAAGAGCAACATGCAAATTCTAAGACTGGTTAAAATACAAATCATCACATTTGCTGGTGCCTACTTTACAGAGGTCATCAAATCTTTAAGTTGTTTTCCCAACGATATTTGGAATTCACAAGTAGAATAACAGCAATGATAAGAAACCTAACAACGCAAAGTGAAGTACCTGTCCAAACTGTTCCCCCAGCAACCAGAAAGTAAAGCTCGTTAAAAAGAGTGAATTTATACCTGAAAGCATGAAAACAAAGTTCACCAAGAGGATGAAAATGGAATTATACTATGTTTCAATTACTACTAGTATATTCATAGCTAGATTAGTGAACAAATAGTAAAAATAAAATGTTACCAGGAATGTCAAACACATGATTTAAAACAAGCTAAAGTGTGGAAGACGACATATAGGTGATAGACATGGAACATGACTCCCTAGGTTGCAATAAGTAAAACTTATTACGGAACCGATGAAAATAAGGTAAGTGATTGCAGATGTTGAATTACCATTCTGGGAGCCTTTCATCATGAAGTATAGGGTTTTGCCATTTTTCGATCTCCTCTTCCCACCACTTGTATTCTGACAAGGGAGAGGAAATTAAGAATCCATCATCAGTTAAAAACCAAACTAGAAATGTAATGTAGGCAAAATATTGTAGCAAAAGAAACCCGGCCAAAAACCTTAAAATTGCAAACAAGAAATGCTTAGTTACATCTCATTAAGAACCCTGGTGCAGCTTACAAATGTAAAACATTTAATATTCCCAGAAGATGGCAGAATACGTTAGAGTGATAAGTGCTAGAATCAAGACATACTCTTCAAGGCATCATGAACCAAATTGATAGCTGATCTTTCGGAAGTTCCATAAAATTTTGTATATCTCCTGCAGAAATGGGAATGCGACATAGTCAGCTGATAAAGAAGAAATGGAAAATGGATACATTTTAACATCTTAACTAAAACACGATTTCAAACATTAGGCATAGCAACTACCAGTGAATCAGGTAGAAAAGGCAATAGAATACAAAGGTTTAGACATCAAGCTCTCTAAACGAAATGGCATCCTATGAAGGGTCTAAGACACTTGCAAAAGCAAGTTCAAAAGCCTTATGCTTAACAGGATATGATTATGTACACATCGACAGACAAAGAATTGGAGAGCTATGGCTCCAAAACCAGCATGTAAGCACAAGTGGAGGGGCGACCCGTTGCGTTCAAGATATAACAACGCAAGAAATAACATGCAATCTTATAAATTTTCTCCAAACATGCAATCTTATTTAACTAATCACTTTTTATCATATTCTAAATATGCCAGCTGAATAAAAGAGTAATTAGTACCATAATTAAATATATTTAAATATAACTATCTTTACCTAGTATATTATTTTATTATTTTTTCTTCACCTCTCTTCACCGTAATTGACTTCGGCCCACGGTGGGCCGAAGTCAATTACGCCGTTTCAGGTTAACTCGAGTTTCGACCATAACTTTTTTACGGCGAACCAAACACCGGAAGTGATCGTTTATGGCGAAAACGACTTCCCCCCTCTCCACTCCCACCCCACTTCCACCCAAACAAACATGCCCTTTAGTAAATATTTTTGTAAAGATAGGTACTATCTCATGCTGCCATAATAGAAGTCCATTGGTCTTCCCATTTGGTCTAACAGAAGAGCAAAGTTTCTTTTCATGTCTTTGTCAACGTACTATGTGCTCATAAGTCATAATCTGCATGAGCCTCATCCTTGGTTCGAGGTTCTTTTAGAAATAAGCCAAAAAAAGCCTCAACTGAGCATTTCTAAACAATGGAATCTTGAGTAAATAAATACCAGTAGCCAGCAGAACATGTCATTTATTAATAAATTCCCTCATACAAGGAAAAACTAATGACATAATAAAAAAATACTAAGAATAGAATAATGTACGCAAAAAACTTCCAATAGTCCATACAAGTGGCAAAGGCATAAGATACCAAAATAAAACTAAGAATCGCATAAAGAATAAGGTACGCAAAAAACTTCCAATATTCCATAATCAGCAAAGGCATAAGATACCTATGGTATGTGCATCCCTTCTGAAACTTCACTTTTGGGGACGACCAGGCTACGGCAAACGCGACAGTACATCTTCCGTGTGCCTCAACCCAAGTAGAAGCAGAAACTGCCGCACAAATTGTATCACCTGAAGAAGGCATACTTGGACCAGCATCAAAATTTTCCCGCTCAAATTGTCCATCCTTCACAAGAAAAAGTATCCAAATAAAAAAGAAGTTAATACCATGGCCCCGAATGCTAAGACATGCATCAAAATGCAAACGACTACCTGCACCATCGTACCCCACATTTCCCTGGCTGTGACACAATTTCCATCGGAAAGGCCGAAAACTGGCAAAACTGTCACATTAACATTTTGAGTTTCACATGCGGCTATGGCAAAAGTTACAGGAGGGTTATCTTTAGCAGTCCTGAAATTTTATCATTAACCAAAGAAAATTAAAAAACAATTTTTAACCAGGTTTGTGGCAAACAGTGCAAAAGAGAAGTAGATAAAATCAGTAGAGAAGGCTGATTGTGGCGCATCGGTTCCGTAGACAGAAGTTATCGAAGAAATTTAAGCAAGAGGATATGCAAAGTGGACATCAGTTTCCATTGACCGCAAGAACAACCTAAGGGAAACTGCTAACCAACCATCAAAATAGAGCAAAGAAAGATTGGCACTTGCTTGTGATGTAGAAGCACCCCAGAGACGCCATCTTCTCCTCTGCGTGTGCATAAACAAAGACTTACATCATTGCCAAATTCTAAAAAAGAAAGTAAACAAAGTCTGCCACAAAGATCTACTAACATGAATGGCTCATTGATGTGACCTCCAGAATGGTGGGAAACACCTCCAATAGAATTCTGTGTCATCACGAAAAGTTACATGATAAAAATCATTGTTTAAGGCTTTAAGATTAAGCAACATACAGATAGAATTAAAGAAGGCCAGAAGCCAAGTCACCTACCGCCCAAGTCAGTAGCAAGCTGACTTTTGCTCTATCTCGTCCAGTATTCACTAGCTACAATCGAGAAAGAAGTACTTCAGAAAGAAGAGCACACTAACTATAAGAGATTCCTATCTACCAAATTCACAAAGAAATAAAACTTTCTCAATTAAAAACAACAAAGTGAAAGCTGCTAGCATTCACAGAAGAAACAGCTTTCTCCCCAAGTAAGGAATTGGCTAAAGAACAAGTCAGATATGAGAAGCAACATCAAAAATTAAGAGTTCTATCAAATCAAGAAATATTTGTCTTCCAATAGCTCTCTTCCCATGCAAAGAATTGGCTACAGCACAAGTCAAAGATAAAAAGCACAATCTCCCGAGCAGCCGTCAACCGGACCTCATAACACTAGTGACTAGTGACTAAATCCTCAATAAAACAGCTCATGTGAAAAGGGGCTACCCCAGTAATCACCAGGTTAGTTTTTGGGTAAAGCTACCCTTTTTTGGGCCAAAAAAGCCCCCTATATGTATATATTAACCAATAGCCAATCTAACAGTGGATTCATTGCATACCAAAAAAGCTCATAAATGTGTGCGCATCTCTCTCTGTGTGTGCGTGTAGAGAGAGAGCAACGTATTCAATTGCATAGAACTTGATGGGAGTGACCAAACAAAGTCTTATTCTAGTGTTGTATGGCCACTTAATAATAATGATTAAAGAAATGTTGCCAACTATTTGCATACCTTTTGAAACCACAAAGAAAAATAGCATAAATCTTACAAAAGAAAGTAATGAAGATATCAAAGAGTATTTTAACAAACTTGCTAATTTCTATTTGAAAACTGTGGTGCTCAAGTAACACAAGATTCAGCATTTTAGTTGATAAGGTAACTACCAGGACTTTTTTAACATCCAAAATAACTAACATTGTGATCGCTAGTATAAAGGATATACTTTTCAAGTTTGTAGTACAATGGAGAAGTCACACTTACAGTGTAAACAAAAACAGATGCTGGAAGACTGCTGTCTCGATAATTGTGAGGTATAAATGGTGATATTTGGCGACAAGAGATTTTAAGGTCCGGATCTGGTTCACCTAAATAAAAGAGCAAAACAAAGACATATTAAATCCTGGATAGAAGTAAAATGAAGAAGCATGCTTATATCTAGTTGCAAATGCTACAACTAAGCTTCATATTTAGGTTCAGAGTGTGCTGCGTGTCAATGGAAATTTCTCCCAACAAAAACCTGCCCTGGCCCCTTCATGACTAGTAATTGATAAACATACTAACTAGAATGACTAAACCCAAAAGACAAATTTTAAAAACACACCGTCATAAACTGTCCACGCCCTAGGAAATAAAGCATGATAGGTTGAATGTTGACCACTCAAATTCCAGTCCCACGATGATATTCCTTGGTCACCCGATTTCCTGAGAAATGAAGAAAGTTAAATTGAAATGAACATAGCTTCTGGAACAGAAGTTGCACTCTGCAAAAGCACATTTTTCAACAATAACTAGCACATATAAACTATGAAATAACAAGCTACAATCATAAGTACATTTCACGAGATGAATATTCATCATTGCAATAGAAAACTACACTACTTTTCCCACAAACCAGAAGGCCAACTAGTTTATCTTTTAAACAACTCGCTTTACTGCAATCATACACAGAGAGCACTGAAACAGTGATTAGCAAAGACAAGCTCCACTACAACTAAGATACCAAATTATAAAATATATAAGAGAACAAGATCCAGGGATGTCTGACATATTGTTTATTGATTATTTCAAAAATACTTGGTATTCATTTTATAGAAAGAACAAATCGATTTTGTTGTTAGCTATAAGACTGGACCAAAGCCTTGTTCCCCTATCTTTTTTACCATTCTTAATCTGAGGATTTTTGAATGAGGTATCCAAACCTAGAGTGGAAGAGAAAAAGAACTCCGAACATTGGAAACTTCGTCATTTGAGTACCTAAGACAGCTCTATTGTAAGTCTATCACTCTCCCAAACATGATAGGTGACTAGTTAAACCTACTCAAGTAATACCCATCCTATATAAATGATCTAGATGAGGATTGAAGTGAAGTCAAAGAGAACGTCCTCTATGGCAGCAAGATTAAAGAAAGCTGATAAGTAACTTTTGCAACTCCAAATCAACTCCGTCCAAGATCTTTGCATTTTCAGATCTTAGGATAATGCGTCAATTTGGTGCACAAAAGAAAAAGTACAGATAAGGAACATTGAGAATCCAGGGTGGCCTTCAAGTCAAAAGCTAACCCGCATACAGTTAAACAACTTCTTTAGCTACCTCTCCACCTCTTGAACAGATTACTCAGCTAACGTTTATACATACAAAGTAACTACAATCTGTCATCTGGAAGAATAATATGCATAAAACAGTATTTAACCGTTTCGAGAGTTTCCTGCATCAAAGTGTTTAACATGTGCATACAGTAAAGACCATTTAAACCAAGAGACATTGTAGATCAAAATAATTTAAGACTCAAAAAGTAGAAGGTGATGTCTGATCAATCATAGCAGTATTCAAAAGCTACCTTGAACCTATGAAAGCGCATCTTGGATCTTTGTTTAATCAACTAGAAAAGGCAGATAATTTACTTGTAAAATAGAACAGCTCATAATGTAGACAGACTATTTGGCAGATTATAAATCAAGTACACAAAGTATGATATTACTGGCACTTAGGCAGCTGATATCAACATAGAATAGAAAAAGAAACTGCCAAATATGGAAAAAAAAGATGAAAGGATAGTGGAAATACTCTTACTTTAAACCTTCATGATGACCAGGAGCTAAAACTGATGAGTATTTTCTGTTTCCTCCATCTCGAGATATAAAAATCTGCAACACAGACGAAGATCAAAGAAAATTATTTTTTCAGTTTTCACAGATCTCAGCACAGAGAGGACATCTAGAAACGACTTTAGATGCAGTATTAGGCATCACCAAATTTCTAATAGCCACCAACCAGCTAGATTCGGAAAAAAAAACGTATAGAGAGTTAGTACATAAATATCACCTAAACTGTAATCTTTAGGTTACACCTTGCATTTAAAATCAGCACAAAGGTAAAATCTAAAAGCAAATTTATTGAGAAATGAGCTCATATGATGTCTGTACAGAGTGAGAGAAGTACATAAAAAATGTAAAGGTACCCACAGTTGACCTCAAGTGCAAATCGTAAGTATATTCATACAAACACAAAACGTACTAGGAGAAGATTTAAGTATTAGAACACAACGGATGAGAAAGAATTGGAGGTGCATTCATGATAGTTCACAACGTTTTTGATCTGCATCTTGACCCTAAATAGGAAAAGATCATTTTAGCAGCCTCTATACTAAAAAGAAAAAACACTCAAAGTAAAAAATCATAAATATAATCAGAGGTGAAAACACGAAATCTATAAGAAAGTTACAACACTCAAGTAAAAATTTGTAAATACAATCAGAGGTGCAAACACATAATCTACTAGGAGAAGATTAAATATTTAAACATAATGGATGAGAAAGAATTGGAGAATTACAGAAAACTGGTTTGCCATCACCGGTGACATTTCACAGGACCCAGGAATTATTTGCCAATGCTTAAACTCCCCTCTAAAACCTCTTGAAATGCTACCACTTCTGTAAACAGAACTACCACAAATAAGGAAAAATAATCTGGAAAGTCAAGGAAGAAAAACAAAGATGATATAATTATGTAAAACTGCATACCCCATCCCACCGAGTGGTACTCCTTGGGAGGCTGATGGCTTGCAACGTTCTCGTGTAAATGGATCAATAGGTGCTTTCTGACACATAAAAAAAGAAGATAAAGAGCAAAAAGAACATGTAAACTGAAGTGATAGCAAGAAATAAGAAAACAAGCTAATGAAACCACCAATGGAAGTTTGAAAGGGAGGGAGGAAAAAATGGGCTAAATTACCCTTCCTTGTGATGCTTCTTCTCTAACATATGTCCAAAGACGCACACCAAGACGCATCTGCATTGCGAAATCACAACGAAGTCACGTAAAAGCTCATTATACTACAATCACCTGTTAAGACAACTAACAAGACAGTAAACAGAATTAAAGGCAGGAGTATTCTTTATACCATTCTAATTGCTTCCATAAAAGTCACGCTAAACTCCTTTAATATGTTAGCATGACTATTCAACCTCCTCCTCCATGCCAGTTCTGGTGGCGCACCACCATCAAAGTCCAGCTGCAATAGTATAAAATAAAGATCATAGTCAAAATAGCCCTAATGAAATCGAACTTGTCCAGAAAGTATGCATAAGAGCCACTGAATTATGAAGAACACACAGTTTACAACAAGAAACAATACGACATTCAAAAGACTCTAAATATGGTTTAAAAACATGTACTTCGAAAAATCCTAAAGCAAGTCATAATTCAAACAAGTTATCTACCAAAATACTAGCTTTTGATTGTAGAAGTGCAATAACTGCTATTTCTCGAGATTAAAAAGAACTAATTTCAATAATAACATCCAAAAAATAACAAGGGAAGAAGAGTAAGCAGAAGAGCTTTGCAAAACGGTGTTACCCGAAATATCGATCATAGTAAACAGGCCCAAAAATATATATTAACAGCCCCACTCACGAAAGGCACGTGAAATTGAAAGATGTACGAGATGGAGATTTACACATTAAATACAAGGAGAAATTTAACTTAAATGTTGGAGTTGGGGATCGAACGCACGATCTCGCTGAACGAAGAGGTTTAGGATTAGTTTTGATAACATGTCACCTAAAAGATCGATCTATTTTAGGGAACAGCCTACTAATATAATATCAACAAAAGTTAGCAAGAAGTATTAATTTTATGTTGCTAATCATATAATCATAACTCTTCAAAATTTGATATTTTATCATCTCTATCAAGATCCAATCTTCAGAAAGAAACTAAATTGAAAGAGTTCAGCTTCCAGAGTCAAAGCAACTGAGGTAAACGATTAAATCGAATAAAAGCACTGAGATTGCAATATAGAAATGCTAGTGCTCACCAACTGCAAGGTGACTCTGCCCACATACTCCTCTGCGGGCCATGAGTTCTTCCTACAGTGGAAGAGGTGTCCACTCACCATATTTACTACTACAACTACTAAAAACAAATACAAAACCCTCAAACTCAACACAAAAGATCAAAACTTTCCTAAGCTACAACCCTAAAAAACACTAACACAACAAGCCACCCCCACTTCAGAAACCCTTGCGAGATTCCTCTGAGGCGACTTCAAAAAAAAAACCAAAAAATAAACAAAATTTATCAAAACAAAAACTCAACACCTCAGATCACACTTATTCCCGCTCAGAAACCCCAAATTCCGACAAATGGAACACCTTCATCGATGCAAACCCTCCTCAATCTCATCGAAGCCCTCCAACAACAAACGGCGATGGATTACGAATCGATCGATCCGATCGACTAACTGCGGCAACAAAAAGTCCCCCCCAATCCGGCGCCGAGGGATCTAATTTGAGAATCGGATTCTTCCCCCCCCACCCCCCTCTCCCACCGATCGAATCAGAAACCCTAGGGATCGCTCGGATCGCTGCGCCAAAACCCTAGTTCGCCTCGGCTCGGCTCCGATCACGGAGAAATGGGGGAGGAGGGGATCGGAGAGGGCGCCATTTGTTGTTGCTCGAGGAAACGAATATAAATATAAATAAATTAAATAAATTAAAAATAAAAATAAAAACTCATTCCTTTCTCTCTCTCCTTTTCTCGCCGCCCTTTAATTTCTTACTTAATTAAATAATTAATTTAATTAATTAATTAATTATTATGAAAGGGGTTTTAGACTAAATAAATAAGTAATATATATTAATTAAAAAGTATTAAATGTTCATTAGAGTTTACAGTAGGGTGCAGAGCTGTTCTCAAAAAAGGACGCGTGGAAACTGAACCGGAAACCACGTGTAAAATATAAATAATAAAATTTCATACGTACTTTTTGGGGATAATATAAAATATACTCCTCAAAACTTTTGAAATATCTTATACACCCTTATTTATTTTATTTCATATATATTTTTTGTATATTTTTTTCATTATTGAAAAATAACTTCACTGTTAGTACTCATTAAGTCATTTAAGATTTAAACGAAATTAAATTTTTACTGGAGCTAATAAGAGGTTAGAATACCTTTTTTTACCCGTAAGTGAAAGGCGAATAAGAAAAGCTGCTGACGAAAGAAAAATATATTTGAAAAGGTAAAAAATGAAAATACTTATTTTGCTCCTAACTTAAGAACAAATAAAAAAAGTTGGTGACAGTAGAAGAATATATTTGAAAAGGCAAAATAGTAATTTTATACAAATAACGACTGTTGCTAACCGTTTACTAACAGAATTTAACTGTTAGGATATATTTGAAATAACTTTTTTTTTTGAGAGAAAGGTAGCACGCTACCCGCTTCGTTTATTTCTTTTGGAAATAAACTTAGCTGGAAATGTGAATCAACTAGGATTCGAACTCAGGACCTCGGGTACCAACCACCAAGCCCTTTGCCACTTACGCTAGGGACGGTCGATATATATTTGAAATAACTTGAAAAGTTAAAAGGTATTTTTAATATTAGCTTTCTAATAGAAGTAAATCAGAAAATCAGAAATTTTTAAGGAGTATATAAGCAATTATCTTTTTTCGGAAAAAAAATATTTATTTATTTTTGTATATATTTTTGCACTTCGTATATAGTAACAAGTCAATTATAATATTTTTTTTACGATCTCAATAAAAAATATAAATATATATTTCTATATATTTTTGTTCCAATTTTTTTATTTATTTATTAGTGTTAGATAGGCTTCAATACTAAATGGGCCTTTAATTACATAATTTTTTAAAATAAATATCGATATTAAAAATACTTCTCTAATTTAACAAAATATTACAAATACCCATATTGATAAAATTTATTTAAAAACTAAATAAAATTTCTATTTGCCCATTTATGCCTTTTGAATTAACTTACAAGTTTTTTTTGAAAATCAATAAATACAGTTAAATGTATACTAAATTAAAATGAATTAATTATTACAAATTAAACTATACAAATAATAAATAAAATAATTTTACTAATTTAGACAAAGTAAACAACAGATTCATAAAAAAAGTACAACATATTTTTAATGTTCATTAATTATTAATTAAAATTAATATCAGATCTACATGATATTGAATTGACAAAAGTTAAGCAAACAAAAAACACAATCATGACAAATTATAAACAAAAATTGGGCTATTTTTATGTGAGAAATAAATTTACTCGCCCCACGTAATACCACAAAATTATTTATAATTAGGTATAATTAGCAAAAAAAAATTAGATCAAAAATCTTAGCCAACACAATGACAGGTATTTTTGTATAATTTATTAATCTATAGTGATCGAAATAATTTTGACAATTTGAAGAAATATTTATGATATTTTATAAATTTTGAAGTGCATATTTAAAATTGCCCTAAAAATTAGACTAGTCGAAGAAGAAATTGTGTGTGGACTTGGTTCACCAAGTTAATGGACCGCACATTTGAGTAATATCATAGGCTTGTAAAATTATATATTATTTAATTTATGCACGCAAATCAAATTTTTTTTTATATTTTATTTAGCTTATATACGACAGATCCTATTCGGACGCCAAAATATTGGCACAATTTAAAAGTGTAATTAATTTTTATATTGTAGATGCTGAAAAACACAAAAAACTTAACGATAATCGATAAATATATAAATATTTATTTTTTAGGACCCAAAGTATTTTCTTAAATGCTATTTTTTTCGCAAGTGTTGCAAATTATATGTACGATTCAAAATTTTCAACTCCAAAATATGATGCATAAATTAAGATGTTTTGTTCATTTTTTTGTCCTGCTCAAAAAGTTGTGATTTTATTTATTTGTAAAAAAAATAATCAAGAAAAAGCGCTTTTGAAGGGTTTAGATTTGTATTATATTTGCAATAAGATGGATTTGAATAGAAAGATCCACTGCTGATGTGGTGGACCGGGTCCATACAATTATATCATATGGACACGAGATATAATAATACTTTTGAAAAGGTAAAAAAATGTATAGAGCTCAATTTAATTTTCATTTATTTTTATCTAAGTACATAATTTTTAAATAATTAATTACTTTAAATTTTATATTAAAAATAATTAATTACATGAAAAAATTAGATACCAAAATTATATCTTTTTTTTAAGGGATAATTGTCTACGTACCCTTCAAAACTTTAAAAATATCTGATTTATTCCTGTTATTTTTTTCTTTCTAATATACCTCTCATACGTTCCGCAGTTATCCAAAATACCCTCACTGTTACCTCTCGTTAAGTTATCTAGGATTAAACAAAAGTTAAATGTTTACCAGAGTTAAATGTTTTACCATTGGAGGGCAAATAAGAAAAGAATTTGATATTTTAAGGGCACATAAGAAAAGTACTTACAATTTAAAGGGTATATAAGAAAATTTGGTTATGATAAAAGAGTATATTTGAAAGGACAAAATAATAATTTCACACAGATAACGGCGGCTCTAATAGTTTATTAACGGAGTTTAACTTCAGGGGTATATTTGAAAGAACTTGAAACGTAAGAAGGATATTTTCAATATTAACCTTCTAAAAAGGATAAATCAGAAAGTCGAAAACTTTTCAGGGGTATATAAATAATTACCCTTTTTTTTTTAAAAAAGGAGCAATTTAAAATAATACGTAAACTCCAGTAAATTCTATACATTTTTCGTGTCCGTCGACGTGGAATGTCGACGTGGCGGGTATCTTATTCCCTTCTAGATTCTCCCACAATATGCGGACGTTTTGAATAAACTTTCTACGCGTAGCATCTCATCTGTCCCTCCAATCTACTATTAACGGTCGAGATTAAAGTAATTGGAATAGTAATTTATGCGGAATCTCTAGCCGGGAATATTTCGCTTATTGCACCGCTTAACTTTAATGTGGTAAAATCTTATGACTGTGACATTGGGTATATAAATTAAAGAAAAAACTTTAAATATCATCCATACGTAGCGATGTCAAAGGGTCCGATTCGGGGCGGATATTCAAAACTCCGAACCCGAATCCGACTCCAAATCCGAAATCCGAATCCGAATCCGAATCTGAATCCGACGGATATTAAAAATTCATATCCAAATCCGAACCCGACAAAAAAATCCGAAATCCGAATCCGAATCAGAATCCGAAAATCCGAACCCGAGGTAATTATTTTTTTAATATTTCAAAATATATTATATTAAATTTAATTTTTAAAATACAAATTCAAGTATAACATTAACTTTTTATATACATATTATATATAACATAAAATAAAGTCGGGTTCGAGTCGGGTTTGGGTTCGGGTCGGGTATAATAAAAAATCTATATCCATCGGATTTTTATTTTTGATATCCATATCCGAATCCATATCCATTTAGCATCGGGTATATCCGCTCCGTTCGGGTTCGGATTCGGATAAAATTTCGGGTATCCATACCCATTGACATCCCTATTCATTCGGCTCAGCGCTTTTTTACTTTAGTATCTTGTGATTTAAGTTGTATCATTTTTTTATACTGTGATTTCGTTTTTCTCTTTCCGTTATTCCCTCCGTTAATTTTTTTATTAAATCAGTGAAAAAATTAAAACCACAGAGTACTAGAATAAAAATTTCGTAAAACATAGGGTACTAAAATGAATATTCGATAAACCACAGTGTGGTGTTTAAAGTTTTTTTAATATGTTGCCAATGGAAAGAGAATTATGAAACTGTTGTTGGCCTAGTGGCCCTAATCATTCTTTAGATTTTGATGATAACAAATAATTGAACTAATCTTTTATCTTGAGTTTTGTGTTTAGACTTCTCTATCTTCAATTGGACTCAAGATGGGCAATCCTCTAGCACTAAGCTTCACCACTTGAAGCTACCTTGTCAAGTAGATAAAATATCTCTCTACTCCATCTTTTAACATTGTGCTTTAAAGATTAGAGTAAGAAATATCGAGCTATATTTTAACTTACTCTTTTTTATCATCTAAAGCACATGGGACTTCAAACAATATTCAAAAACTTCTCAAAAACTGTTTTCTGTCAAGTTTGTGTTTTGGACCCTGTTCTGGGCGCCCACAAACTTCTGGAGGCCCAAAAGTTCTGCTCAGGTTTTGTGGATCCTGACGGTTTGATGTTTGGGTGGTCCAGAATGGTTTATGTTCTGGGCGCCCACAAACTTCTGGAGGCCCAAAAGTTCTGCTCAGGTTTTGTGGATCCTGACGGTTTGATGTTTGGGTGGTCCAGAATGGTTTATGTTCTGGGCGCCCACAAACTTTTGGAGGCCCAAAAGTTCTGCTCAGGTTTTGTGGATCCTGACGGTTTGATGTTTGGGTGGTCCAGAATGGTTTATGATCTGAGCGCCCGAATTGTATGTTTAGGGCGCCCGAATATTTGACTTGACAGGTTTGATGTTCCGGACAGTACGACGCAACGGTCCGAAAGTTCTGACAGCGGCGCTGCGCAGGCGGCGCGCGTGCCTGAGAAAGTGGGCGCCCACAAGTTGACTTCTGGAGGCCCAGAAGTCCTGCTCAGAGAAAACGGCGCGCATGGTCTGACAGTGTCAGAAAAGTCGAAGCGCATGTTCTGGGCACCCACAAGTTGACTTCTGGAGGCCCAGAAGTCCTGCTCAGAGAAAAGCGGCGCGCGTGGTCTGGCTGGTCAGAAAGCTGTCGCGCATGTTCTGGGCGCCCACAAGTTGACTTCTGGAGGCCCAGAAGTCCTGCTCAGAGAAAAGCGGCGCGCGTGGTCTGGCTGGTCAGAAAGCTGTCGCGCATGTTCTGGGCGCCCACAAGTTGACTTCTGGAGGCCCAGAAGTCCTGCTCAGAGAAAAGCGCGGCGCGCGTGGTCTGGCTGGTCAGAAAGCTGTCGCGCGTGATCTGGGCGCCCACAAACGTCTGGAGGCCCGAATGTACGGATCCAGAAAAGCGGCGCACGGGCCTGACAGGCAGCTGGTTTTGCAGTGCGCGTGCTCAACATCTGGGCGCCCGAAAGTTCTGTTTAGGGCGCCCGAAAGTGCAACGACCTGAAGTTGGCTGAGGCTATAAATAGATGGTATTGAGGCCTTTCTCAGCAGGGATTTGAAAGTCCAATTGAGCTTATATACTTCAGTATTTTTAATACTCTTAAGCCCTCAATCCTCTCTCTAAACTTGAGTGTAATTGATAGTGAGATATCATCTTGTAAAAGAGAGAAAAGAAAAGAGTTGAAGCTTGAAAGTGTAACCTTCTTGAGAGAAGAAGGTGTTGGTGTGAAGGCTTGGTGCTTGCCCGCAAAAGTATCGTTTAGTGGAGATCCAACGTTCTCTTGTGTTGAGAAGTTGGCGGGGACGTAGGCAAAGTGCCGAACCTCGAAACAAATCGATTGTGTGCTTCTTGAGTTTGCATTTCTCTAACTCCTCACTTTCTCTCCCTTTATTTGTTTCGAGTTTTTAAATTACTAGATTATTTAACATTTTATTTTAGAAACCTAATTCACCCCCCCTCTTAGGTTGCCATTTTGATCCTCAATTGGTATCAGAGCGAGGTCTCACACTATTTAGATTAAAATCTAAGTGAGAATGGCATCCATGGGAAAGAATATCGAAGGACAATCTATTGTTCGGCCACCATATTTTGATGGGACCGATTATCCTTTTTGGAAGATTAGAATGAAGATATTCTTTCAATCTATAGATTTTGATATTTGGGACATAATCGAAAGTGGTTATATCACTCCATCAAAATCAAGAGCGGAATGGAATGAAGCGGAAAAATTTCGTTTTCAATTAAATGCTAAAGCAATTAATTCATTCCTTTGCGCTCTTAGTAGAGATGAATTTCATCGAATCTCTATATGCACAACGGCTAAAGAGATTTGTGATAAATTAGAAGTTACTCATGAAGGAACTTCTAGGGTGAAGGAATCTAAAATAAGCATGCTTATGTCAAGTTATGAACTATTCAAAATGGAAGAAAGTGAATCCATTTCAAATATGTTCACAAGATTCACTAACATTATAAATAGCTTGAAAGCCTTAGGTAAAGATTTTCCTCCATCGGACTTGGTGCGAAAACTTCTTCGTGTGCTACCAAGAAGTTGGATACCTAAGGTTACGGCCATCCAAGAAGCTCATGATTTGGACAAGGTAAAGATTGACGAACTTGTCGGATCACTCATGGCGCATGAACAACGCCTCAAAGAATATGACAACGAAGAGCCTCCCGAGAAAAAGAAAAGTCTTGCACTTAAGGGAGTCATAGCTTCCGATAGTGAAGATGGCGAAGAAGGCTCAAGCGAAGAAATCGCTATGATTTCAAAAAGGCTCGACCGACTAATTAAGAGGCGTAACTTAAGAAGACCTAAACGAGACGGGTTCAAAGGTGAGGGATTCAAGAAGGGAATCATTTGCTACAATTGCAACAAACCGGGGCATTTGAAAAGCGAATGCACTCTTCCAAGCAAGGGCTTCAAGAAAGACAAGAAAAAGAAAGCCTTCAATGCTCTAAATTGGGACACTCCCGACGAGTCTAGCGGTGACGAATCGGAAAACGAAGTTGCCCAAATTTGCCTTGAGGAACAAAGCTCTATTCTATGTCTCATGGCTCTTGAAGATGAGGTAAATAATTTAAGTTATGATGAACTTTTAGAAGTTTTCTTTTCTTTATATGATGATCTACAAAGTTTGGGTCCCAAGTATACATCTCTCAAGAAGCAAAATGCCTCATTAGAGATGGAAGTAAATGACCTAAAATCTTCGACTTCAAATCCTTCTTTAATACTTACAAATGAGATCTCCTCTCTCATGAAAGAGCTTAAACAAGCTAATGAGACATGTTGTAATCTCACTTGTGAAAACGAGGCATTAAAGAAGAAAATTGAAGGTCAACATTTTAAGCCAATTCTTCATCAAGGCAATCAACTTGAAAAACTTCAAGTTGAAAACCAACAACTCAAAGTTAGCTTAAGTGAATCTAAGAAAACTCTTGAGAAATTTGTTGGTGGAACCAAGTACTTAAATATGATGCTTGGAAGTCAAGTTATGAACTTCAAGAAGTTTGGGATAGGATATGTTCCTAATCCAAACAATGTTAAGTTAACAAAGACTAAAAGAAAAGTTTTTGTTAAAAGTTCCTATCAAGACCCAACTTTGCATTGCTCTTATTGTAATATTAAAGGACATCATACATCATCATGTAAATATAAGAAAAATCTTACACTTAACCAAATTTGGGTTGTGAAAGGCTCATCTAACCCAAAAGGACCCAATCTCACTTGGGTACCAAAGTTAAAAACTTGATTTGTTCTTGTAGGTGTGTCTCCAATCAAAAGGTGCTAGTGACAAATGGTAGTTAGATAGCGGATGCTCAAGACATATGACTTGGGATTATACCAAGTTTATTTCACTTGAAAAGAAAGATGGAGGTTTTTTTGTCACATTTGGAGACAACACTAGAGGAAAGATCATTGGAACCGGCACAATCGGAAATGAGAAGGTTAATATTTCAAATGTTCTTTTAGTTGATGGCCTTAAGCACAATTTATTGAGCATTAGTCAATTGTGTGACAAAGGCTATTTTGTAAAGTTCAAAGCATCTCATTGTAGCATCCTTGATCCTTCTACAAATGAGGTAGCTTTTATGGGCTTTAGATCCAAGAATGTTTACACCGTTGATCTAAGCAAACTTTCTCATGAAGGTGAAAAATGTTTTTCGGTTCAAATTAACGAATCTTGGCTTTGGCATAAAAGGCTAGCTCATGCTAGTATGGATTCTCTTTCAAAACTTTCCAAGGAAAAACTTGTAAAAGGTTTACCTAACATTAACTATGCCAAAGATGAGGTTTGTAGTGCTTGTGCTCAAGCAAAACAAGTAAAATATTCTTTTAAATCCAAAAATGTTATTTCTACATCTAGGCCTTTGGAATTAATCCATATGGATCTCTTTGGTCCAATTGATGTCTCTAGCCTTGGTGGAAGTAACTATATTTTTGTAATTGTTGATGATTACTCAAGATTTACTTGGACCTTGTTTTTGAGACACAAGTATGACACTTTTAAATCCTTCAAAGAATTTGTCTTTCGTGTTCAAAATGAAAGAGGTTGTATTATTTCTAAAATTAGAAGTGATCATGGTGGTGAATTCGAAAACCATAACTTTGAAGAATTTTGCAATGAATTGGGAATAGAACATCAGTTCGCTACTCCTCGTACACCTCAACAAAATGGGGTTGTTGAACGCAAAAATAGATCTCTCCAAGAAATGGCTAGATCTATGTTAATTGAGGGGGAGTTGCCAAAGTATTTTTGGGCCGAAGCCGTAAACACGGCTTGTTACATTATGAACCGTGTTCTAATTCGACCAATTCTTGAGAAAACTCCCTTTGAGTTATGGCATAATAGAATTCCCAATATTGGTTATTTTAAAATTATTGGTTGTAAATGTTTCATTTTGAACACAAAAGATAAGTTGGGAAAGTTTGATGCTAAATCCGATGAAGCAATATTCTTGGGATATTCCTCTACTAGCAAAGCTTATCGAGTCTATAATCGACGAACTTTGGTAATAGAAGAAAGTATGCATGTTCTCTTTGAAGAATCTAAGGGAAAGGATACTTCTTTTGAAGATAATTTTTTTGACTTTGATAAGTTACATATAAATTCCACACCACAAGAGGTTGTTCAATCCAAGGAAGTTGAGGAGTTCATTTCTAAAGATAATGAACCCACTCCTCTACCTAAAGTGTGGAAATTTGCTACTTATCATCCCAAGGACTCCATCATTGGAGATCCTAGTCAAAAAGTCAAGACTAGATCCTCTCTTAGATTACTTTGTGACCACTTGGCTTTCTTGTCTCAAATTGAACCTAAAAATTTCGTTGAGGCTAGTAATGATGAAAATTGGCTCATTGCGATGCAAGATGAACTCAATCAATTTGAGCGAAACCAAGTTTGGACGCTTGTGGAAAGACCAAGTGATCATACCGTTATTAGCACTAAATGGATCTTCCGAAACAAGCGAGATGAATCTGGTGTTGTGGTTCGAAACAATGCTAGACTAGTGGCCCAAGGTTTCAACCAAATTGAAGGGATTGATTTTGATGAAACTTTTGCACCGGTTGCTCGACTTGAAGCTATTCGAATTCTTTTGGCTTTTGCCTCTTACATGAACTTCAAGTTATTTCAAATGGACGTAAAAAGTGCTTTCTTAAATGGATACATTTCCGAAGAAGTCTATGTTGAGCAACCACCCGGTTTTGAAAAACACGATTTTCTCAATCATGTTTTTAAACTTTCAAAAGCACTCTATGGTTTAAAACAAGCTCCTAGAGCTTGGTATGAAAGACTTAGCACTTTTCTTATTTCAAATAATTTTTCAAGAGGAAAAGTTGACACTACATTATTTATCAAGATAAAGGATAAAGATTTTCTCATTGTACAAATTTATGTTGATGATATCATATTTGGTGCTACTAACGAATCTCTTTGCAAAGAATTCTCTAAGTTAATGACAGATGAGTTTGAAATGAGCATGATGGGCGAACTCTCCTTCTTTCTTGGACTCCAAGTCAAGCAAACGAATGATGGAATATTCATCAATCAAGCCAAATACGCAAAGGATCTAATCAAAAGATTTGGCTTAGAAAGCTCAAAAGAGACAAATACTCCAATGAGCGCTTCAACTAAACTTGATAAGGACGAAAAAGGTAAAGATGTTGATATTAAGCTCTACCGAGGTATGATTGGTAGTTTACTTTATCTTACCGCAAGTAGGCCGGACATCATGTTTAGTGTTTGCTTGTGTGCTCGGTTTCAAGCTCAACCTAAGGAGTCACACCTAGTGGCCGTAAAGAGAATTCTTAGATATGTTAAGGGAACTCTCAACTTAGGATTATGGTATCCCAAGGGCACTAGTTTTAATCTCATTGGCTTTTCGGATGCCGACTTTGCCGGGTGCAAAGTTGATCGTAAAAGTACAAGTGGAACTTGTCAGTTTCTTGGTCACTCCCTAGTCTCATGGTCTTCGAAAAAGCAGAATTCGGTTGCACTTTCAACCGCCGAAGCCGAATATATTGCGGCGGATTGTTGTTGTGCACAAGTTTTATGGATGAAACAAACCCTTGAGGATTTTGGAGTGCATCTAAAACAAGTTCCAATCAAATGTGATAATACTAGTGCCATCAACCTATCTAGAAATCCTATTCAACATTCTAGAACTAAACACATTGAAATTAGACATCATTTCATTAGAGATCATATTCAAAAGGGAGATGTCACCATAGATTTTGTCGATACCCATCATCAATTAGCGGACATTTTTACTAAACCACTTAGTGAGGAAAGGTTCACTCAACTTAGAAGAGAATTAGGAATAATTGATTTAAACGCTTGATTCTCTTATATTGAATGCTTTGATATGTTTTTGCTACATTTGTTAAGTCTCCTTTATGCTTTTTTTTATGATGATGACAAAGGGGGAGAACTAGTGATATGTGATATGCTTATGATTTGGCACTAACTCGTGATATGCTTATGTTTTGATACTTTGATATATGCTTATTCGGTTGCTTTCACTTATGATTGTGATATATGCTATGCCTATGATTGTGATATATGCCAAAAATTGATTGTCAAAGATATGCATATATTTAGGGGGAGTATTCTATTCTTATTGATCTCTACTTATTTGAATCTTATATCACATTATTTGTCATCATCAAAAAGGGTGAGATTGTTGGCCTAGTGGCCCTAATCATTCTTTAGATTTTGATGATAACAAATAATTGAACTAATCTTTTATCTTGAGTTTTGTGTTTAGACTTCTCTATCTTCAATTGGACTCAAGATGGGCAATCCTCTAGCACTAAGCTTCACCACTTGAAGCTACCTTGTCAAGTAGATAAAATATCTCTCTACTCCATCTTTTAACATTGTGCTTTAAAGATTAGAGTAAGAAATATCGAGCTATATTTTAACTTACTCTTTTTTATCATCTAAAGCACATGGGACTTCAAACAATATTCAAAAACTTCTCAAAAACTGTTTTCTGTCAAGTTTGTGTTTTGGACCCTGTTCTGGGCGCCCACAAACTTCTGGAGGCCCAAAAGTTCTGCTCAGGTTTTGTGGATCCTGACGGTTTGATGTTTAGGTGGTCCAGAATGGTTTATGTTCTGGGCGCCCACAAACTTCTGGAGGCCCAAAAGTTCTGCTCAGGTTTTGTGGATCCTGACGGTTTGATGTTTGGGTGGTCCAGAATGGTTTATGATCTGGGCGCCCGAATTGTATGTTTAGGGCGCCCGAATATTTGACTTGACAGGTTTGATGTTCCGGACAGTACGACGCAACGGTCCGAAAGTTCTGACAGCGGCGCTGCGCAGGCGGCGCGCGTGCCTGAGAAAGTGGGCGCCCACAAGTTGACTTCTGGAGGCCCAGAAGTCCTGCTCAGAGAAAACGGCGCGCATGGTCTGACAGTGTCAGAAAAGTCGACGCGCATGTTCTGGGCACCCACAAGTTGACTTCTGGAGGCCCAGAAGTCCTGCTCAGAGAAAAGCGGCGCGCGTGGTCTGGCTGGTCAGAAAAAGCTGTCGCGCATGTTCTGGGCGCCCACAAGTTGACTTCTGGAGGCCCAGAAGTCCTGCTCAGAGAAAAAGCGGCACGCGCGTGGTCTGGCTGGTCAGAAAGCTGTCGCGCATGTTCTGGGCGCCCACAAGTTGACTTCTGGAGGCCCAGAAGTCCTGCTCAGAGAAAAGCGGCGCGCGTGGTCTGGCTGGTCAGAAAGCTGTCGCGCGTGATCTGGGCGCCCACAAACGTCTGGAGGCCCGAATGTACGGATCCAGAAAAGCGGCGCACGGGCCTGACAGGCAGCTGGTTTTGCAGTGCGCGTGCTCAACATCTGGGCGCCCGAAAGTTCTGTTTAGGGCGCCCGAAAGTGCAACGACCTGAAGTTGGCTGAGGCTATAAATAGATGGTATTGAGGCCTTTCTCAGCAGGGATTTGAAAGTCCAATTGAGCTTATATACTTCAGTATTTTTTTTAATACTCTTAAGCCCTCAATCCTCTCTCTAAACTTGAGTGTAATTGATAGTGAGATATCATCTTGTAAAAGAGAGAAAAGAAAAGAGTTGAAGCTTGAAAGTGTAACCTTCTTGAGAGAAGAAGGTGTTGGTGTGAAGGCTTGGTGCTTGCCCGCAAAAGTATCGTTTAGTGGAGATCCAACGTTCTCTTGTGTTGAGAAGTTGGCGGGGACGTAGGCAAAGTGCCGAACCTCGACAAATCGATTGTGTGCTTCTTGAGTTTGCATTTCTCTAACTCCTCACTTTCTCTCCCTTTATTTGTTTCGAGTTTTTAAATTACTAGATTATTTAACATTTTATTTTAGAAACCTAATTCACCCCCCCCCCCTCTTAGGTTGCCATTTTGATCCTCAATTGGTATCAGAGCGAGGTCTCACACTATTTAGATTAAAATCTAAGTGAGAATGGCATCCATGGGAAAGAATATCGAAGGACAATCTATTGTTCGGCCACCATATTTTGATGGGACCGATTATCCTTTTTGGAAGATTAGAATGAAGATATTCTTTCAATCTCTAGATTTTGATATTTGGGACATAATCGAAAGTGGTTATATCACTCCATCAAAATCAAGAGCGGAATGGAATGAAGCGGAAAAATTTCGTTTTCAATTAAATGCTAAAGCAATTAATTCATTCCTTTGCGCTCTTAGTAGAGATGAATTTCATCGAATCTCTATATGCACAACGGCTAAAGAGATTTGGGATAAATTAGAAGTTACTCATGAAGGAACTTCTAGGGTGAAGGAATCTAAAATAAGCATGCTTATGTCAAGTTATGAACTATTCAAAATGGAAGAAAGTGAATCCATTTCAAATATGTTCACAAGATTCACTAACATTATAAATAGCTTGAAAGCCTTAGGTAAAGATTTTCCTCCATCGGACTTGGTGCGAAAACTTCTTCGTGTGCTACCAAGAAGTTGGATACCTAAGGTTACGGCCATCCAAGAAGCTCATGATTTGGACAAGGTAAAGATTGACGAACTTGTCGGATCACTCATGGCGCATGAACAACGCCTCAAAGAATATGACAACGAAGAGCCTCCCGAGAAAAAGAAAAGTCTTGCACTTAAGGGAGTCATAGCTTCCGATAGTGAAGATGGCGAAGAAGGCTCAAGCGAAGAAATCGCTATGATTTCAAAAAGGCTCGACCGACTAATTAAGAGGCGTAACTTAAGAAGACCTAAACGAGACGGGTTCAAAGGTGAGGGATTCAAGAAGGGAATCATTTGCTACAATTGCAACAAACCGGGGCATTTGAAAAGCGAATGCACTCTTCCAAGCAAGGGCTTCAAGAAAGACAAGAAAAAGAAAGCCTTCAATGCTCTAAATTGGGACACTCCCGACGAGTCTAGCGGTGACGAATCGGAAAACGAAGTTGCCCAAATTTGCCTTGAGGAACAAAGCTCTATTCTATGTCTCATGGCTCTTGAAGATGAGGTAAATAATTTAAGTTATGATGAACTTTTAGAAGTTTTCTTTTCTTTATATGATGATCTACAAAGTTTGGGTCCCAAGTATACATCTCTCAAGAAGCAAAATGCCTCATTAGAGATGGAAGTAAATGACCTAAAATCTTCGACTTCAAATCCTTCTTTAATACTTACAAATGAGATCTCCTCTCTCATGAAAGAGCTTAAACAAGCTAATGAGACATGTTGTAATCTCACTTGTGAAAACGAGGCATTAAAAAGAAGAAAATTGAAGGTCAACATTTTAAGCCAATTCTTCATCAAGGCAATCAACTTGAAAAACTTCAAGTTGAAAACCAACAACTCAAAGTTAGCTTAAGTGAATCTAAGAAAACTCTTGAGAAATTTGTTGGTGGAACCAAGTACTTAAATATGATGCTTGGAAGTCAAGTTATGAACTTCAAGAAGTTTGGGATAGGATATGTTCCTAATCCAAACAATGTTAAGTTAACAAAGACTAAAAGAAAAGTTTTTGTTAAAAGTTCCTATCAAGACCCAACTTTGCATTGCTCTTATTGTAATATTAAAGGACATCATACATCATCATGTAAATATAAGAAAAATCTTACACTTAACCAAATTTGGGTTGTGAAAGGCTCATCTAACCCAAAAGGACCCAATCTCACTTGGGTACCAAAGTTAAAAACTTGATTTGTTCTTGTAGGTGTGTCTCCAATCAAAAGGTGCTAGTGACAAATGGTAGTTAGATAGCGGATGCTCAAGACATATGACTTGGGATTATACCAAGTTTATTTCACTTGAAAAGAAAGATGGAGGTTTTTTTGTCACATTTGGAGACAACACTAGAGGAAAGATCATTGGAACCGGCACAATCGGAAATGAGAAGGTTAATATTTCAAATGTTCTTTTAGTTGATGGCCTTAAGCACAATTTATTGAGCATTAGTCAATTGTGTGACAAAGGCTATTTTGTAAAGTTCAAAGCATCTCATTGTAGCATCCTTGATCCTTCTACAAATGAGGTAGCTTTTATGGGCTTTAGATCCAAGAATGTTTACACCGTTGATCTAAGCAAACTTTCTCATGAAGGTGAAAAATGTTTTTCGGTTCAAATTAACGAATCTTGGCTTTGGCATAAAAGGCTAGCTCATGCTAGTATGGATTCTCTTTCAAAACTTTCCAAGGAAAAACTTGTAAAAGGTTTACCTAACATTAACTATGCCAAAGATGAGGTTTGTAGTGCTTGTGCTCAAGCAAAACAAGTAAAATCTTCTTTTAAATCCAAAAATGTTATTTCTACATCTAGGCCTTTGGAATTAATCCATATGGATCTCTTTGGTCCAATTGATGTCTCTAGCCTTGGTGGAAGTAACTATGTTTTTGTAATTGTTGATGATTACTCAAGATTTACTTGGACCTTGTTTTTGAGACACAAGTATGACACTTTTAAATCCTTCAAAGAATTTGTCTTTCGTGTTCAAAATGAAAGAGGTTGTATTATTTTAAAAATTAGAAGTGATCATGGTGGTGAATTCGAAAACCATAACTTTGAAGAATTTTGCAATGAATTGGGAATAGAACATCAGTTCGCTACTCCTCGTACACCTCAACAAAATGGGGTTGTTGAACGCAAAAATAGATCTCTCCAAGAAATGGCTAGATCTATGTTAATTGAGGGGGAGTTGCCAAAGTATTTTTGGGCCGAAGCCGTAAACACGGCTTGTTACATTATGAACCGTGTTCTAATTCGACCAATTCTTGAGAAAACTCCCTTTGAGTTATGGCATAATAGAATTCCCAATATTGGTTATTTTAAAATTATTGGTTGTAAATGTTTCATTTTGAACACAAAAGATAAGTTGGGAAAGTTTGATGCTAAATCCGATGAAGCAATATTCTTGGGATATTCCTCTACTAGCAAAGCTTATCGAGTCTATAATCGACGAACTTTGGTAATAGAAGAAAGTATGCATGTTCTCTTTGAAGAATCTAAGGGAAAGGATACTTCTTTTGAAGATAATTTTTTTGACTTTGATAAGTTACATATAAATTCCACACCACAAGAGGTTGTTCAATCCAAGGAAGTTGAGGAGTTCATTTCTAAAGATAATGAACCCACTCCTCTACCTAAAGTGTGGAAATTTGCTACTTATCATCCCAAGGACTCCATCATTGGAGATCCTAGTCAAAAAGTCAAGACTAGATCCTCTCTTAGATTACTTTGTGACCACTTGGCTTTCTTGTCTCAAATTGAACCTAAAAATTTCGTTGAGGCTAGTAATGATGAAAATTGGCTCATTGCGATGCAAGATGAACTCAATCAATTTGAGCGAAACCAAGTTTGGACGCTTGTGGAAAGACCAAGTGATCATACCGTTATTAGCACTAAATGGATCTTCCGAAACAAGCGAGATGAATCTGGTGTTGTGGTTCGAAACAATGCTAGACTAGTGGCCCAAGGTTTCAACCAAATTGAAGGGATTGATTTTGATGAAACTTTTGCACCGGTTGCTCGACTTGAAGCTATTCGAATTCTTTTGGCTTTTGCCTCTTACATGAACTTCAAGTTATTTCAAATGGACGTAAAAAGTGCTTTCTTAAATGGATACATTTCCGAAGAAGTCTATGTTGAGCAACCACCCGGTTTTGAAAAACACGATTTTCTCAATCATGTTTTTAAACTTTCAAAAGCACTCTATGGTTTAAAACAAGCTCCTAGAGCTTGGTATGAAAGACTTAGCACTTTTCTTATTTCAAATAATTTTTCAAGAGGAAAAGTTGACACTACATTATTTATCAAGATAAAGGATAAAGATTTTCTCATTGTACAAATTTATGTTGATGATATCATATTTGGTGCTACTAACGAATCTCTTTGCAAAGAATTCTCTAAGTTAATGACAGATGAGTTTGAAATGAGCATGATGGGCGAACTCTCCTTCTTTCTTGGACTCCAAGTCAAGCAAACGAATGATGGAATATTCATCAATCAAGCCAAATACGCAAAGGATCTAATCAAAAGATTTGGCTTAGAAAGCTCAAAAGAGACAAATACTCCAATGAGCGCTTCAACTAAACTTGATAAGGACGAAAAAGGTAAAGATGTTGATATTAAGCTCTACCGAGGTATGATTGGTAGTTTACTTTATCTTACCGCAAGTAGGCCGGACATCATGTTTAGTGTTTGCTTGTGTGCTCGGTTTCAAGCTCAACCTAAGGAGTCACACCTAGTGGCCGTAAAGAGAATTCTTAGATATGTTAAGGGAACTCTCAACTTAGGATTATGGTATCCCAAGGGCACTAGTTTTAATCTCATTGGCTTTTCGGATGCCGACTTTGCCGGGTGCAAAGTTGATCGTAAAAGTACAAGTGGAACTTGTCAGTTTCTTGGTCACTCCCTAGTCTCATGGTCTTCGAAAAAAGCAGAATTCGGTTGCACTTTCAACCGCCGAAGCCGAATATATTGCGGCGGATTGTTGTTGTGCACAAGTTTTATGGATGAAACAAACCCTTGAGGATTTTGGAGTGCATCTAAAACAAGTTCCAATCAAATGTGATAATACTAGTGCCATCAACCTATCTAGAAATCCTATTCAACATTCTAGAACTAAACACATTGAAATTAGACATCATTTCATTAGAGATCATATTCAAAAGGGAGATGTCACCATAGATTTTGTCGATACCCATCATCAATTAGCGGACATTTTTACTAAACCACTTAGTGAGGAAAGGTTCACTCAACTTAGAAGAGAATTAGGAATAATTGATTTAAACGCTTGATTCTCTTATATTGAATGCTTTGATATGTTTTTGCTACATTTGTTAAGTCTCCTTTATGCTTTTTTTTATGATGACAAAGGGGGAGAACTAGTGATATGTGATATGCTTATGATTTGGCACTAACTCGTGATATGCTTATGTTTTGATACTTTGATATATGCTTATTCGGTTGCTTTCACTTATGATTGTGATATATGCTATGCCTATGATTGTGATATATGCCAAAAATTGATTGTCAAAGATATGCATATATTTAGGGGGAGTATTCTATTCTTATTGATCTCTACTTATTTGAATCTTATATCACATTATTTGTCATCATCAAAAAGGGTGAGATTGTTGGCCTAGTGGCCCTAATCATTCTTTAGATTTTGATGATAACAAATAATTGAACTAATCTTTTATCTTGAGTTTTGTGTTTAGACTTCTCTATCTTCAATTGGACTCAAGATGGGCAATCCTCTAGCACTAAGCTTCACCACTTGAAGCTACCTTGTCAAGTAGATAAAATATCTCTCTACTCCATCTTTTAACATTGTGCTTTAAAGATTAGAGTAAGAAATATCGAGCTATATTTTAACTTACTCTTTTTTATCATCTAAAGCACATGGGACTTCAAACAATATTCAAAAACTTCTCAAAAACTGTTTTCTGTCAAGTTTGTGTTTTGGACCCTGTTCTGGGCGCCCACAAACTTCTGGAGGCCCAAAAGTTCTGCTCAGGTTTTGTGGATCCTGACGGTTTGATGTTTAGGTGGTCCAGAATGGTTTATGTTCTGGGCGCCCACAAACTTCTGGAGGCCCAAAAGTTCTGCTCAGGTTTTGTGGATCCTGACGGTTTGATGTTTGGGTGGTCCAGAATGGTTTATGATCTGGGCGCCCGAATTGTATGTTTAGGGCGCCCGAATATTTGACTTGACAGGTTTGATGTTCCGGACAGTACGACGCAACGGTCCGAAAGTTCTGACAGCGGCGCTGCGCAGGCGGCGCGCGTGCCTGAGAAAGTGGGCGCCCACAAGTTGACTTCTGGAGGCCCAGAAGTCCTGCTCAGAGAAAACGGCGCGCATGGTCTGACAGTGTCAGAAAAGTCGACGCGCATGTTCTGGGCACCCACAAGTTGACTTCTGGAGGCCCAGAAGTCCTGCTCAGAGAAAAGCGGCGCGCGTGGTCTGGCTGGTCAGAAAGCTGTCGCGCATGTTCTGGGCGCCCACAAGTTGACTTCTGGAGGCCCAGAAGTCCTGCTCAGAGAAAAGCGGCGCGCGTGGTCTGGCTGGTCAGAAAGCTGTCGCGCATGTTCTGGGCGCCCACAAGTTGACTTCTGGAGGCCCAGAAGTCCTGCTCAGAGAAAAGCGGCGCGCGTGGTCTGGCTGGTCAGAAAGCTGTCGCGCGTGATCTGGGCGCCCACAAACGTCTGGAGGCCCGAATGTACGGATCCAGAAAAGCGGCGCACGGGCCTGACAGGCAGCTGGTTTTGCAGTGCGCGTGCTCAACATCTGGGCGCCCGAAAGTTCTGTTTAGGGCGCCCGAAAGTGCAACGACCTGAAGTTGGCTGAGGCTATAAATAGATGGTATTGAGGCCTTTCTCAGCAGGGATTTGAAAGTCCAATTGAGCTTATATACTTCAGTATTTTTAATACTCTTAAGCCCTCAATCCTCTCTCTAAACTTGAGTGTAATTGATAGTGAGATATCATCTTGTAAAAGAGAGAAAAGAAAAGAGTTGAAGCTTGAAAGTGTAACCTTCTTGAGAGAAGAAGGTGTTGGTGTGAAGGCTTGGTGCTTGCCCGCAAAAGTATCGTTTAGTGGAGATCCAACGTTCTCTTGTGTTGAGAAGTTGGCGGGGACGTAGGCAAAGTGCCGAACCTCGAAACAAATCGATTGTGTGCTTCTTGAGTTTGCATTTCTCTAACTCCTCACTTTCTCTCCCTTTATTTGTTTCGAGTTTTTAAATTACTAGATTATTTAACATTTTATTTTAGAAACCTAATTCACCCCCCCTCTTAGGTTGCCATTTTGATCCTCAACTGTAGGGTACTAAAGTGATACACTTCAAACCACAGAGTACTAAAGTGAGAAATCACTAAACTATAGGGGAATATTTGAAGTTTTTTCTAAATTAAATAAATAGAAATATAAGTGAGAGATGTAACTTTTTATTATTATTATTATTTTTTAGTAAGGGATGTTTGGTATCTTGGAAAGCTCTGGAAAATTATTTTTTCAGAAAAAAGTTTACGACGAAAAATAGTTATCGTCTCTAAAAAAAATTGATTTTGTAAAATCTGAAATATAGACCATTTTGATTCGGCTATCTAAATTTTTAATTTTGATTTTAGTATCCAATCTTTTAATATGTTTGATTCAAATAATTTGATGAATTTTTGGATATAAAATTTAAATTAATTGTTTACTTTAATGAATTTAGAGTTACGTAAATTGTATAAAATATTAACTAAATCCGTAAAATTAAACAACTCATTCAAATTTTGAAGTAAAAGAGGCACTATTTGGCTCAAATCAAATAAATTAAAAAATCAGATAGTAAGATCAAAATTCTTAATTAAAAACCGCATTTACAAATTATATATGAGATAGTGAGATTATCCCCAATTTAAAATAAAAAATAATATTTCTTGGATTAAAAGGTAATTAGTCACTTTGGCTTACCTCTTGTTTAAAATTATTTTCAGCGCTGCAGTTTTAATTATGACTAATGTGGACGTAATTTCAACTACTGTAGTTTAGTCTTCTTATGTAATTTCAAATACCGCAGTTGGATTCAAATACATCAAACCTAAAAACTGTATTTTGGTATGCACATATATGCAACTAAATAGTTTCGTATAGTATTTTCCGAGAGGATTTTTAGGATTAGGTGCTTGCAAACAAATTCATAAAGAGGGAAATATATATAGAAAAAAAAAGACGGAGAAGTAATTGTAAGGTAAAAACATACCGAACTTATTTGCACTATAGACCATTTTGAATCGGTTATCTAAACTTTTCAAAATTTCGACTTTGCTACCTAGCCTTTCAATTTGTTTGATTTGAGTCAGTCACCAACACTGTAAGTTCAAAATTTAAGCTAATTACTTATTTTAATAATTAGGTAAACTTCAAATACCACCCTTGTGGTTTCGTGCTTTTTCACTTTAGTACCTTGTGGTTTAAAGTGTATCATTTTAGTATCCTGTGGTTTCATTTTTTTCTTTTCATCAGTATTTTCGTTAACTCTCTGTTGAATTATATACAAAAATTTTTGGATACCCCACCTGTGGTTTATAGAATTTTTATTTTAGTATCCTATAGTTTTAACTTTGTCACTGATTTAACAAAAAAATTAATATAAGGGATAATAAAAAGAGAAAAACGAAACAACATGATACTAAAGTGATACGTTTTAAACAACATGGTACTAAAGTGAGAAAGTACGAAACCACATGGGTGGTATTTAAAATTTTTTCTTAATAATTTAATAGTTGTAAAAATTATATGAAGTATACTAACTAAATCTGTAAAGATAAACGATATACTTAAATTTTAAAGTCAAAATACCGTTGACTTACTAAAAGTAAACAAACTGAAAGATTAGATAGTAAAATTAAAATTTTAAAAATTAGATAGCAAATTTAAAATAATCCATAATTTAGATAAATTCTGTATGTTCGCTGATCGAAATAACTTGGACAATTAACCGGACGGTCAGCAACTGTCCTTGCTTTTCTTGATCACGACCTTTCATGACATTGAGGGAACATGGAATGGACTGATAATGGATTCTATAAATAGACCCTAATAAGGGCGCCAACTGGCCTTACCGACTAAGATTATTAAATTATATGAAACAATCATTTATGTTCAAAAAAAAAAAAATTTACAAAAAAAAATATTATGTTTATATTTTCATATTCAATACTCTGTTCTTGTTCGGGCTCAAAACGTTTTGATTGGCTCAAAACGTGCACTTTATTAAAATGAGAGAAAATTAAATAACATTCGGAACCTAGCGGGATTCAAATTCAGAAAAATTCAGAATCTTCTGGTCTGATATCATGTTAAGTTATATGCATCAACTATTATTCTCGAAAATATCATTCTCTACAAATTTAAGCTTTTGAAATGTAACGATTGTTTCACATTATTTTATATAGTATCAAAGTGTGAAGTCCTAAGTTCGAATTCCGTTAGGCTCCTAACACTATTTATTTATTTTTTTCATTTAATTGAGCCCACGTCTTGGGTCTACTAAAAAGTTTTGAGCCCAGATGTGAGAGAGAGTGTTGAAAATAAAATATATGAACAGCGTTCTCTGATAGAGACAGTAAAAATTTCGATTTGTTTCCGGACAAAGTTGCAAATTTGCCAGAGAAATGTTTACAAGTCGCTTTTTTGTGGGTGTAAAGTCGAAAAGTCGGCACCCACTTTCTTCCACCACCGGCATTGACAATTTTTTGTACCATTAATGAGAGAGAGATTTATGCTACGTGTCACGGACGCAGTTATAAATTTCGCGAGTCCGTATCGGACATGCGCGTATTAAGTCGGACGCATACGTATCCGTATCGGGCTCGTATCTGATGCTGACACGAGATAGACTCGCGTGCGAGGCGCATCCATGGCCCATCCGATTAAAAAAAAAAAGTAATTTAACTTTTTTTTATACATGTATAGTGTAAAATGATAAGCATTTTGAATTTTAATAAATACGTATAATTTTTTTGGACTATTTAAATGAATTATATATGGTGGAGTTTTTTTAAGATATATATATTATTGATGAGAATTTTATTAATTTTCATTCTTATATAAGAAATATAATAATATTTTGACAAAATTAATATTTTATATATAATAAATATATATTATTATATTTTATTAGCAGTGCCCATATCATGTTCGTGATCTAACTTTTCTGAAGCTGTCGAGTCGTTGTTTTCTAGTCGTTTCGTACGTGTTCCGCATTTGTGACCTCTAGGATTTATGAAAAGTGTTTTGTTTTGGGATTAAACATTAATTTTTCGCAAATCAAGAAGTTTAGAGCTTGAGCCACATTTGCCTGTCCATTTCACCGAAAGTGGAGTTTAGATTGAAATAGACTTATGAGTAAATCAAAGCTCAGGTAAAAATTAATTTTCTTTTGTTATTTTGTTTGTATATATAACTGCGGAACTGAAATTTCACATCTACCATTTGTTTGGCAGAAAATAAATGTTATAAAAGTTGGAGATATGTAATATTTTATCATTATTATTATTTTTCTTTATTGACTTCAGGCTACAATGGGTCGAAGTCAATTACACTATTTTGAAAAATTTAAGTTTCGAGCAAAAAAAAAGTTACATTGAACCAAACAATAAAAATGAACATTTATGATTGAATACTATTTTACTGCTTTTCACTTTCGGTGAAACAAACACACGATTGGTGAAAGCACAACAAGGGATCAAACCATGGATTGGTTAATGGTTAGAGAGAGAGAGAGAGAGAGGTGCTTGTCTACTAAGTCACACATCAAGATGTTAAGTCCCTTGGTTGAAAAAGTGTAACAAGCTAAAAAACATAGACGCTTCTCAAATAGCATGCCTATTTTGGGCGAATTTTCGACGTGAAAACAGCGCGAACACATCACAACAAGTTCCACTAGAACCCGAGCGGGCGAAGTTTCTAACACTAATGCAGCACGGAATTGTCTCGAATTAGAAGCGAAGATATGTGATCAGAAGAAAAAAAGTTTTTTGGAGTACTAATTCCAGCAATTAATATTCTTGCAAAAATTCTAACCAGAGCAAAATATTTCCATTAGCAATCTATCCATTTTGAATAATCCATTATAAAAACCCTAATAGGTCCTTAGGCACATAGTGATCTAATGAGTCCACTATAATAATATATATATATATATATAGGATCACCATATATGAGGAGATTAATTGGGATATGATGTCACCCCACATTGCCATAGTGTTTCTTTTAGTTCCATTTTTCTCTCAACTTTTCTTTTTTTACAATTTTTTTTTTTGTACCACTTAAAAAGCAAAAGAAAATAAAAATTAAAATAAAACTTTTTTTTGGTTCGCTTTATTGGTCATTAGTTGTGTGCACGTGAAATGTCCACGCTGGTGCAAATGAGCCAATCATAGAGCGACATGATTGGATCTTCCTACATTTGCAACGTGGCAAATTCTCATTGGCGTGGCTATTTGGATCATCCACAACAAAAAAGGGGTGAATCCAAAAAAAAAAAAAAAAAAAAAAAAAAAAAAAAAAAAAAGCATTGGCCATGTTTCGTTTTCTTTTTTTTAATGCTATGTTTTTTAAGCACCCCCAATCATTTATCCAGTTATGTGGATTGCGACTTCATCGATCGAGGAGCGCCTCAACAAGATTTTGTTGAAACAGTTTGGTATATAAATAAAAATGAAGCGCTTCTTAGTTATTTGTAAAATCTAAGCAAAATTATTACCGCTAAAACTCTAAATATAAATACATTTTAAGGAGATTTTCCGATCAAATATATGCAATTTCTTTAACTTCTTAAGATCAGATTTTCAAGTAGTAAAGAGCTAAATATAATATATGTTACAATGTAGCCGTTGAAATTTGAATATAATTAATTTGATCAAGGTTTTATATACAAGTAAGATGACATATGTAAAGAATTGAATGTAGTTGTAAATAAGAATTTAGATTAGAGTAAACCTCATGTATTTGTCACATAGTACATATATATATTTTTATTGTATAAAATTAAAATAAAATAAAATATTCTCATATTAATAAATAACATATATAATATTAAGTTATATGTATATAACTATATAAAATAATGCTTACTATATATTTTTACTTATAGATATGTATAATTATATATAATAATATTATTTATAATATATCCTCATATGAAACTAAATATTTAGTTATATGTACAACATATCGTCATATATATTAATATATATATTCTTAATAATACTATATACTATATACTATATATAACATTTATTCCTTATATGAACAAATATATTTTATATATATTAACTAAATATCTTATTTTGATAACTAATTTATCGGCTTTCGGGTCGAGCTCAGGTCGGGCTTGGACATATCCAAATAGGTCCAAAACTTTTTCGGGCTTAAATATTTAAGCCCGGCTCAAACCCAAAGTTATAATTTTGATATCCAAAGCCCGGCCCATACATGGCTCATAGGGCCGGGCCTTGTTTAGGCCCGGGCCCAGTTCCTCCCCTAGTGACATGTCATTGTTTACTTTAATATATAATTTTTACGTATTTATTTGACGAGTTGGGCTAGAATACTATCGATAGCAAACAGACTCTGTTACTACTGATTTGTTTTCAATGGTGGAGCTTTCAAATCGACGATCGGCACCGTTGGATATGGTCTAGACCACTAAAAATATCTAGAAATTAAATTTTAAAACTTACAATATTAAAATACGATGCGATTCCACAAAAGGATTTTAACAATATAAATACATATTTAAGATAAGATATCAAATAATATATAAAATAAATTAATTGTATATGATCTGCTAATAGAATATTTACACACACACAAAAATTAATTTTACATAATTTTATATTTATATATATATATATATATAGAATGAGGCTACTATACTATCAATTGTACCGGAGCTCCGGTACTATAGTATCGTCTTCGATTTTAGAGTATTCAAATTAACGATCCACACCGTCAAATATGATCTAAGGTATATAAAATTTTTAGGAATAAAATTTTAATTTTTTTCAACATCGTTTACTTAATAAGTAAATCATGTTAAAATAAATATGAAAATTGAACGATCTCTAAAATTTGAGGATACGACTTTTTGTTGCTTTCGTTGCAATTTTAACTTTTTATAGCTAAGGTTTGCTACTGCCGTTTATATAACGCTATTAGTCAAATGGAGCGTTTCTTGATAGAACTGTAGAAAATATATATTAATCTTTCTTATTGTGATATGCGTAGCGTGATATTATATATGGAAATAGTTGGGATGCACCAAACATAATCTTTTCGCAATCTCAAAAGGAGCCGACGTAGATATACTATCGAATATTCACTACATTGACAAGGTCCATATAATCCACTTAATAAAAGAACATATATATTTTTGTCATGGGCCAAATTGGGCCAGACCATGTTAAGTTGGGGCAGTTGGGCTCAATAGATTCGCCCTTCTATTTGAGGATGAGATGATAGAGAAATATTGCGACCTCGACCTCGACCTTGCAGTGTCAAAAAATATTAAAAAGGCTAAATTACATAAAACTCTCCTGTCAATACCTATTTTTTTACTCTCCCCGCTGTCATTCAAAAACCTATATTTTGCCTCCTTAAAAAATAAAAAATATTCACAGGGAGATACGGTGTGACAAAATGACCAAAATGCCCTCATCTTCTTCATCTTCTCCTTCCCAATCTTGCTCATCCCGCATCTCGCACCCTCGCCCGTGCCTCCCTTGACCCCAACTCCGACTTCGTGCGAAGGCGAGGCGGCGGAGGGCGAGGCGGCGGCCGAGGGCATATGTGTGGGCATCAATGAGGGTTTCATGGGTATTTTGGGTATAAAAAATAAGATATAAACGGAACCCTAATGGGACACTGACGTGGGGGCGAAGTGAATATTTTTCATTTTTTAAGGGGGCAAATGTAGGTTTTTAAATGACAGGAGGAAAAGTGAAAAAGCGGGTATTGACAGGGGGTTTTCTGTAATTTAGCCTATAAAAATCCATTAACTTGGGATTAATCTTGTTTTTTACTTTTTTATTATGATAAAGGCGATTAGTGAGACATTAAGGGGGTGTTTAGATTTGTGATGTTGCGATTCGGTCGTAAATCAAATTTGTTAATACTAGGGACATTAGTTTTGTCATATATTATGAAGACACTAATTAAGCAGATCTGTAGATAGTCATAGGCTTAAATTCACGAAAATAAATTGTCTTTGAAATGGTCTGAAGTCATCTTCCGTAAAAGAAAATCTAAAACCTACCTTAAAACTAAATGGTGAATCTTTTTTGTTATTATACTAATTGATGGTAAAACCAATATTTTTACTCTGATTAAACTTAATTTTTAACTGAACTACAATTACGTCAATCCAACGAGAAGAAGGTTATGAAGGATGTTGAGTTCAAAGGTTGGAACTTTATTTGCACTTTTATTTATTTATTGTATGGGTTTAGGCTTACATTATAGATAAATGATTAGTGTAATTACATGGTTTGGATTACTACGTGCACGATATGCCATTCCTGAGGGATAAAACTTCAGTTGGAGGCTCTCTAACGATGTTTCATTGGGGAGCTCTCGATCTACTGTCACGCGTCAATTTTACCTCTATTTAAAGGTTCGTTGCGTGTGTTTTGATACTAAAATCCAAAAAAAAACCCTTAAATCCTAGAGGGAGGAATATAATCTTTAGATGGAGACAACCTGATACGTAACAGTAAATCGGAAGCTCTTTAACGAGACTTTGTTGGAGAGCTAGAGTTTTTTTTTACCCCGAGGGAATCACAGTGATAACCCATCTTGCTGCTGTACATATAGAACTCGTCAGAACTATAGCCCGTTCGTAACAATTATCTAACATCCAAATGTTTCTTCATTTTGGGATCTAACATTTCATTCATTTTAGTGGAGTCATCTTATAATATTTTCGTAATAGAATTACGTGACTCATTTGGCTCGAACCACTCGAATTAAAAAAATAGAAAATTAGATTGCTGAATCAAACTTTAAATATCGAATATATAGTGTCCAATGAGTCATAATATATTGAACTTACTTTTGTACCTCATTTTGATCAGCATAATACAACTTATAAGATCTATTCAACTTATTGCAGTTACACTGCAATTGTAATTGCATATAGATTCAAATATAGATTTGATGTGTTTGAATCTAACTGCTGCGATTAAAACTATACAAGAAGGCTTAATTGCAGCAGTAGAAACTACTCTCAAATTGATCGTAATTCTAACTGTGGTAGCCGAAGAGAATAATTTTAAACAAGAGGCAAACATATTCATTTTTTTAAACTAAGAAGTTTTTCTACCTTGAAATTTTCTATTTATGAATTCCTAAGTCCCTTTCAAAATAGGATACCAGCGATTTGGCCCTCTTATTATCTAGGATTCGAACTCGGGACCTCGGGTACCAACCATCAAGTCCTTTGCCACTTGCGCTAGGGACGGTCGGTGCCCTCTTATTATCTATACATATACTCTATTATAAACATGAATTTTAAAATATAAAAAAGAATGTATATCCATTTAGGGCGTGTTTGCGTTGATCGAAGTCGAAGTTGAAGTGGAAGTGGCTGAGTTCCCATAACTGAAGTTTGCCGGCATTTGGACGGAATCGCAGAGCTCGACTTCCGTGGGACCTATGCGGCCCCGGGTGCAAGAATCTGTCTCACGGGGCAACGAGTTTGGACAGAATCGCAGAGCTCGACTTCCGTGGGACCTATGCGGCCCGCGCACGAGAATCTTTGTGGCCCGCATGCAAGAATCTGTCTCATGGGGCAGTGAGTTTGGACAGAATCGCTGAGCTTGACTTCCGTGGGACCTATGCGGCCTGCGCGTGAGAATCTGTCTCACGGGGCGGCGAGTTTGTGTACGGTGTGAACTCGCGACTTCGTCCTAGACTAGCACGAAATAGATGTAGTTCATTTTTACCAAACACGCCCTTTCTTCGAATTTTACTCTCCTAATATTTTAGAGAAATGCTTCAATACATACACCAGTCAATTTAAATCTGGACCGTCCAATTTTTAAGGTTAAGATTGACTTCTATGCAATGGTAACCTGCTCAGCAGGTTACCAGATAAATATGTATTAGCCAATTACCAAATTTGATAATATCCAAAAAATCTTCATTTCCTAATTTAATTTTATTACTTACCAAATTAGATAATGGCTAATATGATAAGTGATAAATCTTCATAAATTTTTTAATTTAAAATTAACATGTAAGCTTTATATTTATAATTGTATAAGTTAAATTTAAATTTAAATTTGAGAAAGAAAAATTTATATTTAAATCAACAATACATTTCAATTCAAATTGTCAATTCAATTTTAAACTAACATGAAAGTTCAAAAATGTTATTCTCTTTTAAATTTTAATTTAAGTTATAGTGTAGTTATAAACTTTTATTGCTTATTTAAATAAAAAACTTCTAAATTTTAAAGTCAATTGAAATTGTTAATTCAATATTGAAAAACAACACTAGATTTCAAAATTATTGATCAAATTTAAATTTAGATTTAATTTATATTATGATTAAAAAATAATTTTTCTTAACTATTTACACATAAAGTTTCAATTTTTGAAATTAACTCTAAATTTTAAATTACTAAATTTATAACTTACGTTGTCATCACAAATTATTGTTAAAATCGGCCTTCAAATTCGATAATCCAATCAAAAACTCATTCTCTCGTGATTCAAGGATAGCATGCAAAACATTCTAATATTGGATGTTTAAATTTTTAATATTAATTAATTTTTTTCTCCAAAACGCCCTAGTTTTACATACCTGGTGACCGGTACCTCTTATGCAATAGCAGGTTATCTTTTTTCACACATAAATCTCAACCTTTCATTGATTAAAAATAAACGGCTAAGATTAGAATGGAGCATTGAAGCATTGCTCAATATTTTAACACTATGTAACATATCCGTATTCTACTAATATTTCGAAATTATACTAACCAACTTTTCTTTCACCTGTAATTACCTTCTTTTCACTAATTCTCTCTCTTTTACTTTGTTCGTGTTGGTAAATCCCATATACTATTTTAAGATGACTACACGAGTAAAATTCAAAACCCTTACTGTAAGTGTCAGCACATTAATAACATACAAAATCCAAGTTCGCACAGAAGAATACTCGTGGAAATAGCTCACACTAAGAACAAAAGTTCAGTTTATTTAAGTAGAGCATAACACAGTACAGGAGAAAACTAAATATTGCCTAGATCAACAACCATCATACAGCTAACATCACATACATAGTTCATCTAAAGCCCGCAATCTGCGGCTCGAACGCGAATCGGCAGGTCCTTGAGGAAAGTTACTTGCGGGAATGAGACCGGTTGGTCGGGCTCGACGGATTCCCAGTTGTAGTTGAGGATGAGATAGTGAAGGAATACCGAGATCTCGACCCTCGCGAGCTCAGAGCCCATGCAGTGCCGGACGCCGCCGCCGAAGGGGAGAAGGTTGTTTGCCTTCTTCACATCCTTTGTGCTCTGCACACAGGAGATCAAAAACATGCATCAAAAGAACCATTCATGAGTTGCACCAAGTAGAATAGAAACTTCAAATTGTATTTATATATATATATGTGATGATCAAAATGTACAAATTTTAGTTCAATATATAATGTTGTCTCATTTTGGACCACTATCCGACTCGTCGATTAGTTAAATTGGAGTCATTCATTCGAACGAAAATAGAGTCGCAAAGAGGATCATGTAACAGAAGAATCATAAAAAAAAAGAGATTAAAGTGAAACTAAAAACTTTTAAAGGTTATCTACTTGTCCCAAAGAGGATCATACTTTAAACTAAGAAATTTTTTTTTAATGAAGTGTTAAATAAGATGTAATGGAAACTTACCCATCTCCACGGATTGAATTGCCCTGGGTTCTCGAACACAGAGGGGTCCAAATGTACAGCAGCAAGATGGGTTATCACAGTGGTTCCCTCGGGAATAAAATATCCTGCACTCGTAATAATCCAAACAATGTAATTATCCAAATCAACTTATCTATAATGTAAGCGAAAAACCAATACAACAAAAATAAAAGTGCAACTAAAGTTCCTACCTTTGTATTCAACATCCTTCATAGCCTTCTTCCACAGGTTCCCGACAACATTTCCGAGCCTCAGTGTCTCGCTAATTACCTTCGCCATAGCAAAAGAAACAAGATTAGTTCGAAGTTAACGGCATTTTAATTCGTTTCTTAGAACCTCTCATACATTTTGTGTGAACTCCATATTCCTGTAGTCATCCCACGTCAGTTTTCCATCGCCATTCTGCTTCTTCGATCTCGTGCATTCCAAGTGCTCTTCCTGTAAACATTTCTTTTTTTCTTTCAAGTACTTTGATAAAATTAATATTCACGGATTTAACTTTTTTGAGCATGCGTACGTACCCTCATTTGTTCTAGCGCTTTAGGACAGTTTTCGAGGAAATACATGGCTAAGGACATCGCAGTTGAGGATGTGACCAAGCCCGCGAAAATGAAGCCCTGTACGGTATCGCAAATGTTCTCCCAATCGTAAGTGCTCTCCTTGATGAGACACCCAAGGAGATCATCTTTGTCGTCGCCGCTTTCTTTTGCTTTCCTCTCATCCAGCTTCTTCTTGATAGTTTTCACAATGTTGGCCCTCGCCTTTGTTGCCGTAAAATAGAGAAAAAAAATACTCAGAAAACTAACTAGTTATTAAGCTAGTACAAAATTATTTTTGAGGATTTTTCGAAGAATTAAGAAGAATCACATCATTTCATGTACTTACTTTTAAAGCCTCCCGATGCGTAGATCCGGGGAGATTAATGGGAAGTGCATGGATTCCTTTGTAAAGTGTCATGTAGTCCCTCCTCAGCTGCTCTGCTTCGGAGTCCTCTGGGGTTAACCCCATGGCTTTTTTCGCTATCACATAGAACGAAAACTGCGTGTCCAAACAATATTAGATGATCATGATTTGTTAGTTTTTTTTTTTTTTTTTTTCTCGTTTGATTTAACTTTATGCTTAGTTTGAATCGAGAGATTGAGAAATTAATAATATGAGAGAAAATTAGAAAGGAAACCACTTTCTCTCATGACCTGGCTTTGCTGTAGATAGGGGTGGAACTGGGGCCCGGCCTAAACAAGGCCCGGGCCGATGGGTCATGTATGTGTCGGACTTTGGGTATCGACATTATGACTTTGGGTCAGGGCCGAGTTTAAAAATTGAGATCCGAAATTTTTTTGGCTTATTTGGACATGTCCAAGCCCAGCCCTAGCCTGACCCGAAAGTCCATATATAATATATTTATCCATATAAAGAATGACTGATATGTATAGCATTATTAAGGATATATATTAATATATTTGAGGATATGTTATACATATAACGAAATATCTAGTTCCATATGAAGATATATTATAAATATTATTATTATATTCAGTTGTACATATATATAATGGAGTAGGACTTGTGTGCTATTAGGCGCATGGAGGCCTCCGTGCTCCTAAGCCGTTTTCGATAATGGAACTTCCGAATCGACGATCAGCTCCATTAGACTTGATCTAGCGTATTTGGACTATCGAGAAAATAAATTTGCGGTTTTTCGATATCATTCACCTAGTGATCGAAAGGACCAAAATCAACGGTTGGAAATAAAAATCTCACAAAAGTTATGATATAGCACTAACATTTTTTATCAGAGATATTAATTTTGTTGTTAATAGTATAAAAAAATTTCTATCAAAATTTCATCTGATTTGAATATTTTTACACTGTTAAACTTGCAAACAGCACACATCAACCATTAAAAATTATTGATTTTGAATCTTTTCGATCTCTAGATAAATGATATCGAAAATCCGCAAAAAATATTTTCTAAATATTTCAAATACGCTAGATCAAGTCTAACTGCGCCGATCGTCGATTCGGAAGTTGCATCATCAAAAACGGCTTAAGAGCACGGAGGCCTCCGTGCTCCTAATAGCACATAAGTCCTGCTCTATATAATGAAACATATATAGTACATAATATTATATAAAGTTACATACATAAGTAAATATTATAGATAATATATTATTTATTCATATAAAGATATTTTTTGTGAATAATAATTACAACTTCTACCGGCCGTCCCTAGCGCAAGTGGTAAATGGCTTGGTGGTTGGTACCCGAGGTCCCAAGTTCGAATCCTAATTGATTCACATTTCTAGCTAAGAAAAATAAACGAAGCAGGTATCATGCTACCTTTGCTTTTAGAGGTAAACTAACGATGTGATCAAATTCTCGTGTTGAACATACAAAAATAGATATTTTATTTTAATTCAATGCAATAAAAATATATATGCACTATGTGACAAAAATATAAAGTGGGCCTCAACGAAGCCCGACGGGCATTGGTCATTGGGCTTGTGCTCAGGCACCCAAAGCCCAATATTTTCTTTTGGGACCCGACCCAAATCCAGCTCAGTTCCAACCCTAGCTAAAGTATTCTCGCAGGGTTCTTTTTTGCAACAGAAGTAGAAGTTCCAAACAAAAGCTTTAGATTTTGAATTTAAAACTTTCTGATAATTCAAAACTCTAAAAAAATTTTAGCTAGATGCTCGAGTAACTGCAGTGCAAACAAGAAACAAATGCAGGGCTACAAACAAGACACGAGAAGAAAGGAGGACAAGAACATATCTGGCCCATTTTATCCTTCCTTCATCTCTCTCTCTCTCTCTCTTCCCTTTCTCTCTCATACTCTCTTTCTATCTACTTCCACTCTCCTCACTTTCTCTCTCTTTACTTTCTCTCTCTCGCATCCCTTTCCTTCCTCTCTTTTCACTCTCATTCGCGGCACAACCCAAACACCACCGAAGGGTCAACGTAAAATCGTGAAAAATAATTTTCCGTGGAAAAAGATTTTTGGTAGATTTTTTTTTCGTTTTATAGTGTTTGGTTTGTAGAAAATAAAAGTAAGTTTTCATCAATATTTATTTGGTTGAAAGAAAAAAAATCTACATTTGTTTAGTTCGGTGGAAAAAAAATAAATGAAAAAAAATTTATGCAGCTTGAGTTTTCGTTTTACGCCGAAAAAAACCGGAAAACGAAAACTTCAATATTTCCCAAATCCGTAAAAATATTTTTACGACGTCGAACCGAACAAAAAAAAAATATTTTGTATGCCAAAAATAATTTTTCGATTCGTTTTACGCCGAACCAGACGCCCCCCCTAAAGGAAAATGTTATTGGCAGAGCAACATTTACTCCGCGGAAAACTTCATATCTAACCCTCCAACTTTCAACTAGTGAAGTAGTAAAGTAGCAATAGCGAAATTGCGAGGAATTAGATGGTATAATATGTTTATACCTTGTTTGCCTCCTCTCTGGCGAAGATGACCCCTCGGTCGTTCCAGGAGGCCATGAGGGCGTCGGCGAGGCGCTCGACGTCGCGCACGAAGCCGGCCTGCAGGCGGGCCTTGTTGAGGAAGGCGAGGAGGATGGTCTTCTTGTGCCGATAGGGGTCGCCCATCAGCATGGCCATCGAGAAGTCCCCGATCAGCTTCCGGAAGTGCGCCGGCAGGCTGTTCCTGAACAGCCGCATCTCGTTCTGCAGCACGTACCGGTTCAGCTCCGCGTCCGCCGACACCACGATCATCTCCCCCAAGAAGCTCATGCTGAACACCTTCCCGTACCTTCGCACCATCACCACACAACATATTTGTGAGCAAGTACCGACCGTCCCTAGCGCAGATGGCAAACTAAAGGCTCGATAGTTTTACCAAAATATACGAGTAAATACTGACCGTTCCTAACGCAGGTGGCAAAGAGCTTGATAGTTTTATCAAAAGAACAAAAAACGCATAAATATCAGCCGGCGTCCCTAAAGCAAGTGGCAAAGGAATGGATGGTTATACTAAAAATATACGCATAAGGTGGTAAAAAACTCGATGGTTTTACCAAAAAAATACGCGTAAATATCGACCGTCTCTATCGTAGGTGGCAAAGAGCTTAATAATTTTATCAAAATAAATACGCATAAATATCCACTTCCCTCGGCGCAGGTGGTGGCAAAGGGATTGATGGTTTTACTAAAAATATGCGTAAATACCGACCGGATCCAGTTCGAAGTCTAGTTGTTTGGCATTCTGAGATAAATTTAATTTTTAAAAAAGTAAAAATATATGAGTAAATCTTAATTATACCCAGCCCTCGGTCCCAGTTTAAAATCTAATTGCTTTGCATTTTTAGTCAAATTTATTTTTTCAAAAAATAAAAATATATGAGTAAATCTTATAACCAGTCTTAAGATTTACAACAAATTTTTAGTGCACAAGTAGCATTCGTTTCAAAGATATGGGTTTTTTCCCCCTTTTTTCTCTCCTTTTTGGATAATTCTTTGATTACTTTTATGCTATATTTGGTGTTGTTTAAACACAAATCCTACACAATGAAGTGTGTAGAAAGGTAAGGAAACACTCCTAGTTTTTAAAATAAAAAACCGCAAAAAGGAATCCCCCAATCACACCCACACTCGTTGCACATCAATTTTTTTTTTTTTTTCAAAAGCAACCAAAATAGTACCAGTACCAGTACCCTTTTTTTTTATTTAAAAGTTTATATTGAAGCAAACCAAAAAAAAAAAAAAATCCAAATCACAAAATAAACATTTTAAAAATAAATTTAACTGAAAATATAAAATAACTATAACCGTCGAGCCCTCAGCGAACTTAAAAATAAAAAAAAATAAAAAAAGAAATTTGCAGATCAAGAAAATCCGTTTAGGAGAGGAGATATGATCATCACTCTGATCAATCACCTTGAGAGGTGCTGCTCCATGAAGTCTCCAAGGGAGGAGGGGGGATGGGGCTTGAAGAAGGAGAAGGTGGAGCCAACAAGGGGCCACCCCAGGGCTCCAGGTGGGAACTTTGGAGTCCTCTTCTTCCTGTAGCTCTTCAAGCTCAGGCCCACAACAATGGCTATGGTGGGAGATACTATCATGGTGAAGACGATCACCAACACTGTTGATGGCAACATCATCTCTCTCTCTCTCTCTCTCTCTCTCTCTCTCTGTGTGTGAGTGAGTTTGGGAAAGTTCAAGAGGAAGAAGCATATAAATTGGGACTATGGGTACTAACATGCACCCCCAACCTATTAAACTTATCTAAACTTATCTAAACTTTGGATCATTTTGAATCTGCTATCTAATCTTTTAAAAATTTAATTTAATGTCTAAGTTTTTTAAATTTATTTGAGTTGTGTCGGTCAGCGGCAGCTTAATTTTAGAATTTAAATGTGTCATTTATTTTTATAAATTTAGTCAGTATATTTTATATAATTCTCGTAATTATAAATTTTGTTAAAGTAAGCAATTTGCTTAATTTTTAAAATTAAATATTATTGACCGACTCAAATTAAATAAATTGGATGGTTAGATAGTCGAATCTAAATGGTTCATAGTTTAGATAACTTTGAATACTCTTTCTGTAGTTTATATATATATATATTTTTTCTTTGGTATATATTGTAATTTTAAACTGTACTATTTAAATATATTGAAGTTTACATTTTTATATTTTCAGTAGTGCAATCGTTATTTTCTCATCAAACCTGTCACGTGCCGCGCATCCACGTGGAAGTCGTGCAGGTGTTAGTTTTACAATTATAAAATTTTAAAATATTAAAAAACTTACTTTTCTTCTTCCCAGATAAATTAATAATATTTTTAATAAAAAATATGATGGAGTAGATAAATTTGAGTAACAAATCGAGTGGGTTCCAGAGAAGAAGATGAAGGGGTCGACTGTCGCATTTTAAAATTGGGTTAATTATATACAGTTTTCTGTAAACATATGAAATTACAGATATATCGCTATAAAGTTTAAATATTATTATTTTTAAATATATTCCTGCCGTTAGAAAACTGTTAGAAAAATATAGTTAACCATGAGTAAAATAGTTAATCCTGATTAGTGGATGAGTTAAATTGATCTTTTTACCCCTCTTATATTATTGGTAAAATATTTTTTGGAGGACATTTAGGGCTAGCAAATGAGCGAGCCGGCTCGTGTTCAGCTCGAAATTCGGCTCGCTCGAGCTCGGCTCGAAATTAAATGACCCAAGCTTGAACATAAATAAAAGCTCGAAATTTATTTTAAGCCAAACTTGAGTATTACTGGGCTCGCTCGAATTAGGCTCGAAAAGCTCGAATATATATATACACACACACTGTGTTTTCGGAAGTATAAATGATTTGTTATTTTTGACTTTTTAGCCTTTGGATTAAGGACTGTACGGTTGGGATGATAGTGATTCCCCCTCAGGTTGAGTGGTTCTTTAAGAAAATAATATTAATTTGAGGATTAGAAATGATTAAAGAAGTTGATCTAAGAGTTAAAATTTTAAAAGCACCAGCTCCTTTATGCTTCCGGAAGCACCATAGTTGGGCTATATATATATATGTATGTATGTATGTATGTATGTATATATATATATATGTATATATATGTATATATGTATATATATATATTAAAAATATTTATAAATATATATAATTATATATAATGTATATTTTAATTATATACAATAATATATATTAGTATTTTAATTATATATTTATAGAGTTTAGATTATTGGGCATATATGCTGGCCCACAAAACCAAGCTAGCAAAACCATACTCTAATTACTCTCTCTCTTTTTTACTTGCTCGCAGAGTCGTTTTTCTTAATTTTTTTTAATACTATAATACCAAATTTCATACATTTATTTTGTATGTTGAATTATTAAACTTTTTTGTATCAAATTTTAGATAATATTTTATAAAAATTAAATTATAGATTGTATGATGTTAAGAATTTCAAGCGACTCGTTTAGGGCTCGAGCTCGCTCAACTCGAAATTAGGCTCGCTCGAGCTCGGCTCGAATTAATTTCAAGCCGATCTTGGGCCTAAATTTAGGCTCGAAATTAACTTCAAGCCAAGCTTGAGCTGAGGTAAGCTCGCTCAAGCTCAGCTCATTTCCACCCCTAAGGACATTCTTGTATAATGGATTTTTGGAGGGATATATATATATATATATATATATATATATATATATATATGTAAGGGTAAAAATATTATTTTTCTTATCTATTGTTAAAAAATAAATAGTACTCTAACGGTAACAAATCAGAGGGGCAAATATGAATATCACCGAACTTTTAGAGGGATTAACATAAAAAATTAAAATTTATAAGAATATATTTGCTATTCGATACGTTTACCGAAAACTGTATATATAATTAATCCTGTAAAAATTTTATGATCCGTGGCATTTTTAGGATGCAAATTTTCCGTGGACCCAATCGGATGGCCCCCTCTCCGGCCACCGCGTGCCTCGTGATTCGTGCGTGGGACTACAACTCGTCGTTAGTAATTGTGAATAAGTGTAGGGACCCGTATGAATAATCGACCTCTACAAACAAGAAAAAGTCTACCTGTACAACCCCTTTTAGGGTGTACATCCTACAACTAATAAATCAACGGTCGAGATTAAATGTGCATTAATGAGGGTTATAATCTCACCCTCTTCTTTAACCGGAGTATTTCCTCTCTCTTTTTCTCTGTCTCTCGCTTTCTCTGCCTCTAGCTTAGTATTAAATATTTATAATATTCTATATTATTTATATATATATATATATATATTAAATATTTTTATTTTATTTTTATTTCCAATGAATTTATTTTTTTTCCTCTTCGACCCTCCTCCAACCGCCGTCCCCATCGCCGCCCGCGCCCCCCGCGCCCCTGCTCCCGCGCCCGCGCCTCCGGCGCCCCTTGCGCCCCCTGCGCCCCTGCGCCCCTGCGCCCGCCCCCGCGGCCCCAGCGCCCCCTGCGCCCCAGAGCCTGCGCCCGCTCGGTGGGATCGTATGCGTAGTTTTGTGCATCGCCACTTCTTATTTTGTTTCACTAATTTTAGTTTATGTTTTATTTTGGATCCTTCAAATGTCGAGAGTAGAAGAACCTGGGGCTCGTTCTAGGAGCGCGAAGATCGTCGCGTTTTGATTTCTGCTAGGACATTATAAAAAGTGGTGGTTTTATAGAGAGAGAAAGGAGTGAACTCGTCACCTCCGTATTCGGGTAGCGAAATCGTCGCATACCCGTGATAGCAAAATCGTCGCATACCCCATCTCAACACCGCCATCACATGGCACGGGTAGCGAAATCGTCGCATACCCGGGATAGCAATCTCGTCGCACATCCCATCTCAACACCGTCATCACATGGCACGGGTAGCAAAATCGTCGCATACCCGGGATAGCAACCTTGTCGCACATCCCAATTTATCACCGCCAACTCATGGCACGGGTAGCGAACTCGTCGCATACCCGGGATAACAACCTCGTCGCACATCCCAATCTTCACATTTTTCACTTGCCAACCCAAGTCCTATGACCCTAGGTTCAAGTCACTATGTCTCACCTATGTTCAATAACACTAGGTTACTTTATATTCTCAACCTAGGTTCCATGACTCTAGGTTCCAATTCTCATGTCCAACCTATGTTCAATGACACTAGGTTCCAGATTCATACATGCAATCACATAACAGGTATAGATAATAGAAAATATACTTGAATTCTATAACATGCAATAGGAGCTCATGGCTCTACCTATCATGATTTTCATCTTTGCCAGCATGCAAGTCCTAGGGTTCACAATACATACCATTTTATCTTTAAATGGATATTTACCCTAGACATGGAAGTGACCTAATCACTTCGGTAAACACAAACCCACCTCAAGAGCTTCCAAGTTCTTAAATCCTTTGAGCTCTTAAGTCTCCAAGCCTTGAGTTCTTACTTCAACCCAAGCTTCTACAAGAAAATGGTTCGTTACTCATTACGAACCCTATAATCAACTCGATACATGAAATCAAGTGTTCTAACATGATTTCCTTTGTCTCAATTGCAATTCCCGAAGGTTCAAATATTTTTAGAACCTCCCATGGCAAAAGCCCCAAATCTACCTAGGGTTTGCATGCATGCAAGCCAAATCCTAGATTTCATGGCTAATCTTCCACCATTTGTGGTTGAGATTGTTTAGGGTTTTCAAAAACCTCATCTTAAAGGATTAAATCCAAGGTTTAAACCTTAAACCACAAGAACTCACCTCAAAGCCCTAGCTCCCAAGCTTCTTCTTGCACCAAGAAGCTTCTTTGCACCTTGGAAGTCCTTTTCCAAGCTCCAATCCACCACTTCTCCAAGCTTTGGAGAGATCTCTAGAGAGAGAAAGTGAGGGAGAGGGAGAGGGAATGAGAGGAAAATGAAGAAGGAATGAGGGGAGAGACCTCAGCCCCCCTTACATAACCCATCCACTGCGAAATTACCAAAATATCCCTCACTGGGCATTCTGCCTCAACCGGGTCCGAACCTTGCAAGTGGGGCCCGGACCCCGCACATGTGACAGTCCACCGCGCAGGCCGGGTTCGGACCTTGGTGTCCGGGTCCGGAACCCGTACGCGCCCCAACTCGGAAGCCAGCTCGGGTCCGGAACCCGTACGCACCCCAACTCGGAAGCCAGCTCGGGTCCGGACCGTGACATCCGGGTCCGGACCGTAGCTGCCTGCGGACTTCATTGTCCGGACCCCAGCTTCCAGGGTCCGGACCCCAGCTTCTAGGGTCCGGACCCCGTGAGCAGTTTTGCTCCACTTGGTCCATTTTTTATAATTTTTTGATTTTCGGGTTTCCACTCGCACCCAGAATGTTTCGAAACCTTCGGAACCCAATTCCACACCAGCCATTATCGGCTTCCATCAAACTTTATCAAATTTAGCAATGTTCGCTACGACGCACCGAAATTTCGAGTGCTACAGTAGCACTACTCATACAAACAAACGGTGGGGCTCTTTCCACATTTTGCCAAAACGAGGAAGCAGTCGCGTTCAATTATGGTGAGTGCTAGGAATGCCGACGGATATGGATACCCAAAATTTTATTCGAATCCGAGTCCGAACAGAGTGGATTTATTCGATGCTAAATAAATATAATTTTGAATGTGGATATCAAAAATAAAAATCTGACGGATTTGAATTCGGATATGAATTTTGATTGTAACCAACCTGAATCCGAACCGACCGGAACTCGACCGAACATAAATTTATTTTACATTATATATAATAATATGTGTATAAATGTTTGATATTAAATTTGTATTTGTATTTTAAAAATTTATCTTTAATTTAATATATTTTAAAATATTAAAAAGAGAAATAATTGTTTCGGGTTCGGATTTCGAATTTTTGGTTGGATTCAAATTTGGATATGAATTTTTAAAATCCGTCGAATTTGAGTGCGGGTTCGAATTTCGGGTTCTGGTTCGGGTTCGGGTTCGGGTTCGGGTTTTTGAAAATCCGCCCCGAATCCGACCGGTTGACATCCCTAGTAAGTGCGCATGTTACCAACAATAATAATAATTAGATAAATAAATAAGGGGCGATTGCTTATGTACTTCTATAAAATTTTCCACTTTTTTATTTACCATTTTTACAAAGCTAATATTAAAAATACCTTTTTAACGTTCCAAGTTCTTTCAAAGTATTCCTACAGTTAGATTCTATTAGTGAGCTGTTAGAAACAACCGTTATGGCTATAAAATTACTATTTTGCCTTTTCAAATACGCCGTCACTAACTTTTCTTATTTGTTTTTAAGTCGGGGGCAAAAAATGTATTTTGATTTTTTTAAACTAAAAAAAAGTAAGGGTATATCAGATATATCAGAAGTTTTCAAAAGTAAATAGACAATTATCCCAAAAAATAATTATGTGTGTAGGGGGAAAAACGTAATTTTTTTGTGAAAATATACCGAGACCCCTAAACTATTTATTGTTCTGAAATAGCTCCTCAATCGCTTTTGGTGGGGCTTTTTTTGCAAATGGCCCCCTGAAAAAATTTTATTTTAAAAATGGTCCCAAAAAATTTATAATTGCAAAAATGACCCTACTCCTGCCACGTAGGCGCTACGCAGGCGCCACGCGGGCGGGCTGGGAGGTGGGGTGGCAAGTTGAACACGGTGAACCATTCACCGTGTTCAAACACGGTGAATGGTTCACCGTGTTTTTTTTATTATTCGCGCGGATTGATCTATACTATTTTTTCGGGGCTGTATAAGTAACTGAACACGGTGAACCATTCACCGTGTTTGAACACGGTGAATGGTTCACCGTGTTCAACGTGCCAACCCGGCGCCCATCCGCCTGCGTGGCGCCGACGTGGCGCTTGTGTGGCAAGGGTAGGGCCATTTTTGTAATTATAAATTTGTCGGGACTAATTGGTGATTTACAAAAGAGTGCCGCCAGATCTACAACTCTATTTGGATTGTACTCTTACAATTTACCCCATCTAAAAGATACTAATTTTATCAATAATATTTTTTATTAAGAGTCAAAAAAGAATTATTCAAACATTTAAACTATTAAAATAAGATTTTTAAAGGTTACAATCTCTCTGGGTTGTAAGATGTTACATGTTTCTTGATTAAAACATTTTAAAAATAGTACAAAAGTATGAGGATGAAATTGCAAAATCAGGATCGTACAGGCACAGGCAATGCTACCGATACACCTCAAAGTATAGTGTACATCTTACATCCACTTTATTTCAAAACCATTAATATTTACCTGGCACATCAACTTGTTTTATTTTTATTAAAAGTTATTTAAATTTTTATCAATCTTAGTACGTGGGGTGTAAGATCTATATATTTTTTTTTTAATATAGAAAAAATATTTTCCGTACAAGCACTATTAATGCGCATTACCCATGCTTGATGCGTGACAGCTAACAAAAAATTATGACATGTCCTTCTTTCACCACATATCTCATTTTGTATTTTGCTCAGTCCAAAGAACAAGTTTTTCAAATTGAAAATTTACTTTTCCAAAAAATAATAAGTGTGAAGAATAAATTACGAGTAACATGCTAAATTCTAAAAAAAAAAAAGCATAAACATTATAATTATTTGAAAAGATAAATTGCACCCAGTCGCACTTGATTTTATAGCAAGCGGGTAGAAAATAGTAATTTTATATTTTCTTTCTTAAGTTTTGATTCAAATTTTTTTGATAGGGTCATGACATGAATATGAATTAAATGAGAGAAAATTAATTATGGTAGAAATCGACGTGACTCGAATTCAGAACCTTCTGCTGTGATATTATGTTAAATAACGTAAAAAAATTATTTTCTCTAAAAATTTAAATTAATAAAAATAATATTTTTAATATTTATATTCAATACGAGCTGAAGTACATTAAACCATATCATTTATTAGCCAAGGGAGAGGAAGCTTGAGGCTAGAGAGAGGTTGAGATTTGGAGGAAAATAGAATTATTTAACTGAGCAATAAATGACATGGAGAGAGGTGGAGGAATCATTGAAAATAGAGAGAATAAAAAAAGACCAAATATATTATTTACAGTCCTGTAGCCTGTAGGCCGAAAAAATCTAAAATGCAGCAGGCACATATCCTATGTAGTGTGCTACTACCAATCAAATTATTTCTTTAGAATTTATACATCCCATCATAGTTAATAGAAGAATATTTTTATTATACTTTTTACTCAAAAGGAGAGATATGATTGGCTGTTATTAGATAATGTGATGTGTGAGAGTCACATAGTAGAATTTCTCCTATAGTGCATATTATTATATTCTGAACCGTGTTTTGTTATTTTATAAGAAAATATCTCCTTAGAATATTAGTTTCAACAAGAAGTACGACTGCACGAGATTTCGTATTTAAGAATGTAATAAATCAATAGATTTTTACTAACTTTTTTTTGAAAGTTTAGGGAGTCTTTGGTGATACCTCAAATCGTAAAAAATAATTTTCGTAAATTTTTTTTTTGTGGAATATTTACGTTTTCTAGTGTTTGATTTGTAAGAAAAAAAATAATTTCTCATCCACATTTGTTTGGGTAAAATAAAAAGAAATTCATTTGTGATGAAAAAGTTGGGAGATGAGAATTGTTGGGCGTAGTTGCTCTGCAGCCTCATATATAGGATTCTTTGTTTTTTTTTGTTTGTAGTGGATGGTTAATACTCATAAACAGTAAGATTTATCTGAATCGTCTATATTGAATGACTCGAATTGATTCCGCCGCTGATAAGCTTCGGAAAAGTTGATGAACCAATTTTAGAACGGCCTATAGTTGAGGGGTGCAAATACATGTTAACATTAAATATAAAAAAAGAAAACCCCATATGGATCTACACTTTGTTATAGTCACAGAGCACGAGGGTCGCAAAATACGGGAAATATTATTTTTTTTTTCCAAAGAGGTGTATCTTAAGCTTGGTGGCACGATTATTGATGCATTAATTGGAGCCAATCTTATTGAATTGTTTAGCTATTATTCCCCATTGGCCACATGGTTGGTCACGCAGCAGTAGATAATAATAAAAAGGCTAATATCTTATATAAGGTAGAGCATGCATAAAAACTAATATTACTAGATCAACCACCATGCATATGTAGTTCATCTAAAGGCTATAATCTGCGGCTCGAACGCGAATCGGCAAGTCCTTAGGGAAAGTTACCAGAGGGACTGCGACGGGGTGGTCGGGCTCGACGGATTCCCAGTCGTAGTTGAGGATGAGATAGTGAAGTAGTATCGAGATCTCGACCCTCGCGAGCTCAGAGCCCACGCAGTGTCGGACGCCACCGCCGAAGGGGAGCAGGTTGTTCGACTTCTTCACGTCCTTTGTATCCTGCAGGGAGATCAGAAACATGCATCACAAGAACTGATCAAAATGTACAAAGATCTGGTTCAATTTGTACCACTAGCAAACCAAAGGAACTTTGATTGTATGATAAGTAGTTGTTATATTGTAATTAACGACCCGACCTGCTAGCAATAATAACTCGTCGGGTCCAAATTCAGATCATAGAAATACAGATCAGAATTACCAGGCGATGTGAGATTCTAGAGATGCTCCTACAGATTCAAGAGGTGGCTCGCATAGTACTTAGCTCTCACATTTTCGGTTAGTATTCGTCCATGATACTAATTGTAACGATCCGACCCGCTAGCAATAATAATTCATTGGACCCACACCACCGGCCCAAAATGCTTAAGCCCAGTTATTATTACTAGCGTTGAGGCCTCATATATTCTAATCAGAATTAGTTTTCCATCCGATATGGGACTATTGGGGCGTTACATATATATAGGACTGGCAACCCAGCTCGCTGTTCGCGAAACAAGCTCGTGTTCGACTATCGAATCACTCGTTTAATAAACAATCTGAATACGAGCTAGGGTTAGTTCGCTCGTGTTCGGCACGATATAGTTCGAATATATATATATTTATTTATTTATACTTATACTTTTATATTATAGTATATTTATTTTTTTATATCATATATACTATATTGCTTTTGGAAGCACCAATTTTTTGGCACTTGGATCAAATTTTTTGCAGTTTGGATGATATATAATAGGGGGACCCATATTGGTTGACTTGATCCAAATGGATCCATCTATCTATCTTCTATACAATCACATTAAAGGGCGAACCCTTAACGTTTTCCGCCCTTCTCCTTGATTTGGGATGTGGGCCCTCCGTCTCAGTCTTATGCACTCTCTTTCTCTCTCTCGGTTGCCCCTCTCTTCGTCGTGCCGCCTGGACTCCTTCGTACTCGCCCTACTATGCAACCCTATGTTCTCCTAGGGTTGGTAGCGCGGCGCTACCGCCGGTCACCCGGAGAGATCGTTCTCTCCGCCCGCCCCGTACGCCTGTATCTACCGCGGATCTGGGCATTTAATGCCGCCGTCGAAGCGTTACTTCTATATTTCTTTAGGGTTTGTACTTTCTCCGGTGCACCGCTGCTTTCCCGGAGATGGAACCCCCCATCGTACGCCGCTATCTACTCAGATCTGGGCATTTAATGCCGCCGTAAACTGCCGCTTCGGCAGGGAGATTTCCTTCCTCTTTCTCACTCTCTCTCTCCCCCGCTCCGCAAACCCTATGTTCCTTTAGGGTTAGTATTTTCTCCGGTGCATTAATGGCGCCGTGCGACTGCCGTTCGCCCGGAGATAGGCTGCTCCCCTTGCCGTACGCCTGCATCTAACGCAGATCTGGGCATTTAATGTCGCCGCGGAACTCCTGCTTCCCCGGAGATGGGTTCCCCTCTGTTCCGTGCGACTCCGCATCACCGCGCGGCGCAAGTCACTTCGCCGGTCGGCGGCAGGCCCATCCCTTCCCTCTCTTCTCTCTCCCTTTGCTTCATTCTGCTACTGGTATATATATGTCCCCTTGGCTGGTAAGGTCCCTTACCCACTTACCTCCAAACTTGCAACCTAAGCTGCCATCTCTGTTACTCTTCATACTGTGATTGCCTGTGCAGTGGAGGTCTGGTCCTCAGAAAGTTACTTCGGCTGCTTAATGTTGCCTTCTCATGTTGTCTGATGTTTGGATTTCCCTGGAGCTTGCATGGTTGAGTGCCTTATGGTTGCTTTGTTTGTGGTTCTTCACTATGCCCACTGTTTACTCCAATGTTTTGTTGTCTTTAACTGGGTTTAAAAATTTTGTTTGGTCGAAATTTTTTAAGCTGTTTCGATTTTTCTGACTTATTCTCTTACTGTTTTTTTTCCTAGCTCCTTTGTTTACTGTTGCTTTCGTACTCTTTGGGATGAGGCAATGATGAAGTGGACAATTTGCATAAATTATCTTCTCTGCTGGATTTCGTTTTGGATGCTGCCTTCTCTACTGAATTCGTCCGCAATGGCGTGGCATGTCGAATGGCCTCGGGGGCAATCGCTGTAGCCCCAGGGCAATCGCTGCAGCCTGCGGCTATTTGTTGCAGAGTTGCTGTCCACATAATATTTGCCATGGTTTTTTACTTTAGGAGATCCGCACTTCTGAGCCTCCCGTGAATTTATTTCGTAAATTGCATAAAATATTTAGACTTATCAAAACAATTTCTGGGGTCCTATAAGTGTTTGGCATGGTCCTTCACTTTAGGGAGTCCACAATTCTGAAGCTCCCATTAATATATGCAGTTTACGAAGTGAACTTATGGTCTCCTAAGAGCACAATTCTGAGCCTCCGAAGAATTTTTCTTCGCCCTTAACTGGGGCTATGCCTAAAATTTTTAGAGTGCTTTTTATTGGCATTGCTTGGCATGTTTTCTCTTCTGTGTTAGCACTTATGACTGTAGCAACTATTTTTAACAACTGATCTTATTTGTTCAAATTAAACTTTCTTCCTGAATTTTCAAGAGTAAAATAAAGAATTGCTGAACTAGATCTAAAAGAATAAAAAGTAATTAAGGGGTCCTAATGTTTCCACTACTTTCTATTTTGGTACCTGATATAAATTTTTTTTGGCAAGCAAGTTTCCAAACCTTTTTTAGTTTCATGATAAAATAGTAGCTATTAAAAAAGAATTTGGAATTAACGAAATTATCATCCCATTGCCTATTTAGTGTTCTTTTGCATTTTCAACCAAAATAAAGATTCAAAATTTTAAATTTAAATTCAGAATTAAAAAGTAGGCATAGTAAAATATATGAATACGAATTTGAAATAAATGTGTGGTAATCTAAATTGAGAATATATACCATTTTCCTCCGTTCAATTTACTAAAACTTGATCTTTTGGACAAAGTCAATAAATTTAAAGTTATAAATGCCTAATTCTACCCATGCATTCTTTACTATAGCTTTAAATTTTTTATGGGTCCTAACTGTTTTGTTATATTCTCAGACTTGAACAAATCTTTAGTATTATAATAATTTATGCAAATAATATTTTATTTTGTTGTTTAATATGTTCTGTTTATTGTAAATTTTTTCGTCCGCCGCGAAGCGCGGGTCCTTAACTAGTGAGTCAAAAAAGTTGGAAGCACCAAAGGCTCGATCGTGCACGGCTCAAGCTCGTGACGAGCTCGAATAGCCACCTTGAGATTGGCTGCCAATTTATTCGAGCTTGCTCATGTTCAGCTCGTTAAGAAATAGGCCAAACACGAGCTGACCCAGCTCGCTCATGTTCGGCTCGTTGACAGCCCTAGTTATATAACAGGCTATAGTCGAGACTAGTTCTGTACGTTTTTACCGAAAATAACAAGAAATCATCATTGATATAGAAATAAAATGGAGTGGAACTTACCCATCTCCATGGATTGAATTGCCCTGGGTTCTCAAACACAGAGGGGTTCAAATGTACAGCAGCAAGATGGGCTACCACAGTGGCTCCCTCAGGAATAAAATATCCTGCACTTGTAATAATCCAAACCATGCAGTTTATGCATCAACTAATATTCAATAATGTAAGCAAAATCCCATACAATTAATAAGCAAAATGTGCAAATAAAATTTCTACCTTTGAACTCGACATCCTTCGTAGCCTTCTTCCACAGATTCGGAGCAACATTTCCAACCCTTAGTGTTTCGCTAATCACCTTTACCATTAAAAAAAAAAAAAAAGGAAACAAGATTAATTCAAAGTTCATGGATTTTTAATAGCTTTTTTATTTTAATTTTTTTAATGCAATTATGTGATCATACATTTTGTGTGAACCTCATGTTCTTGTAGTCATCCCACGTCAGTTTCTCCTCACCGTTCTCCTTCTTCAATCTCATGCATTCCAAGTGCTCTTCCTGTAAATAAATATATACACATATATAGACACACTAATTAATATTTTCTTTTTTTTGTAAGTGCTTTGCTGAAATTAATATTCATGGAAATTACAATTTTGAGCGTACGTACGTACCCTCATTTGTTCTAGAGCTTTTGGACAGTTTTCAAGGAAATAAAAGACTAAGCATATCGTAGTTGAGGTTGTGGCGACGCCCCCGAAAATGAAGCCCAGTAGGGTGTCACAAATGTTCTCCCAAGTGTAAGTACTCTCCTTCATGAGACACCCAAGAAGATCATCTTCCTCGTCAACACTTTCTTTGGCCTTCCTCTGATCCAACTTCTTTTTGATAGCTTTAATAATCTTAGGCCTAGCCTATGTTGCCACATGACATAGAGAGAATGCATTTAGTTAGAGGAGTTACAAAGTTACTTGCATAAAATTACTTTGAGAGAAGAGAGGGAAACTTCAAAATGAAACCCTTGGTATACATAGCTAGCTACGAATGAGTTAGGCCTATATTTCACTGTTTAAGATCCTCTAGTCTCAATGAATTAACGAGCGATACGGTTTTCTCTCTCTCTCAAGGAGGCACATGAATTTCTCACGAGTTTCTCATAATTTTTTCGAGTATTTTCGGTCGTATCTTTTCTATGTACATTCACAAACTCAACCATACATTTATAACAATTCAAAACAACTTAGAACGTAAGGTTAGAAGATAGAGATTTTCTTAGCTTTTTCAAAATAAAAGCGAGATAAATACAATTCTAATTTAATTAGACGACATGATAATCATCTAATTGAACTCGACTATGGGCGCATTCGATTCAGTATTACTGAATGTCAACATGAACAATACAGAAGCCCAAAACATGAATCATATGAAAGCAAAGTGCTATATTTTGTATCGTGGATAGTAAGCTACAAATATTATGAACTAATCAAGGGGCTTTTGACTTATATTATTTTCACTTTCAAAGAATTGAAAAGGATCATAACATTTATGCATTTACCTTTAAAGCCTTCCTATACGTAGATCCGGGAAAATTAATGGGAAGTGCATAGAGTCCCTTGTAGAATGTCATGTAGTCCCTCAGCAGCTGCTCAGCTTCTGGGTCCTCTGGGGTTAATCCCATGGCTTTTTTCGCTACCACAAAGAATGAATACTACGCATCGAAGCAACATTTGACGATCATGATTTGTTAGTTTCTTTTTTTTTCCTCATATGGTTTAACTTTATATTTATTTTGGACAGAGAAAGAATATAAGAGAAAATTAGATAAATTGTTTTCCTCTAATTGAAATCAACATTACGGTTTTGTTTGGATCTGATGTAGGATAAAATGCTCTATAAAAAGTATAATGAGAAGAAGAACTGCAAAAAAAATTTAGTAGGCTTCTTCTACAACAAAAGCAGAAGCTCCAAATAAAAGAACCAGATTTTCAATCTTAAGATTATATTTCTACTTTTTCGTTGCTTCAAAAGCTCTAGACTTTCTATAATGGAAAAAAATAAGACATGAAATGAGAAAAAAAAAATAGAACAACACATAAACATAAGATAGAAAAAATATTTCTCTCAAAATGTTATTTTATTCTTATTCCCCCTCTCTTGTTATTTTTTTTTCTCTTCACTTTTTCTCTCCTCGTCTCTTTCTCTCTCCTTCTTTTCGCTCACCTCACTTTCTCTCTCATCCTCCACTCTCCTCATTTTCTTTCTCCTTTCTCTCTCTTAACTTTTCTCTCAACCCTCTTTCTTTCCTTCTCTCTCCTCCTCTCTTTCACTTTCCTCATTTTCACTTGCCTCATTTATTCTCTCATCCTCTTCTCTCCGTATTTTCTTTCTCCTTACTTTCTCTCTCTTTATTTTTTTTTCTCTCAACCCACTTTCCTTCCTTTCTCCTATCCTGCGATGCTTTCTCTCTCCTCACTTTGTCTCTTAACTTTTTCTCTCATTTCTTTCACTCTTCTTTTTTTTCTTTTCACTTTCATTCGCGACACAACCAAATATCACTAATTTTCTAGTGAAGTAAATTTACTCAATAGAAAATTAATATTTAACACTTCAACTTTCACACTTATACCAAACAAACCCTTCAACTTTCGTCGTCATACCAAACAAGCCCTAGAAAGAAAGAAATACTAGAAAAGCTTATTTTCTCCCTTTTTTTTCGTGACACCTTGCTTTCCAGGAGTCACCCATCTTAAGCCTACTCTAGCACTAACACGCTTAATTCTTTTAACCTCTTAGGTCTAGCTACCACTCAAAATATTATACCTGATATATAGGACTATTCGAATCCTGGAGGTGTCACATTTTCTCTTAATCCATCAAAATATTATATTAACGAACTCGCATGTAAGTAGTAAATTAATAAATTGAAAGTGAAAAAAAATTCATCACCTTGGTTGCGTACTCTCTCACGTAGATGACCCCTCCCTTGTTCCAGGAGGCCATGAGGCCCTGAGCGAGGCACTCGATGTAGTGCAAGAAGTCGGCCTGCTGGCGGAACATATTGATGAAGGTGACGATGATGGCCTTCTTGTGCCGGTAGACATCGCCTATCAGCATGACTAATGCAAAGTCCCCGATCAACCTCTGAAAATGTGCCGGCAGGTTGTTTCTGAACAACCTCATTTCGTTTTGCATCACGTACCGGTTCAGCTCTGCATCCGCCGACACCACCATTTTCTGCCCGAAGAAGTTCATGCTGAACACCTTCCCGTACCTTCGCAATCACAACATAATAAATTTATGAGTAAGTAATGCTATCCACACATCCAAAAAGCGAGTTTAAATCTTAATTACGAATATTCATTCAAGAGCCAATATCTTCACACTTACTAGTCTTCTCGATCTTCTTTTTAATGTTAAAACCCAAAAAAATGTCTAAATCTTTTGGATGGATAGATGTGAGATTTATAGTCCACTTTTGGATATGTAAGTAGTATATTTCTTGTCATTATCATTATTACTAGTAACAACAGTAGTAGAAGAAATGGTTTTTTTTTTTTCTTTTTCTTTTCGGGTAAATTTTTGATTATTTTTATGCTTTATTTGGTATGTTTGTTGCAGCTGATTATACACAAATTCTGTATGGTGAAGTGTGCAAGAATGATAATGAAGTTCTCACAGTTTTTTGCTCCTGCAGATTTTATTTTAGCAATAAAAAAATTATTAGACGGCATTTGGCATTATCTATAAATTCTTTACGAATTTAAAAGTTGAAAAAAAATTCATTTTTAAATGTTTATATTTTATTGCCAAACAAAATCTCTAAATATAAAAACTGCAAAAAATTCGCTATTCGCCGTTACACTCTTTTTATGTAAAATGTTTTTTTTTTAAGAACAAACTAGTTAAATGACAACAACACCATGTTAAATGGTGCCTTAACTTCTTTTGGACTTGGGTTGAGTGTACGGGTGAAAAGGAGCCAGGCTTGAGCGAGCTTATCTCAGCTCAAGCTTGATTTAAAATTAATTTCGAGCCTAAATTTAGGCTCAAGCTCGGCTTGAAATTAATTCGAGCCGAGCTCGAGCGAGCCTGATTTCGAGTCGACCGAGCTCGAACCCTAAACGAGTCGCTTGAAATTCTTAACATCATACAATCTATAGTTTAATTTTTATATAACATTATTTAAAATTTGATATAAAAATATGTCTGATAGTTCAAGTGTTCAACATACAAAATAAATGCATAAATACGGTATAATAATATTAAGAAAAATAATTTAGGGAAAGCAACTATGCGAGCAAGTGAAAGAGAGGGGGAGAGAGAATAATTAGAGTAGGATTTTGTTGGTTTAATTTTGTGGGCCAGTAAATATGCCCAATAATCAAAACTCTATATACATATAATTAAAAGGTCTTTTTGCATAAAAAATCCACTAGTTTTGGGCTTTTGCAAAATTGGGTCGACTTTTTCGATTTTGTATATTCGGTCCGGATTTTCAGCAAACTGATCAAAATACCCTTCTTACTTTTTCTCTCTTTTTTTTTTTCTTTTTTTTTTTTCTCTCGTTCTTTTTTTTCTCTCTCCGAAGAAGCAGCGGAGGGGGAGGTGGAAACAGCCCGTCTCGCCTCTGCCCCGCTCGCCCTCGCCCTCGCCCCTGCACCCCCCGCCCTCCTCGCCTCCGACCCTGCTGAGGCCGCGCCGTGACCCTCCTTCTCCACTAGGGCACGACGACCTCTAAGCGCAGGCTCTCCTCCTCCACCGCGCGTCGGAACGCCGCAACGTCGTCGGAGGCGGCGAGCTCGCCTCCGACGACGTCGCGGTGGTTGCGATAAAGGGCAAGGGAGAGATCGTAAAATTAACAGTGTAGGCATATTCAAATCACGTAAAATTCTGATATAAAATTTTTTATACTATATAAAACAAGATAAATATTTTTGATATAAAATTTTATTTTAGAAAAAGTTTAGAAGCAAACGGATGAAGTTGTTTCCATGCAGGCTTTTTATTTTCAGTTGCCAACGAAATAACTTAATTAGATGAAAGGATTGCAAGTAACTCGCTGTAGGCTCTTCCTGCACCTTTTTATATACAAAATTTTATTTTAAAAATAAGAAACAAATACGATATATACCAACCGAGGCCTTAGATTTTTTAATTTTTAAGGGTGCAGTGGAGGGGAGGAGATATGTTCATCATCCATCACCTTGAGAGGTTCTGCTCCATGAAGTCTCCAAGGGAGGGGAGGGTATGAGGCTTGTTGAAGGAGAAGGTGGAGCCAACAAGGGGCCACCCCATGGGTCCAGGTGGGAACTTTGGAGTCCTCTTCTTCCTGTAGCTCTTCAAGCTCAAGCCCACAACAATGGCTATGGCGGGAGATACTATCATGGTGAAGATGATCACCAACACTGTTGATGGCAACATCAACATCATATCTCTCTCTCTCTCTCTCTCTCTCTCTCTCTCTCTCTCTCTCTGTGTGAGTGTGTGTGTGTGTGTGTGTGAGTGAGTTTGGGAAGTTGAAGGTCTAAGATGTATAAATACCCTCCCGAACTTGAGAGCTTATCCTTTGGATCCCACAAATTTTGGAGGATAAATGGCCACGTATGTAAAATATACTATCCTATCGAATCATAAAAAATAAGATCTTAAAAAAAATAAAAAAAATAAGGCTAAATTATATAAAATTTTTCTATCAATATCTGCTTTTTCACTTTCCCTCCCTATCATTCAAAAACCTACATTTTGCCCCCTTAAAAAATAAAAAATATTCACAGGGAGGGTCGGTGTGACAAAATGACCAAAATACCCTCATCTTCTTCATCTCCTCCTCCCCAATCTTGCTCATCCCGCATCCCGCACCTCGCCCACGCCTCCCTTGACCCCAATTCCGACTTCGTGCGAGGGCGAGACGGCGGCGGAGGGCGAGACGGCGGCCGAGGACATATGTGTGGGCATGAATGAGGGTTTCAGGAATATTTTGGGTATAAAAAATAAGATATAAACGGAACCCTAACAGAACACTGACGGCGGAGGGCGAAGTGAATATTTTTTATTTTTTAAGGAGGCAAAGTGTATGTTTTTGAATGACAGGGAGAAAAATGAAAAAACGGGTATTGACATGAGGGTTTTCTGTTTTAGCCAACTCTTTTTCACAATTACAATCGAAAAATATCATACCGAATAAGTTATTCTTGGATAACTTATTCCGACATCCAGGGACGTAGCTAGAATTTGATCCTGAGGGGGCCCAAAATATATTCAATAAAAGCTTTAGCAAACAAATAAGATTTTACCTAATTAAATTTTTTTAATAAGAACATTTATTAATTAAATAATTAATATAAAAACATGAACTTTATTTTTAAACGTTTAACTTCTAATTATTTTATTTATAGTATTGCATTCAAATAACTTCAAAATTTTACTAAATCTAACAATAATTTTTTAGTTTTTTAGTAAATAAAATTAACATAATTATTAAATTTAGTGTAATCTTTTATTTAGTTAACTAAAATAGCTCACCTAACGTAATTAGAAGTTAAAAAATATTAAACAAAATTTTTTGAGAAATATATTTCAAATTACTCTATAAGTAAGAGGCTCTTAATATATTTTCACCTATAAAAAGAATATATAAATAAGGAGAGGGAGAGTTATACTGGCACCCCGGGCTGTTAAGCAAATACTGAAAAGCTAGGGGGGCCACGACTAACCAAAAAAGAGAGTTGAATTAATACCAAGGGCTATTAAGCAAATATTGAGATGTTGAGAGGGGCTATCGCTACCTTGGGCCTACGCATAGCTCCATCCCTGTCGACATCCAAACATGACGTGTATTCGGCAGGTAATAAATATAATCAAAAACTTATAATTGAATACTATATTCAGTCTTTACACATATGAAATATGTTATCCTACCAAATCATGAATATCAAAAACATTTTCAAGAGTAAAATTACAGCTCTTTTCTTATAATTACACTAAATTTTTTTAATACCGAATAAGTTATCCTTAGATAGCTTATTCTGATTTTCAAACATGGTGTATATCTTACACCGTAATCTTGGTCAGGCTAGGATCATCCTACTTGTCACATCAAATTTTTTTTTAAAAAATACTAAAAATTTAAAGAATTTTATAAACCCTTCGATTCAAGGAGTATAAGATGTAGACTCCTATATGGAATGCATAGATAGCATTTTTCGGTAAAAACTCTCATTCTATACTTCTCATATTATTATAATTTTTTACTAGAAATTTATTTGAATTTTTATGAACTCTAGTATGGTAAAAAAAGGTGTAAAATTTATTTGGGCAGTTAGCATTTTTTATTATTCAAACACTTTATTCTCTCACCCTTCTAAACTATTACAAGTTAGTCCCTAACATTCTCAGGCTGTTTAAATGGCCATTTCAATCCTTTAAATAAACAGAATTAAGAGATCTTGATATGAAAAAAGGGTAGAAACAAATTATTATTTTAGAAGAAAAGGATGGATTCTTTAACCACTAGGGACTAAATTATAATATTACCCATGCTTTTTGCGTGACAATTAACAAGAAATTATGACGAGCTTAGTTTACCGTGTATCTCATTTTTCATATTTTTGTAAAAATAAATTCAGCTAGAAATGTAAAATAACTAGACTACGCATTTGAGAGCTCGGGTATCAATGTTTTAAAAAATGTATGAAAATTTGCAATTATTTGAGCGGACAAATTGCACCCAGTGGCTCCTGATCTCGTAGCGAAGTTCTATTTTGATCTTTAAACTTTTTAAAATTTAAATATTTGACACTTTAAACGTATTCGGGATAATTTTTTTTGTTTATTTTTCTTATTATCTATGTTATGACCACAATTTTTGCATATTTGAACCCGAACTCGAATCTGGACCCGATCATTTGGTGGAGAGGGACTGGAATAATTTGCATATTCAAACCCGAACTCGGACCCTGACCCAAATTCGCTAAAATACCTAACCGTCAAAAACAAGCAAACAATTTTTTTTGAAAAACTTGATATTTATTTCTTCACTAAAATGTTCCGGACTTATTGCAGTAGGTGCATGAATTTTGGACTTATGGTATATGTTATGTAACTAGTTGTATGTGCCTTATTCAATTATATTATATATGTTTGGACTTATTAACATAATTTTACTTATTATGTTGTTGCATGTGTATAGATGGTGGTCATATATATTTTAGAATAATTAATATATGCGTAACTATTGTAAACTTCATTTTTTGTTTTGTTTTGAACTTATCATATATGTATTTTATACCATGGATACACATATCGATACCCGGACCAAATATGGACCCAATCTATACCCGATCTTAAGCAGGTAGTATACAAATAGTTACATCTCAGACTGGCTCAAATAGACTCAAATAGTATATTAGTAACTTAAATACCATGACCTGCATCTGCCCCGAAATTTTTTTTTCTTACTCATTTTGTTTTAAAGTATAGGTATAGTATATTAACTATTCAGATGCGATCTGATCCACGGACATCTCTAGCATATAGTGGACGATAGACAAGATCAGAGAATTATAACTTCTCATTTAACAATATATAAAAAACATATAATTTATGGTCTATAGAATTTTTCGACTATCATCTGATCTAGTTACAAATTAAATTCAATTTTCAAATCTTTATAATTTAAATTTAAGAGTGCAACATACGGTCCATCAGGTACATGCAATAACTACGTACACCTAGTACATCATTAGTATATATAGTCCGTATGGTGTAATTATTACAAAATACGTATACTAGAATGATCAAAATAACTATCACCTGCATGTTTTATTATCAATAATAAAAATACCATTTTTATTTTAGAATGAAAACAAAATACTTTTTTTGTCACTGAGTAATAATACAACAAAAAGTAATGGTGACAGTGACGTAGCAGATGGAAGCAATCAAAAGAGGTACCAAACACAGCAATAAATTAATAAATACATAATTAATATATGGAAGCTTCTAAAAAAAAATTAGGGTTAATTATATACAGCTCCCTATAGACACATGAAATAGTAAATATAAAGTTTAATTTTTTATTTTTATCTCAGCAAAAGTCGAGCGATATTCATATTTGCCCACTTAGGTTGTTATCGTTAGAGCACTAATTATTTTTTAACAGCAGCAAAGTGAAATAACATTTTTGTCGTTACAAATATATCCTTTCAAAAGCCCCCACTGTTAGAATTATACGAAAATATCCTTCCAAAAAATATTTTACGGAATAATATAAGAGGTGTAAAAAGATCAATTTAACTCATTTACTAATAAGAATTAAGTATTTTACTCATGATTAACTACATTTTTCTAACGAATTCTAACAGTAGAGGTATATTTGAAAACGGTAGTACTTTTGAAGGGATAAAATTAAATAAAAAGTTGAACTTTGTTAGGATATATCTGCTATTCGATATGTTTATAGGGAGTTGTATGAATTAACCCAAAAAATTAATAGATATTTTTTATTTTTATATTATTCTATAGATTGGTATGATCAAATTAATCCCAGTTAAAGATTACTTGATTGCACGAGGGAGCAACTGTGTTGCAATTTTAACTGTATGGGGATTCAAAAATGATGTTTCGTTCGGTGCACTTGAATTCAATTATTGCACATGAAATCACACAAGAAAACTCAACTGCAGCGGTTAGAACTATAATTGGTCATAATTTTAACTACTGCAATTAAAATTATGCTCAAATTGACCACTGTTCGAACTGCAACAACTGAAGAGAATAAGTTTAAAACAAGAATTAACTAACTATACCTAGCCTACATATATAGTCACCGTTTAAACAAATATATATATATATATATATATATATATATATATATATATATATATATATATATATATATATATAATGAGGCTACTATACTATCTATAGTATCGGGGCTCCGGTACTATAGTTGCTTTTTCGATCTTAGGGTGTTCAAATCAACGATCCATACCGTTGAAACTGATCTAGGGTATGTGAAGTTCCTAATAATAAAATTTTAGTTTTTTTTTTTATATCGTTTACTTAGTAAATAAATCATGTCAAAATGAACGGTGAAAATTGAATAATCCTTAAAATTTGAGTATAGGAGTTTTGAATTCAAGATCAAGGATAATGACCTTCATCTATGTAGTTTAAAGTATTTTCTATCAAAATTTGAATAAATTTAGATTCTTCTCCACTGTTAAACTACAAACTCGCCATAATAACCATTGAAATTTGACAATTTTGAAATAGTTTGATCACAAAGTAAACTACGTCGAAAATTATAAAATTTTATTCCTAAGAACTTCAAATATCCTAGATCAGTTTCAACGGTGTGGATCGTTGATTTGAACACCCTAAGATCGAAAAAGCGACTATAGTACCGGAGCCCCAGTACTATAGATAGTATAGGAGACTAGCTCTATATATATATATATATATATATATATATATATATATATATATATATATATATATATCGTTGATTTGAACACCCTAAGATCGAAAAAGCGACTATAGTACTGGAGCCCCGGTAGCTTTTTCGATCTTAGGGTGTTCAAATCAACGATCCACACCGTTGAAACTGATCTAGGATATTTGAAGTTCTTAGGAATAAAATTTTATAATTTTTCGACGTAGTTTACTTTGTGATCAAACCGTTTCAAAATTGTCAAATTTCAATGGTTATTATGGCGAGTTTGTAGTTTAACGGTAGAGAAGAATCTAAATTTATTCAAATTTTGATAGAAAATACTTTAAACTACATAGATGAAGGTCAACATCCTTGATCTTGAATTCGAAACTCCTATACTCAAATTTTAAGGATTATTCAATTTTCACCGTTCATTTTGACATGATTTATTTACTAAGTAAACGATATCGAAAAAAACTAAAATTTTATTCCTAAGAACTTCACATACCCTAGATCAGTTTCAACGGTGTGGATCGTTGATTTGAACACCCTAAGATCGAAAAAGCAACTATAGTACCGGAGCCCCGGTACTATAGATAGTATAGTAGCCTCATTCTATATATATATATATATATACACACACATATATACACATATACACATATACACATATATACACATATATACACATATACATATATACACATATATACACATATATACACACATATACATATACATATACATATACATATAATATACATATATATATACATATAATATAATATACATATACATATAATATAATATACATATATATATACATACATATATATCTATATATACATATATATATACATACATATATATATATATATATATGTACGCATACATATATATATATATAGAGCTAGTCTCCTATACTATCTATAGTACCGGGGCTCCGGTACTATAGTTACTTTTTCGATCTTAGGGTGTTCAAATCAACGATCCACACCGTTGAAACTGATTTAGGATATTTGAAGTTCTTAGAAATAAAATTTTATAATTTTTCGACGTAGTTACTTTGTGATCAAACCGTTTCAAAATTGTCAAATTTCAATGGTTATTATGGCGAGTTTGTAGTTTAAAAAAAAAAAAAAAAAAGAAGAAATCTAAATTTATTCAAATTTTGATAGAAAATACTTTAAACTACATAGATGAAGGTCAACATCCTTGATCTTGAATTCGAAACTCCTATACTCAAATTTTAAGGATTATTCAATTTCCACCGTTCATTTTGACATGATTTATTTACTACGTAAACGATATCGAAAAAACTAAAATTTTATTCCTAAGAACTTCACATACCATAGATCAGTTTCATATATATATATATATATATATATATATATGAGGCTACTATACTATCTATAGTACCGGAGCTCCGGTACTATAGTTGCTTTTTCGATCTTAGGGTGTTCAAATCAACGATCCACACCGTTGAAACTGATCTATGGTATGTGAAGTTCTTAGGAATAAAATTTTAGTTTTTTTCGATATCGTTTACGTAGTAAATAAATCATGTCAAAATGAACGGTGGAAATTGAATAATCCTTAAAATTTGAGTATAGGAGTTTCGAATTCAAGATCAAGGATGTTGACCCTCATCTATGTAGTTTAAAGTATTTTCTATCAAAATTTGAATAAATTTAGATTCTTCTCCACCGTTAAACTACAAACTCGCCATAATAACCATTGAAATTTGACAATTTTGAAACGGTTTGATCACAAAGTAAACTACGTCGAAAAATTATAAAAAAAATTCCTAAGAACTTCAAATATCCTAGATCAGTTTCAATGGTGTGGATCGTTGATTTGAACACCCTAAGATCGAAAAAAAAACTATAGTAAAAAAAGCCCCGGTGCTATAGATAGTAAAGGAGACTAGCTCTATATATATATAAATATATACAATATAAACAATAAAAATACACACATATAAATATACATATACATATACATATAAAATAAATATAATATAAAATAATATATAAAAAAAAAATATACATATAAATATAATAAATATAAAAATAAATATATAAATACATACAATATATCTATATATACAAAATAAATACATACATAATATATAAAAAAAATATGTATGGATACATAAATATATATATAAAAGCTAGTCTTCTATACTATCTATAGTAAAAAAAAAAAAAAAAAACTATAGTCGTTTTTTTTTCGAAAAAAAAAAAAAAAAAAAAAAATCAACGATCCACAAAAAACTGAAAAAAAAAAAAATATTTGACGTTCTTAGAAAAAAAATTTTAAAAAAAAAACGTAGTTTACTTTGTGATCAAACCGTTTCAAAATTGTTAAAAAAAATGGTTATTATGGCGAGTTTGTGTAAAAAAAACGGTGGAGAAGAAAAAAAAAAAAAAAAAATTTATTCAAATTTTGATAGAAAATACTTTAAAAAAAACATAGATGAAGGTCAACATCCTTGATCTTGAATTCGAAAAAAAAAATACTCAAATTTTAAAAAATTATTTAAAAAAAAAAAAAAATTTTGACATGATTTATTCTAAAAAAAAAAATATCGAAAAAAAAAAAAAATTTTATTCCTAAGAACTTCACAAAAAATCCTAGATCAGTTTCAACGGTATGGATCGTTGATTTGAACACCCTAAATCGAAAAAAAAAAAAAAAAAAAAAAAAAAAAAAAAAAAGCCCCGGTAAAAAAAAAATAAATAGTATAGTAAAAAAATTCTATATATATATATATATATATATATATATATATAAATAAATATATAAAAAAACATACATACATAAATAAATACATAAATAATAAAAAAATACATAAATAAATAAAAAAATACATAAAAATAAAAATAAAAAAAAAATATAATATATACATAAATATAAATAAAATACAAAATATATATATATATAAATATATGTATATATAAATATACATATATATATGTATATATATAAATATATATACATACATAAAATAAATAAACATACATACATATAATATATATACAAAAAACATAAATATAAATAATAAAAAAAACAAATATATATAAATATATATATAAATATAAATATAAATACAAAAATATATATATATATATATGTATGTATGTATGTATGTATATATCTAGAGTCCGGCTGGTATACTATCGGTAGCACGGAGGCCTCCGTACTATTAAGTTGTTTTCAATGATGCGGCTTCTAAATCGACGATCGGCTCCGCTAGACTTGATCTACACTATTGAAAGTATTTGGAAACTAAATTTCATAATTTTTCGATATCATTTACCTATCAAACGAGTAGTCGAAAAATGAATGGCTGAAAATAAAAATTTCATAAAAAATGATAAAAGGCTTAAATTTAAGATCAGAGATACTGAGTTTACTCTAAATAGTTCAAAGAATTTGCTATAAAAATTTTATCAGATTTGGATTGTTTTACACCGTTAAACTTACAAACGCATCTTATCTACCATTGAAATTGTCAATTTTGAGACCATTTGATCACTAGCCAAATAATATTGAAAAATTATGAATTTAGTTTCCAAACACTTTCAATAGTGTAGATCAAGTCTAGCGGAGCCGATCGTCGATTTGGGAGCCGCATCATCAAAAATAACTTGATAGCACGGAGGCCTCCGTGCTATCGACACCAGCCTAGCTCTATATATATATATATATATATGTAAATAAAAATATATATATATATATATATATATAAAAAAGCTAGAAT